>CM077162.1:53476498-54046075 GCA_039583875.1 Platanthera guangdongensis | reverse complement strand
CCCTAAATTGGGAAAAATGTCATTTTATGGTGAGGGAAGGTTATTTTTGGGAATAAAATTCTGAAAGGGGTATTGAAGTAGACGTTGCGAAAATAGAATTTATCGAGAACTGCCGCCACCACGAACATAAAAGCCATAAGAAGTTTCCTGGGTCATGCGGGTTTCTACCGCCGCTTCATAAAGGACTTTTCCAAATCACCAAGCCCCCTTACCCATCTCTTAGAAAAAGACGCCCCATTCATCTTTGATGACCTCTGTCTAGCGCCTTCAATTTAATAAAAGAGATAGCGACACCGCCCAAAGAGACCGCAACAGAGACCGCAACACTTCGCTCAACCCAACTTACTGTTCACTCTTGTTACTTATGTTACTGTAGACGTGCAGGGGGTCCTATTTATAGGCAGGGTGAGGAGTGTGGTCACCGCCCAAAGAGATAGCGACACCGCCCCAGCCCGCGCGATAGCAAAACTCCGTCCGCCGACTCCGCAAGGACTTAGCCGGATACCAAGGAAAACCGCCAGGAGCAAGGCAACCATTAACGAATCCTCTCCAGTCCGCCCAAGCGATTCGGACAAGGCATCAGCCCGCAAAGCTCCTACCACTGTAGGACAGCAACTCCCATCAATGGCAGTACGCACCAACCCGAGGCAGTCCGCAAGACTCACACCTCATCCGCCACAAGTCCACGACCAAAGGCAGACAACAACAGTCGCCCGTTCACAGCGGACTTGGCGGATACCGCAGACACCATGGTCTTGGCACAAAGTGTGACCAAGTCCAAAACCATCAAAGGCCAATGCGAGCATGGCGGACTTAAACTCCCGTCCGCCAAACACCCTAGCACAAATCGCCATCAGTCCGCGAGCTCCTCGCACTTCTGTCCAATGCAGCAGCCACCCTCCTCGGACTCCAAAACCAGTCCGCCAAAACAATCTCCACAGCAAAGCACCTGCTGTGCCACCAGAGCTCGACAAGGCCTCAGCCAAGCTCTAAGCTCAGTCTGCACCAGCCCAAACCGCGGACATGCCAATCCGCAAGCTTCCCGCAACATGAGCCAACCTGCCTATCAGCACAAGCTTGCACCCGCGGCCACTGAGCAATGCACCAGTCCGCAAGCCTCCATCCGCTCAGGCCGCTCCTTGGCAAAGCAATCAGCAAACACCATATCCGCAGAAACCAGCCGCATAGTCCGCGGACTCCATGCAAACAACCCGCTCAGAAGACAGCCGGCTTCTCACTAACCTTCAACCAGGCCGCACATCACAGTCCGCCCAGTCCGCCTAGTCCGCCAAAGCTGTCCGCCCCAGGCCGACCGGCCTGTCCCGTCACTCACTTCCACTTCACAAAATTTCAACAGTGTCCACCTGAGTTGCAGACTGTCTTCCTCATCCAAATCCGATAGATTTCGTGGTGGCTTGGCCGCAGGCTCAGGAAGTGCGGACTGAAGTTGTGTCCGCAAGGCCATGCGGACTAGAGCGATGTCCGCTGATATGTGAACAGGTGATGTTGCTGCAGATTCTGCGGGTTGCTACTTAGTCCTAGTTTGCCTTTGGCGACAAGGCGGATTGGGTTTGTTTATCCGGCATTGGTGAAGCTTAGGAGGTTGGCTATATTGCACAGGTCGCGACGGATTGGATGTGTGTTCGCGGCTGCGGATACACGGTGCTCATCGTGAATGGAGTGGTTATCCATATCGGCTAGGGCGGTGACCAACACTACTACATCTCTATCCCGTGTGTCTTTGGTGATCTCTTTGTCAAACACGCTTTAGCCGACCTAGGTGCGAGTATTAATCTTATGCCCCTCTCGTTGTTTAAAAAGTTAGGAATTGTAGTCTCAACCCCACACGCATGAGTATCCAGCTAGCCGACAGGTCAGTCAAATACCCGTTAGGAATAGTGGAGGACGTCCTAGTCAAAGTTGACAAGTTCATCTTCCAGTGGACTTTGTCATTTTGGACATCGAAGAAGATGTCGAGGTTCCCCTGATCCTTGGCCGACCCTTCCTTGCCACCTCCCGAGCTATCATTGACGTAAGCAATGGTAAGCTCTTCCTTCGAGTAGCGACGATGAGGTAACTTTCTCTATCACCCCCTCGATGAAGAACACACTAGCTAATGATGACTCCTGTTTTTCATGGATACCGTAAGAGAAGAATCCTTCTCTCCCACCTCTGATTTTGAAAAAGAATTTTCCAATTTTTGTTCCTCTCCTCTCTTCCAACTGAATCTCTACACCTAAGTGAAGAATCCTCCACCCGCCCCTCTGATTTTGAAAAAGAATTTTTTGATTTCTGTTCCTCTTCTACTTTTCCAACTGAATCGCTGCACGAAGCCGCCATGGCCGCTAGCAACACCCCTTTTAATTTTACATATAAAAAAGTGTACGAAGACATAGTTTTTTGAAAAAGAACAAATTTCCAAAACCTCGTATGATGACCCCCCTACCTTGAACTAAAAGAACTACCAGAGCACCTTCAATACGCTTTCTTAGAAAGGACTCCAAGCTGCCTGTCATAGTTTCGGCCTACCTCACGGATGCACAAAAGGATAAACTTCTTTCAATTTTACAAAAGCATCGCCAAGCTATTGCTTGGCAGATATCTGATATTAAGGCATAAGCCCATCTTTCTAGACTCATAAAATCTTAATGGAAGATAATTCACGTAATCTATACAACCTCAGCGCCGTATTAAACAAACATGAAAGACGTAGTTAAGGGCGAGGTTATGAAATTGTTAGATCTTAGATCAGGAATTTCTATCCTATATCGACAGTAAGTGGGTTAGCCCAGTACAGGTAGTACAAAGAAAGGAGGATAACGGTCGTAAGTAATGAAAATAAATGAATTAATCCCGACACGGACGGTTTTTTGAACGGATGGAGAATGTGTATAGATTACCGTAAGTTGAATGACGCACCCGCAAGGATCACTTCTTGGTTCATGATAAATTTTAGAACGACTTTCCGGACATAGCTTTTATTGTTTTCTCGATGGCCTCTCGGGGTATCTTCAAATCCCATCTCCACGAGGACCAGGGAGAAGAACTACGTTTATTGTCCCTTCGGCACCTTCGCCTACCGAAGAATGCCGTTTGGATTGTGCAATGCGCAGCTACATTCCAACGATGTATGCTCGCCATCTTTGACAGTACGTAGAGGTGCATTATGGAAGTTTTCATGGATGATTTCTCAGTGTTCGGAAATTCCTTCGATAGTTGCTTAGAGAACCTTGAAAGTCTTAGAATAATGCGAAGAAACTAGCCTCGCCCTAAATTGGGAAAAATGTCATTTTATGGTGAGGGAAGGGTTATTTTTGGGACATAAAATTTCTGAAAGGGTATTGAAGTAGACGTTGCGAAAATAGAATTTATCGAGAACTGCCGCCACCTACGAACATAAAAGCCATAAGAAGTTTCCTGGGTCATGCGGGTTTCTACCGCCGCTTCATAAAGGACTTTTCCAAAATCACCAAGCCCCTTACCCATCTCTTAGAAAAAAGACGCCCCATTCATCTTTGATGACCTCTGTCTAGCTGCCTTCAATTTAATAAAAGAAAAATTAGTTAATGTGCCAATCATGATAGCTCCGGTGTGGGATCTTCCATTTGAAATAATGTGTGATGCGAGTAGTTATGCGGTGGGAGCCGTACTAGGTCAACGTATTCTAAAAACTTCCACCCCATTTATTACGCTAGTAAAACACTCACATCTGCACAGGAAAATTACACCACAACCGAGAAGGAGCTATTAGCTGTAGTATTCGCTTTTGACAAATTTCGCCCTTATATTACTCTTTCGAAAATTATTGTTTTTTACGGACCACTCGGCCCTCAAATATCTTCTCTCTAAAATGGATGCCAAGCCTCGCTTGATTCGCTGGATCTTACTCCTCCAGGAGTTTGACTTAGAGATCCGTGATAAGCGAGTGCCGAGAACTTGGCCGCCGACCACCTTTCGCGCCTAGAAAACCCGTTTATAGAACAATTAGATGAAAATTCTTTCATTACTATTTCCCTGATGAGAAGCTTTTCGTAATTAACACATCTACTTCTCCTTGGTTTGCCTGCATCGCCAACTATCTAGTGGCCCGTGTGCTCCCAAAAGAGTTTTCATCTCAGCAAAAGAAGAAATTCTTTTTTCTGAGCTAAAAAAACTTTTTGGGAGGACCCGCATCTTTTTAAAGTCTGTGCAGACCAAGTGATCAGGAGGTGTGTTTCTTTTGATGAAGGATTAGATATTATTAAACATTTGCATGAAGGACCGACAGGTGGGCACTATCAAGCTGCTCGCACCGCTCACAAAGTGTTAAGCGCGGGTTTTTACTGGCCTAACCCTATTTAAAGACGCGCATGCCTTTGTGAGTAGTTGTGATAGTTGCCAACGGTCGGGGAATATTTCGAATAAAAATTAAATGCCACAAAATTATTTCCTAGAGTGCGAAGTTTTCGACCTCTGGGGGATTGATTTTGTCGGCCCTTTTCCTTCTAGCTTCGGAATAAGTACATTTTAGTTGTCGTTGATTATGTTTCGCGTGGGCTGAAGCCCAAGCTCTTCCTACGAATGACGCCCGAGTCGTAGTTAATTTCCTAAAAAAATTATTTTCTCGATTCGGTACGCCGCGCGCTATCGTTAGTGATAGGGGTTCCCATTTCTGTAACGCACAATTTTCAAAAATTCTAACTAAATATGACGTTACTCATAAGCTTTCCACTGCCTACCACCCCCAAACTAACGGACAAGTCGAAGTAGTCAATAGGAAAATAAAAAGAATTTTAGAAAAGACTGTTTCAACATCTAGAAAAGACTGGTCAGCCAAATTAGACGATGCTCTATGGGCCTACCGAACAGCGTACAAAACCGCCCTCGGATGTACGCCATATCAGTTTAGTTTACGGAAAGTCGTGTCATTTACCCGTAGAATTAGAGCACCGCGCCTTTTGGGCCTTACGATTTTTAAACTTCGATCCCCACTCCGTCGGCGATTTTAGAAAATTTCAACTTAACGAACTCGACGAGTGGCGCTCTTACGCGTATGAAAATAACAGACTTTATAAAGAGCGGACGAAGCGTTTACACGATCGACATCTTAGGCACCCAAAAATCTTTAAGCCGGGCGACCAAGTGCTTCTTTATAATTCTTGTTTACGTTATTCCCGGTAAATTAAAATCACGTTGGTCTGGGCCTTTTACTGTTTTAGAAGTCTTTTCTTATGGTACTGTTTTGATTTCCCACCCTGATAAGGGTACTTTCAAAGTGAATGGTCAGCGTCTTAAACTGTATTTCTGTGATGATGTCAGCTTAACCCTGTTAACTCTATCTTTCCGGTCCTGACATTTGATTAATCTGAGCTTTATTTTCTCCTCAACTTTAAACTTTATTCGAACTTTATTTTTAAACAATATTTGGGACACTCTTATTTTAATGCGTCGAGCTCAAACGACGCTTTAAATAAAGGGCGCTCTTGGGAGGCAACCCAAGTTATCTTTTTCTGTTTTCTTTATTTTACACTTTTTGCCCCGAATGGCTCCGGCAAGCTGAAACTTATGTGATCGCCTGCTCCAACGGTTCTGCTTCCATGACAATGTCCACCAGACGACGTTTCATCCAGATCGACAGCACAGGCATGGAGGAGCGGCATCACTCAGCTTTCCCTGCAAAATAAAACGGTGAAGTACCTGTTTTTCAATTCTGTCTTTCCTTTCTGTCCTTTACTTTTCTCTCGTTCTCCGACCTCCTTCTCCATTGAGGACAATGTAGATTTTAAGCTTGAGGGATATGAGTTCCTCCTTTTTGCTTTTTGTAAATATCCAACTAAATCCAAAAATATTCAAAAAAAACAAAATTATTATTATATATATATAGCTGCATTTTGTATTTCAATAAGTACCCCATGTTTATGATTTGTTTTTCTCAAACTTCTTTATAAACAATGTAGTTAATTATAATTTTTTCTAATCATTTTTTTAATCATATTTCACAAGTAAAATGTTCGCCATGCTGTGTTTCTAATTCACGGTAGCATGTTAAGGTAAAATATTTCTCTAAAACGTGCATTTCTATTATGGTTTTCCGTTCTTTATTTCTTTACTTTCTATAAAAATCTATCATCCATTATTTTCCTTTTCGTCTTTAGATAATTTTTGTAAGAACAAATTTTGAATAACGTAGTAGATATGAACGATCCAAGTCACATATTATTCTTATTTTCAAGATAATTTCATCAATCTTCTTTTATTATCTCGAACTTGCTTTTTGAAATTTATCGACTCTATGTTTTAAATAAATTTTAAAAAAAAAGCGTGAAAATGATTTAGGCCATTTTTGTTTACGTTTGAGCTTTCCTGCCAACCTAAAATCTTTTACCACTAGTTAGCCGCTTTTGAGCCTTTTTTCCAAATTCATTTGATAACTCCACACAGCATTTCATTTTCACCAAAGCCCAAATTCCTACCTATCTAATCACGCTAATTTTTTTTGATAGGAAATTTTGTGTTATCTTTGGAGACAATCAAGTCTTTGGAGAAATTGTTGAAAAAAGTGTACTCAAAAGCAATGCATTGAAAAAAAAAAGAACAAATGAATGAAAATAATAATACAAAAAAAGGAGGATAAATAATTATAAAGAAAAACAAAAAAAAAATTTATTTATACATATTTTGTTTAAAATAAATTTATTTTTTTTTGAAACTCGTTGTTTTGGTTTAGTGTGATTTTTAAGCCTCCATGTTTATATTTGAATTCCACTCCTATGCATATTCCTAAACCAAACGTTTCGGTCCTATTAAGTCCTTTTGATTCACGCTTTTTTTTTAATTTTATTTAACAACTAAGAAAAAGAAGAGTAAATCAGTTTTAGTTTTGGATTTAAACTTAGATTTTTGTTATTTAATTGATATAAATATAATGCGTTGTTTGGATCTAGTAATAACTCAATACGTTCTTTTCATTGTCATTGTCTTGCTCAAATCTATTTAAAGAATTTCGTCAAAATTCTGGATGATTTATTTTTATTAAGTAAAGTTTGTAAAAGTTAAACCATACCTAAATAATTGTTTTAGATTTACGTTTTACATTCTCCCTGCCAAGAATTTCGCATAGTACTTGTGTGAGTATGATTAAAACTTTTTTAATTAGTCACTTTTTATGATTAGCTTGTCTTTATATCTTTGCTTGGGGACAAACAAAACTTAAGCTTGGGGGAATTTGATAATACGGTTTGCAGTCAATTTTATTAGTATATTTTCGGGGTTTTAGAGCAAATCATGTCTTGTAAAGTACTTGTTTTGATTCCCCTTTTTATATATTTTTGTCGCTAATGTTTTTTTTTGCTTTTTGCAGGTTTTCACGGCTTTCAGCCGAAGTTTGCTGTGACACGCCCCCGGTCACGCCCTACCAGGGCGTGTACCTAGGGCGTGTAACCCAGATGAATGAAGCAATTGGTCCGAAACTGCATTCCGTGGAAACTTAGTGTACACGCCCTCGGTCACGCCCGTGTCACACCCGACACGGGCGTGTACTAGAGGCGTGTCCCCAGGTTCCGAGGAATCGCCGCAGCGTGCTCGTTTTTCCCGCTCCACCGTCGCACCGAACGTGTCACGCCCCAGGGTCACGCCTGACCCGGGCGTGACATATGGGCGTGTACTTCAGCAATTCCGCCGTCACATCCAGCATTCAATTTCCGCTCAACAAAGTCACGCCGCAAACAACACGCCCCAGGTACACGCCCTACCAGGGCGTGACCTGTGGGCGTGTACCGCAACAACTTCGTCAGAATTCAATTCCTGCCCGAAAAAGTCGCGCCGAATGTGTCACGCCCCAGGGTCACGCCCGACCAGGGCGTGACAGGGGGGCGTGACCCGACCCGAAAAATTCTATAAATAGAGTCCAACTCCAGGGGTTTAGGGACACCTTTTGCTTTGAGAGGGGAGGTTCTGTCCTTTGTATTTCTGAACTTTAAGCATGTCTTTTCATTTTTAGTTCGTAGCTCTATCTTTATGCTTTCCCAGTATTAGCTTCGTTCTGTAGTATAATGTTAATGATAGCGTAGCTTACCTTTCCATGCACTTGTAACCTCTAGTTTTCAAGCTGTAAGATCTTTGTTTCCATTAATAAAAAGTGTTGTTTTCTTTTTCGTTTCTGCTCTGTTTTCATTATTCTTCTTCTACTCATCCCCTCTCTTTCACCTCACCATGATTAACTAATCCTCCATGTACTCGATCTTAATGATCCGAGGTTCGAGTGATTAGGTTATGATGCTTTGAATCGTACCTTTTCTTTTTAGGGTTTAGCTTTGAATTACTCTTGATTTATCACGGGTTGGAGGTATATCATCGATATATACTCTCCACCTTTGCTTTCATTTGGGCTAGCCGAGAGGCCGAAAGTTTGGAATGAGCACTCAAGAGTAAAGGGAGTTGTTCGCACCCTCGAGAGAGGCAGACGTTCAAATCTCCCGGATTGGAGTAAAATCCATTAGAGGGGTTCACCGCGTAAAGCGAGTTTTAGACCTCCGATTTAGGCGAAAGTCGGTCGGACCTTCCTAAACTCAGTTAGGCACGGCCTTCGAGAGAAGCGTGTCAATAATCATGGAACCTCCACGGTCAAGGACCTTTACCCTAATTAGCTTAGGTTTATTTATCGTATTTTTCTAACCACTCTTGCCGAGGTGATTTCTGATCGAGTGCATTTTCCCTTTCATCGTTACTAAGCTTAAGTTAATCGCTCTGTTAGCTCTCTTTAGCTTTTCATGCAAGTAGCTCTCTTTCATTGCAAGTAGTTCTCTTCCTTTAGCACATTTAGCTTTCTTCTAAAAAAACTTAATTTTTCCGTCGATAAAATAATAGATTTTGTGTGAGTAAGCTTACTCAACTGTTCCCGGATTTCAATACGACACTTGTGTCCCCTAGCTGCATTTCGATAGGTATACTTGCCTTGATGAATTGTTAGTTTGGTTATTCTCTCCTTGCAGATATCTAAGAGACAATCAACACAGTTGAAAGATATTGTACCTAATCACCTAGAGGGGGGGGGGGTGAATAGGTGACTTAAATCTTTTTGACTTTTTAGGCAGAATTCAGATTATTTCACAGAGTTATAACTACTTTTTCCAAGCAATCAAACAACAATCACAGAATATCACATGCACACAGTGAACATACAGGTTTATAGTGGTTCCCCAAGGTTTGGGTACATCCACTTTCCCCCTTCGCATATCTAGTAGTGTACTAGATTTGGCCAAACTGCTCCACTATCTCAGATCCTCAGATCTTACACTCAGAACACCAAAACAGGTTCCTACAGCTCAGGCCCAAGGCCCTACAACTCAGTCTTCTTCAAAGACCTACACTCAGCTTCTTCACAAAGCCTACACTCAGCCACAACAGGCCTACACTCAGCCACAACAGGCCTACACTCAGAGAATTAGATCTCCTACACTCAGGCACACAGGCCCTACACTCAGCCTTTATAATTGCAGGCTTACAACTCAGATCACTATGGATCCTACAAGAAAATAAGAATACAAAGTATATATACCTACAACTCTGAATAGAGAGATGAGTTGATAGGTTCTTGATGAGTTCTTGAATGAACTCTGCTGAGAACAATCTCACTTGGCTTTTCTTCAAAGCTTCCTGAATGTAGAACACAATAGGATTGATTCTCTGCAGCTGATCTTCAATCACTGCAACTTAAGATTCAGAACTAGGTCTGAACCCTTCTTCACAGCCTGGTTTCAACGGATGTCTTCTTGGATGGAGCTCTCTCTCTCTCTCCAACTTCTTAGATCTTCACTTGATTCTTCAATGAATAGCTAAATCTTCTTTTCTTTTTCAATTACTTGATCTCCTGTTGAATCATCTCTTTCTGAAGACAGTATAAGCCTATTTATATGCCTTCTTCATGGTGACCGGCTGGTCCGATTTCTAACTGATTTCTGACAACTCTGACAGGTGCAGTAGACCGGCTGGAATGGTAGCTGTCAAGTCATCCAGTCAGTTCTTGAAATAACTGTAACTGTCTGAAAGTGTCGAGACAATCTGTCTTTAAGTGTCGACACTTATAGACCAAGTGTCGACACAAGTTGACTAAGTGTCGACACTAGCTTTCAAGGTGTCGACACAACTCCTTGTGTTGTAGAATTCACTTCTCGACACAGCTTCTTCATCATGTGTCGACACTGATATTCTGTGTCGACACAACTTCTTATTCTTCAGCACTTAGTTGAATTCTTGTAAGTGTCGACACAACTCCTTTGTGTCAACACATCTTCATGTGTTGAACTTGTTAAGTGTCGACACATCTTTCTTGGTGTCGACATATGTCTTCTGTGTTGATACTTGATGTGTGTCGACACTGCTCCTTATGTCGACACATTCTTCTTCTGTTGAGACTTTGGATGAGTGTCGACACATCTCCTTAGTGTCGACACTTGTACTTAGAATATTTTGTTGAACTTTGCTGAGTGTCGACACAGCATCCTAGTGTCGACACTTTCTTCATGTGTTGAGTCTTCTGCTATGTGTCGACACATTCTTCATTGTGTCGACACTTTCTTCAAGTGTTGAGTCTTCTACTGAGTGTCGACACATTCTTTATTATGTCGACACTTATACTTAGACTCTGCTGACTTTTGCTGAGTGTCGACATAGCCTCCAAGTGTCGACACTTTCTGATGTAGACACAGTTCCTCTGGGTGTCGACACTGCTGTTAAGTGTCGACACAGCTTCACTGGACTTTTCTTCATTGAGTGTCGACACAACCTGTATGTGTCGACACTTTCTGTCTGGTGTCGACTCTGCATCCCTGGTGTCGACACAAGTACTCCAAGTGTCGACACTGCTTGACTGGGTGTCGACACAAGTCTTCTTAAGTGTCGACACATTCCTTCTGGGTGTCGACACATGGACTTAGAATCTTTTCAGCTTTTCCCTGCAAATACTTAACCTGCACAAGGCAACTCAAAATACGTCAAATACATTTTGATGTATATCATTGAGTGGGGTGAGGCTTCTTCAAATCAGGTACATTTAAACCAATATACCCAACAATCTCCCCCTATTTGGAGAAGTCATAACCCTTAGTCAATGATATACACCATTCATAATAAAATTATAGAATGATGTAAAACAGGATTATGCAATCAGGAAAAACATAAACATGTATTAAACAAACATGTATACATAGACATCATTTCAGAACAATTATGAAATAGATTTATCACACAGCACGTTGTTCTAACAACTTTGTCATATTCATTTTTCAAAAGTTTACAAGGTGTTTAAAATCAAAAGATTACAATTGTAAACTGAAGAAAATTCTATTCTATTTTTGATCAGCATCTTTGATCACTATTCCCTTTCCAGACTGTATCTTGGCTTGTACAGGGGCTTCAGCATCTTCAGTATCAACAGGCTTTTTCCCTTTCAGCTCCTTCTTCTTTAGCTCTTCAGCTTTAATCTTCTGCCTCTCAAAGTAATGATAAGGCTTGGGAAAGTACTTGCTAGGCTCCTTGTAACGCCCCGAAACTCAAAGGAGCGAAGGGGGACGTTTTGGGCCAGTTTGGGTTCTGGCTGCAGGCACACGGCCTGGGACACGGGCGTGTCCCAGGGCGTGTCAAGCCTGTATCGACACTAAGACGGGAAGTCGACACTGTGGTCTCGACATTGTGTCGAGACTGGGCACACGGCCTGCAACACGGTCGTGTCGCAGGGCGTGTCGACCCGTGTCGACACTTAGCCGCGAAGTCGACGCTCTGCATTCGACGAAGTGTCGAGACATGGCACACGGCCTGCGACACGGGCGTGTCGTAGGGCGTGTCGACCTGTCTCGACGATCGTCCCGGGGAGTCGACGAGCTTTGCTCGACGATGAGTCGAGAGTGGGCACACGGCCTGCGACACGGGCGTGTCACAGGGCGTGTCGACCCGTGTCGACACTCGTCCCAGAAGTCGACTAATCTTGCTCGACGATCATCGAGACAAGGCACACGGCCTAGGAAACAGGCGTGTCCGAGGCCGTGTCGAGTGTGGAGACCGTGTACACGGCCCTGGAGCCCAGGCGTGTCAAGGTGATACAGGAAAGGACACGGGCATGTCCTAGAACCCGTGCAGTGCTCGGGTTGATTTTGGGGAAAAATGATGGGGTACACGGCCGGCCACACGACCGTGTCAGGTAGAACACGGGCGTGTCATCTAGAATACGGGCATGTTTGATACCTGTGTGAGGTTCCAGGTGATTCGATTTTGACGGAGAATGAGGCACACGGCCCTGGACACGGGCGTGTGTCAGGCCGTGTTCGGTCCAGATTGGGCATTTCAGCCCCGAATCGAAGTCGTTCATTTCTTTAACTGAAGATCCAATGGCTGGGGGTTGTTCCTGAAGGGATATACCCGTGAATGGACTTGGAAAACCCTTACTTTTCATAACTTCTCATCTTTCTAAAACCTTAGAGAGAGAGGAGAGCCAAGGGAGGAAGAAGGAGCTAGATCCCGCCATTGGAGGAGCTTCGGAGCTCCGAATCGCGAGCCGACTCCGGATCCACGGAGGCAACGCTAGTGTGGTGGTTTTCATCCGATTACGTTTCCATGGCGCCAAAGAGGAACGCTAGGGTAACGATCCTCATCTTGAGCATGAGTAGCTCTCTTTCTTTGCATAGGAAGCCCGCTCTCGCGAGTTTGCGGAGAGTTGGAGGCGTTCCTTCGGGTAGATATGTGAAGTCCCCGTTGTTTAGAGTCCGTAAGCGAGAACGGACATAGGCATGATGTGTGAAGCCTACCCGGACATGTTGGTCTGGATCGGTGATGTTGCATTGCATAAATGCCGGAGAAGACTCCGTGCTATGGTTTGTTTTTCGGGTTTTCTACGCGGTAGATTGCAGCAGGGAGCCTTGGGGACTAACCCAAAGGTGCACCCGGAAAATTGGGCGGATACGAGATCTTGCCAACATGGAGGCCTGAGAGCCAACTTGAACATAACCGAGTTATGCGAAATTGTTTGACGAAATGGGACTCGGGAGAAGTTTGACCTGCGTAAATGGCTTAAATTGTCGTTGCGACGTGAGCACGGGTTAGATGGAACCGTACCCATATCTATGTCGTTCGGGTTAAAGAGACCTAAGGTTACGTGACACTTGCCGTTGGCATAGATGAGAGTCTTCGGCGGTCAATGGCTTAAATTGACGTGACCCATGCCGGGAAGACAAATTTGTTGGGTACATTGGTTAAATGTACCTGATTTGAAGAAGCCTCACCCAACTCAATGATATACATCATAATGTATTTGATGTATGTTGAGTTTACTTGTGCAGGTTAAGTAATTACTGGACTGAAGCAAAAAGTTTCTAAGTCCATGTGTCGACACCCAGAGGGAAAGTGTCGACCCTCAAGAAAGCTTGTGTCAACACCCAGACAAGCAGTGTCGACACTTGGAGTCATTGTGTCGACATCTGGGATGCAGAGTCGACACCAGACAGAAAGTGTCGACACAAGGAGCTGTGTCGACACTCAGTGAAGAAAAGTGCAGACAGAAAGTGTCGACACAAGGAGCTGTGTCGACACCCAGTAAAGTTGTGTCGACACCAGAAAGTGTCGACACTTGGAGCTGTGTCGACACTCAGCAAAAGTCAGCAGAGACTAAGTTAAAGTGTCGACACCCAGAACAATGTGTCGACACAGCAAGAAGAGTCAACACATGAAGTAAGTGTCGACACCTAGAACAATGTGTCGACACTCAGCTGAAGACTCTACATTTGAAGTAAGTGTCGACACCCAGAACAATGTGTCGACACTCAGCTAAAGACTACACTTAAAGTAAGTGTCGACACATGGAGCTGTGTCGATCCTTAGCAAAGAACAGAATTATGAACAAAATATTCTAAGTACAAGTGTCGACACTAAGGGAATGTGTCGACACTCAGCTGAAGTCTCAACAGAAGAATCAAGTGTCGACACAAGGAGCTGTGTCGACACTCAGCAAGTATCAACATAGAAGACTATGTGTCGACACCAAGAAGCAGTGTCGACACTTAACAGATTCAACACAAGAAGTTGTGTCGACACAAAGGTGATGTGTCGACACTTAGAAGAATTCAGCTAAAGATAGAAGATCAAGTACTTGTGTCGACACTCAATTTCAGTGTCGACACCTGAAGAAGAATCTGTGTCGAGACATACAAGGAGTTGTGTCGACACCTTGTAGACTTGTGTCGACACTTATACAGCATGTGTCGACACTTGAACTATAAGTGTCGACACTTAAAGACAGAAAGTCTCGACACTTTCAGACAGTTAGAGATTTTCAAGAAATGACTGGATGACTTGACAGCTGCCGTTCCAGCCGGTCTACAGCACCTGTCAGAGATGTCAGAAGACAGTTATGAACCGGACCAGCCGGTTACCATGAAGAAGGCCTATAAATAGGCACATACAGTTTACAGAAACTGTTGTTCAGATTGTTGAAAAATAAGTTATTAAAGTGGTACACAGAGTATCAACACAAGAAGATCTTGCAGTCCAAGTGCAGATCTAAGAAGTTGGAGAGAGAGGGCTCCATCCAAGAAATCAGCCTCTGGAACTAGGCTGAGAAGAAGGGTTCAGATTCATTCTGAATTCTAAGTGGCAGAGGTCAAGGATCAACTGCAGAAGGAGACAATCTTATTCAGTTCTATTTTCAAGAAGCTTTGAAGAAAGCTAAGTCAGATTGTATCCAGCCGAGTTCTTCCAAGAACTCATCAAGAAACTCTCAACTCCCCTCTCTTGTTTCAGAGTTGTTGAGTTATTATTTCTATAATCATTTTTATCTTGTAGGATCCTTTGGATCTGAGTGAATTGTAAGCCTATAATTATAAAGGCTAAGGGTAGGGTCTTTGGCCTGAGTGTAGGAGATTGTTATCTCTGAGTGTAGGCCTTGATTGGCTGAGTGTAGGCCTGGGTGGCTGAGTGTAGGCCTTTGTGGCTGAGTGTAGGCTTTGGGATAAAGCTGAGTTATAAGGCTTTGGGCCTGAGGTGTAGGAACCAATTTGGGTTCTGAGACAGTGGAGGAGTTTGGCCGAATCTAGTACACTACTAGATAGGCGAAGGGGGAAAGTGGATGTACCCATATCTTGGGGAACCACTATAAACCACTGTGTCTGCTGTGCTGTGTTGTGATTTGTTGTGTATGCTTTGTGTTTTGCTGTGATAAAATAGTTAGTAATCTGTGATATAACTGATTGCTGCCATTAAAGCTCAAAAAGGATTAGGTCACCTATTCACCCCCCCTCTAGGTGTTTAGGTACCATATATTTCAAGTGGTATCAGAGCCAGGTTCCTCAAAAAGGACTAACAGTCTGAGGAGATCCTGTTTGGCAGATTCAGTGTAAGGCAACATACAGATTCAAGACAATACAGATTCAAGAAAATCAAGAAACATGGGTTCCTCTGAGAATCATAAGGAATTGGGTTCCATGAAATTGCCCATATGCAGGAAAGAGATCTTTGGGATCTGGAAGGAAAGGGTAAGGCTGTTTATGGAGGCCTCAGACCCTAGAATCTACATCACAGTAAAGGAAGGGCCTTATGTGCCCATGAAGATATCTGTTCTAGATGCAAATCAGAGAACTCCAAAGGATTTCTCTGAAATGACTAAGGATGAGATTGTCCTAGCCACCATGGACAAGAGGGCACAAAACATTATAGTGAGTGCCATAGATGATGCAACATTTCAGAATCTTATACACTGTAAGACAGCCAAAGAGATGTGGGACACTCTTATAGTGTATATGGAAGGATCTGAAGAAGTTAGACAAGATAGAAAATCCTTGCTAAATCAGGAGTATGAGAGTTTTAGACAAGGAAAAGGTGATAGCATAACTGAGTGCTATAAGAAGTTCTACAGAATAGTGAATGAAGTCATGTCTTATGGAAGAGAGTTCAGTAACTATGAACTAAATGACAAATTCTTAAGGTCCCTAACCAAAGATTGGGACACCAAGATCTGTGCCATAAGAGAAATGGCTAAGTTGGGGGAAATTCCTCCTCCTACACTGTTTGGCAAATTATTGTCTTATGAGATGCAGTTGACAACGAGGAAAGAGGAGGAGAAATCAACAAGAACTGAGCACAAGGAGAGAACAGTTGCTTTCAAGACAGATGTCCCCAGAAAGTGCAGGAATAAGTCATTAACTCCACCTCCATAGGTAGTTGAATCAGAATCAGATGAGTCAGTCAGCACAAAGACTGAGAGTAGTGAAAGTGATGAAGACTTTGCTGCCTTCACTAGACACTTTCAGAAATTCTTAAAGAAGAAACAGTGGAGGTCAAGACCTTATACTTCAAAGGGAAAGGAAGTCTTTTATCAGGAGAAAAAGCCTTCAAAGAAAGACAGGAAGAGGACAAAGTCAAGCAAGGCAACTGGTTCAAAGATAGTGTGTTATTACTGCAATAGACAGGGCCATGTTATTGTAGACTGTCCTGAAAAGAGGAAAGAGTCTAGTGACGGGAAAAATACTTATTTCAAAGGCAAGAAAGAAAAGTCTTTTGTAGCCAAGAAGGAGAAGACTTTATCAGATATCTCTTCTTCAGAAACTGAGTCTGAGGCTGAAGCCTACATAGGGTTGTTTGCTGAAGAAGAAGAAGAAGAATTCATGCAGATAATGGAGTCTATCTATGAACAAGAAGACTGTCAGTGCCAAGGACTGATGGCATTGATTGAGAGTGACAAAATCCTGGAGCAGCCAGGACCCAGTAAGGTACAAGGTTCAAGTTCAAGTTCAGTTTCTTGTTCTAGTTTAGATTCAGATTCTTCTTCATCAAGTGATGAGAATGTATCTGAGTCTGAGGATGATATTCATCAGCTTATAGATGAATATAAAGTGCTATTGCAAGCTTACAAGAAAAGCAAGTCCCTTGCCAAAAGTCAGGCAAAGGAAATTGCTGATCTTAAAGATGCTGCAACAGATTTTGAGAAGCAATTTGATCAAAAGCTTAATGAAATAGCCAGGCTGAAACACATAACAGTGATTCAGATGGGCACTATCACCTTTAAGAATGATCAAATCAAGAGTCTGGAGATAAATCTTCAGAAAGAGAGAGATCTTGTTGCTAGGTTTTCTAAACCTAAGTCAGTGCTACCTTTAATTGATGAATTTGTTCATCATAAAGGCAAGGCTGGACTGGGCTTTATTAGACCTGCAGGGACTGAGCAGTCCAAGTCTAAGTCCAAGGGCAAAGCCCCAACATTCAACAAGCCTGTTGTAGACAAGACAGCCAAGGCAATACCTAAGCAAAGGTACAATAAGTTTGAATGTTGGTGCTGTGGCAAAGTTGGACATTTTGCAGTGGAATGTTGGCACAATGCTAGTGCCAAAGTGAGTACCAAACTACCTGTTGGAAAGCCAGTGGGTAGCTTTGTCAGATTGCAGACTAACAAGTACCAAGGACCCAAGAATTCTTTGGGTTCTAAGGTTCATTAATTTGTTTTGCAGGTGAGTCCAAGTGGCCATACCCCAACATGGTACTTGGACAGTGGATGTTCCAGACATATGACTGGAACTAGAGGACTACTAAAGGACTATATTCCAATAAAAGATGGTCCAAAAGTCACCTTTGGTGGTTCTGAAAAAGGAATCATCAAAGGGTTTGGTAACATTTCTAGCAACTTAGTTACCATTACTCAAGTGGCTTATGTTAAAGGGTTGAAACACAACCTAATAAGTATAAGTCAATTAAGTGATGTAGGGTATGACATCTCATTTGTTAAAAATGGTTGTCATATCAAGAGGTCAAGTGATCAAGAGATCATTTTGACAGGTTATAGGAAAGGAATGTCTACTTCCTAGACATTATGATTGAGAACAATGGTTCTCCAGTTTGTCTTGTAGCTGATGAGACAGTCTCTCATTGTGTCAAATGGCACAAGAGGCTTGCCCATCTTAACTACAAGACTATTAGCAAACTCTTTAGCAAAGAGTTAGTGAGGAATGGTCCTCAAGTTAAGTGTGTCAAAGATGGTATTTGCTCAGCTTGTCAAAAGGGCAAGCAGACTAAATCCACCTTTAGAAGCATAGAAAACAAAGATGCTGTGAGGTGTTTGTACCTCTTGCATATGGATCTCTTTGGTCCAATGCCAGTTCACAGCTTAGGTAGGAAGGTCTATACCTTTGTAGTTGTATATGATTACTCAAGGTTTTCCTGGGTGTTCTTCTTAAGACAGAAATCTGAAACTCCTAGTGTCTTCTATAGCTTTGTCAAGCAAATTCAGAATGAACAAAATAGTACAGTGGTCAAAATTAGAAGTGACCATGGTACTGAATTTCAGTCTGATAGCATGATAAAACTATGTGAAGACTTTGGGATATTTCAAGAATTCTCATCACCTAGAACACCTCAGCAAAATGGCATTGATGAGAGGAAGAATAGAACCTTGATAGAGGCTGGTAGGACCCTACTAAGTGATACATCACTGCCAGAATATTTCTGGGCTGAAGCAGTTAACACTGCATGCCATGTTATAAATAGGGCTACCATCACTAAAAGTCTTAACAAGACCCCCTATGAAGTTGTGAAAGGCAGGAAACCAAACCTATCCTATTTTAGGATCTTTGGTTGCAAATGCTTCATACTTAACAATGGGAAGTCTTACTTAACTAAGTTTGCTGCCAAGTCCCAAGAGAGAATTTTTGTTGGGTACAGCAACAACAGTAAGGCTTATAGAGTCTACAACTTGACTATATAAGTTATAGAAGAATCTGTGCATGTAGTTTTTGATGAGACTAAACTTATTAATAATGAGTTGTCTAGTAGTGTATGCAGCCCCACGGGTTTAACAAAGAAGATGGACAAGCTTACTATAGAAGAAGTACCTGCTACAAGACAGCAAGTAGAAGACAGTAGCTGTTGTCCAGGGGGAGAACTACATGTGCCAATTGCTGAAGAAATACAAGGAGTACAGCATGATGGAGATGCTGAAGAGGTTCAACCAGAAGTAAGGATGCCTCCAGCCAACAGGCATATAAGAGATCATACAGTAGAGCAGATTATTGGAGATCCAAGATAAGGAGTACAAACCAGGAGCAGATACATAAATGCAGCAATCTACTCCAGCTTTCTGTCTCAAGTTGAACCTAAGAAATTTGAAGAAGCAATACTGGATCCACAATGGACTGAAGCAATGCAAGAAGAGCTTAATCAGTTCAAAAGGTGCAAGGTTTGGGAACTTGTTCCTAAACCTAAAGACCACAATATAATAGGAACTAAGTGGATCTACAGGAATAAGATGGATGAACAAGGGGTCATCATTAAGAATAAAGCAAGATTGGTTGCTAAAGGATATAGGCAAGAAGAAGGTATTGATTTTGATCAAACCTTTGCTCTAGTAGCCAAACTGGAAGCCATAAGGATGTTCTTTGCCTATGCAACCTATCAAGGATTCAAGGTTTACCAAATGGATGTCAAGTCAGCATTCCTAAATGGTAATCTTAAGGAAGAAGTCTATGTGGAGCAGCCTTCAGGTTTTGTTGATCCAACTCTACCTCATCATGTCTATAGACTTAGGAAAGCTTTATATGGGTTAAAGCAAGCCCCTAGGGCTTGGTATGAAACCCTATCTAGTTTCCTCATTGAGAACAAGTTCTCAAGGGGGAAAATAGATAAGACTCTATTCCTTAGGGAATCTAGAGGCAAAGTAATAGTAGTCCAAATATATGTAGATGACATTATATTTGGGTCTACTGAAAGCAGTCTTTGCAAAAAGTTTGCAAAACTTATGCAAGGTCAGTTTGAGATGAGTAGTATGGGAGAGCTGAAGTTTTTCTTGGGTCTCCAAGTTAAACAGACTGAGAGTGGTTTATCCATTTGTCAGTCCAAGTTCACCCTAGAACTCATAAGGATGTATGGTATGGATTCATCCAGCACCATGAAGACTCCTATGGGGTCAAGTATGTCTCTTAGCAAGGATGATGCAGGGAAACCTGTAGATGAAACCTTGTATAGAGGGATAGTTGGCTCCCTATTATACTTGACTGCTAGTAGACCTGACATCATGTATGCTACATGTGTTTGTGCCAGGTATCAAGCCTGCCCTAAAGATTCTCATTTGACAGCAGTCAAAAGAATATTGAGATATCTAAAGGGCACTCCCTATCTAGGCCTCTGGTACCCTAGGAATGGAGATTTTGATCTAACAGGTTATTCAGATGCAGACTTTGCAGGATGCAAAGAGGATAGAAAGAGCACTACTGGAACCTGTCAATTCCTAGGTGGGAGACTAATTTCATGGAGTAGCAAAAAGCAAACCAGTGTGGCTATCTCCACAGCTGAGTCAGAGTATGTGGCTGCAGGAAGTTGTTGTGCTCAACTTCTGTGGATTCAACATCAGCTAGAGGACTATGGATTTCAGGTAAGTAGAACTCCACTTTTCTGTGATTCTACAAGTGCTATTTCAATAACTAATAACCCTGTATCTCATAGTAGAACAAAACATATTGAGATTAAATATCATTTTCTTAGGGAGCATGTAGAAAGAGAAGATTTTTTATTAGAATATGTTAAAACTGATAATCAAATAGCTGATATGTTTACTAAGCCCCTAGAAGAAGCTAAGTTCAATAGATTCAAAATTGAACTAGGAATGATAAACTTAGAATAAGTTTACAGAATTAAAATTGGCTAAGTAAAAAGGTGTCGACACATAGACAAGTCTATGTCGACACAGAATAGTGGTGTCGACACTTCAGGAAAAAGGTGTCGACACATCTAGGATGTTGGTGTCGACACTTCAGAATGTTAGTGTCGACACATGTCCAGTAGGTGTCGACACATCCAAAGTGGTGTCGACACTTATGTTTTACTCAGAATTTTCTAAGTAAAGTCTCGACAATGTGTCGAGTTATGTTGTGTCGACACATAACCAAGTGTCGACACATAAAATCTGTTGACTAAACTTGTGTCGACACATATGTGTCGAGACATTATAAGTTAGTGTCGACACTTATTGCCAGTGTCGACACATTTTAAGTTAGCTGTCCCGCCTGTTCATCTTCAAAATTAGAAAGGTATATATAGGGTTCTGTCTTTGTTTGTCGACACGCTTTCAAAGTTTCGAGACCAAAACTACTGTGTCGACACCTCTCTCTTCTCACAAGACAAATTCTACAAACCCTAATGGCGCCTAAGCTAGAGGAGAACGTTAACGAAGGATATGAGCTGGTGCGCGGCGCGTTTGAAGAAGCAGATCAAGAAATCCAGGCGGTAGTAACCCTAGTCGCCGATTCTGGATTAGAATACTTAGTTTCTGAACCTACAAAGATTTGGAAGAAAGAGGTTCTTGAATTCCTAAATGGAGCTCAGATAGATGAATCTGGATATAAAATCAAATCCAGAGTTCATGGTGCAAGGGTTAAGGTATCCCCTAAAAATCTGAGGAAGGTGCTCCAGCTACCAAAAACTCAAGATGAAGAAGAAGTTACTGCATCCAAGACCAGGGAATCTCTAACCTGGTGTGGACTGGATCCTAAAATGAAGATTGGTTCTGTCTTTAACAGGAAAGGCATGAACAGCCAAGGCAAATTCCTGTCTGAGATTGTTGGTAAGGTCTTACTCAGCAAGCCTGGAGGGCATGACAGAGTGTCTGCCTATATGTTTGGAATCATGACAAGGATAATCTTCACTCTGAAAATAGACTGGTCTATAGTGGTTTATGAGAAGATTAAGGAGAGCTTGAAGAAGCCCAATCTGGGCAGAATCATTAGTCTATACCTAGCTGGTGTGATACCAGAGGTAATGAGTACTGCTGCAGGAAGCAAGATAAATCATATGAGGAAGATGGATCTAAGGATCTTTTCAAGATGGGACAGGGTGTTGTCCAATGAAATGCCAACCCCAGAGAAGACAGTTACTGAGAAAGTCACTCCTCCCAAAAAGAAAAGGAATACAGCTCCTGTGGAACAAGTGTCCACAAGTAGTTCTGAAAGTGAAGAACAGGTTGTTTTCACTCCTGATGACCAAGAGGAAGAGCCTGTAGTGAAGACTCCTGCTCCTCAAGAGATTGCTGAGATCCAGGGGGAGCTACCACAAGTTAGCCCCATCCATAGGGATCAAAGCAAGGGGGAGCCTCCAGTTGTAGAAGAAACATCTACACTGGAAAGTGAACAAGCCACCAACACCATACTAGAGGTACTCACTGACCTAAATACTTTAGAATTTCTTATAGAAGATGCTGATTTGTCTGATGTACATTAGACTCAGCTGGATAGTCAAGAACCAGATGCTGTTAGAGAAGACACATCTGCTGTACAAGAAGTGGTTCCTGATCTAGTGGTTGAAGAGCAAAGACTGTCTCCAGCTCCTTCACCACAAGAATACACAATGGAAGACTTGTTCCTAAATCTAGACCAACAAGATTTTGACATGGACAAGGATGCTGCTGAAAAAGATAATACTGCTGTTGAGGGGGAGAAGGTACAAGTTCAGGAAGAGCCTGTGAGGCAAGAAAATGAGAAGGCACCTGATGTGCAAGCAGCAAAGCCTCCAAGCCCTAAGGATAGGGTTGACATAGCCAGCTCCTCAGAGTCTGAAGATGAGGAGGCAGCACGGGCTAAACAAAAGAAACTCTATGTATTCAAGAGGAGAAGCCAAAGTTACAAAAAGGCTTTACAATCAATTGCACCACAGCCTATAGTTCAGCATCCAACTGCTGATTATAGTGCTTTAATGGTTGCACTACAGATAAAGTTAGATGAGCAAAGACAGGCAATAAAAAAGTATGTAGATGAAGGGCAAAAGTCATTACAATTTGATCTGGCCCAAGATATAAAGTTTATAAGGTTTGAGATGAACCTTAACAAGAAAGAAATGACTGAATGCTTCCACAAAGGTGGAAATGCAGTGGTGTACTTGACAACACACCAGGAGAAGATCAAAGCCCAAGTGGATGATATAGCATTGAAACAAGGATATGTTCTTGAAAATCAACTAAGGATGAATGACAACTTGACTGCTTCTCATAATGCTATAGTCACTGAGTTGAAGAATAAGGCTGCTGATCCTTCTACATCTTCTGCTACTATCAAAGCTGAATTTGACAAAGCCTTTCAAGAAGAAATTACTGCTGTAAAGACTGCTATCCAAGCCTCCCAGAAAGCTATATCTGATCAACTTCAAAAGCTCAAACCATTCTTTAAAGATGGAGTCAGATACTTGGATAGTCAAATCAGATTTTAAAAGGATGATGTCAGAGATCATATGGCTCGAGAAGTCATAAAGGGGGAGAGAGTTTTAGTCAAAGCTAGCTCTGATCATGCCAAATGTATATCTAATTCCATCAGAGCTACACAGGGCTATCCTCCACTCTGTGATGATGACAATGTTGCTGAATCTGGGATTCAAACTGCATATCTTGGAGGTGAGCAACCAGAGGTAGCTCAAGTGATATATCCTCCACCAGATTTTGACATGGTGCAAGCTGATATTCATCATATGTATAGCCCAACTGAAGGGAAGTATAATGTTATTCTGGATAAAGTGGTTCAACCTATTACTGAAGCCATGCAAGAGGCATTACAGAAGGAGGAAGAGACAAGGTTGTCTAAGAAGAGGTTTAGGGAATAAGCAGAACAAAGGCTAGACTTTGAACAGTGGAGCCCTACCTCTAGGAATATAATATTAACTGCCTGGAAAGCTGCCAAGGACAATACTCATGACAGGAACAAATGGTTTTTTGAAGCTGAATGGAGGAAACATGAGATCAGACAAGAAGCCATTATTCAATACAGAAGTAAGGCAAAGATGGGAAAGCTACCTCCTACTGCAGTGGAGCCTAGCAAGTACTTTCCTAAGCCATATCACTATTTTGAGAAGCAGAAGATCAAAGCTGAAGAGCTCAAAAAGAAAGATCTAAAAGGCAAGAAGCCTGCTGATGCTGAAACTGTTGATGTCCCTGTCAAAGCTCAAGTCCAACCTGGCAAGAGAATAGTTATCAAGGAAGCAGAACAGAAATAGATTAAGAATTTACTTGAAGATTATTTTGTAATCTTTTGAATGTAAAACATTTTTGTGAACTACTGAGAATGTATAAGACAAATGTTAGAACAATATATGATCAATATATTTCATGTTTGTTCTGTAAATATGTCTATTTCTTATTTGTTCTGTATTGATGTTTGTGTATACATGTGAAATTGATGCATGTTATGTTTATCCTGCTTACATAATCCTACTTTACATCATTTTGTAATTTTTATTATGAATGGTGTATATCATTGACTAAGGGTTATGACTTCTCCAAATAGGGGGAGATTGTTGGGTACATTGGTTAAATGTACCTGATTTGAAGAAGCCTCACCCAACTCAATGATATACATCATAATGTATTTGATGTATGTTGAGTTTACTTGTGCAGGTTAAGTAATTACTGGACTGAAGCAAAAAGTTTCTAAGTCCATGTGTCGACACCCAGAGGGAAAGTGTCGACACTCAAGAAAGCTTGTGTCGACACCCAGACAAGCAGTGTCGACACTTGGAGTCATTGTGTCGACACCTGGGATGCAGAGTCGACACCAGACAGAAAGTGTCGACACAAGGAGCTGTGTCGACACTCAGTGAAGAAAAGTGCAGACAGAAAGTGTCAACACAAGGAGCTGTGTCGACACCCAGTAAAGTTGTGTCTACACCAGAAAGTGTCGACACTTGGAGCTGTGTCGACACTCAGCAAAAGTCAGCAGAGACTAAGTTAAAGTATCGACACCCAGAACAATGTGTCGACACAACAAGAAGAGTCAACACATGAAGTAAGTGTCGACACCTAGAACAATGTGTCGACACTCAGCTGAAGACTCTACATTTGAAGTAAGTGTCGACACCCAGAATAATGTGTCGACACTCAGCTAAAGACTACACTTAAAGTAAGTGTCGACACATAGAGCTGTGTCGACACTTAGCAAAGAACAGAATTATCAACAAAATATTCTAAGTACAAGTGTCGACACTAAGGGAATGTGTCGACACTCAGCTGAAGTCTCAACAGAAGAATTAAGTGTCGACACAAGGAGCTGTGTCGACACTCAGCAAGTATCAACATAGAAGACTATGTGTCGACACCAAGAAGCAGTGTCGACACTTAACAGATTCAACACAAGAAGTTGTGTCGACACAAAGGTGATGTGTCGACACTTAGAAGAATTCAGCTAAAGATAGAAGATCAAGTACTTGTGTCGACACTCAATTTCAGTGTCGACACCTGAAGAAGAATCTGTGTCGAGACATACAAGGAGTTGTGTCGACACCTTATAGACTTGTGTCGACACTTACACAGCATGTGTCGACACTTGAACTATAAGTGTCGACACTTAAAGACAGAGTCTCGACACTTTCAGACAGTTAGAGATTTTCAAGAAATGACTGGATGACTTGACAGCTGCCGTTCCAGCCGGTCTACAGCACCTGTCAGAGATGTCAGAAGACAGTTATGAACCGGACCAGCCGGTTACCATGAAGAAGGCCTATAAATAGGCACATACAGTTTACAGAAACTGTTGTTCAGATTGTTGAAAAACAAGTTATTAAAGTGGTACGCAGAGTATCAACACAAGAAGATCTTGCAGTCCAAGTGCAGATCTAAGAAGTTGGAGAGAGAGGGCTCCATCCAAGAAATCAGCCTCTGGAACTAGGCTGAGAAGAAGGGTTCAGATTCATTCTGAATTCTAAGTGGCAGAGGTCAAGGATCAACTGCAAAAGGAGACAATCTTATTCAGTTCTATTTTCAAGAAGCTTTGAAGAAAGCTAAGTCAGATTGTATCCAGCCGAGTTCTTCCAAGAACTCATCAAGAAACTCTCAACTCCCCTCTCTTGTTTCAGAGTTGTTGAGTTATTATTTCTATAATCATTTTTATCTTGTAGGATCCTTTGGATCTGAGTGAATTGTAAGCCTATAATTATAAAGGCTGAGGGTAGGGTCTTTGGCCTGAGTGTAGGAGATTGTTATATCTGAGTGTAGGCCTTGATTGGCTGAGTGTAGGCCTGGGTGGCTGAGTGTAGGCCTTTGTAGCTGAGTGTAGGCTTTGGGATAAAGATGAGTTGTAAGGCTTTGGGCCTGAGGTGTAGGAACCAATTTGGGTTCTGAGACAGTGGAGGAGTTTGGCCGAATCTAGTACACTACTAGATAGGCGAAGGGGGAAAGTGGATGTACGCATATCTTGGGGAACCACTATAAACCACTGTGTCTGCTGTGTTGTGTTGTGATTTGCTGTGTATGATTTGTGTTTTGCTGTGACAAAATAGTTAGTAATCTGTGATATAACTGATTGCTGCCATTAAAGCTCAAAAAGGATTAGGTCACCTATTCACCCCCCCCCCCTCTAGGTGTTTAGGTACCATATCTTTCAAAATTGCTCATATGTTTGGCCGTCAAAGTGGCGGTGGTGGGTCCGGAATGTCCATGGTTTTAACTGACGTGACATCGACCGGTTCACCAAGAATGTGCCCTGAGTGCACGGGGTGTGTGGCCGTGTGAGCCTACGCCTGTGATGTAATGAATACTATTATATTGCTCGCTTGTGCTAATAAAACTGCAGGGAAGGAGCCTTGCCGCCCCGAGTTGGGGGCGGGATCGTTATAATTTGGTCAGCATTGCTGACCGTTGCCTTTTTGTTTGCCACCGTGCGGTGGTTATGTTGCTTGCAGGTGCTGCTGGACCATGCGGTCAATAGCGGGCTAAAGCCCAAATGCGAAGCCGGCCCTTGAAGGCCTATTTGGAAGTGTTTACTGCTTTATTCATGTGTGACCGGCCTGTGTGCCGTGGTTTGTAAAACATGTAATATGAAGTGAAACATTTTGTAAGGCCTTAAAGCTTATTTTGGGTATTTTGTATAACATTCCTAATTTGTATTAGTGGACATTCATGCTCTAATGCTGGGTTATTTATTGCAACTTTTATAAACTGCTTCCGCTAGAATGCTCTGTGTAGGACGTTGAGATTGGTTGGATGGTTTCCATAAGTAACCACCCGGTCTGTCTGTGGCATACGGCGTCGGGCCCCGGCCGGACCTACTGCTATATACTATGTGATGGATAGGGGGGTGTTACAATTTGGTATCAGACTACTGGTTTTGGTCGGGCTTAAGGGAATTCGTGGACGAATTCTTTTTAAGGGGTGGTGAGCACATTGTGTGCGTCATCGTAATAACAGTAAAACGAACCCATGAATGTCCACTTAGGAATGAAAATACTCGTGTTTGAGGAACCTGCATGTTCCTATAATTGCTATTCGCAATTTTATTTGGTCTCTTAACGGTGTTTTGTACCACTATAAGTGACCGGAAGTGGTGCTGGACAGCCAGAATGTCCGGTTTCTGAGGAGCATAGTGCACCCGGTGAGGTGTTTGAGCCTCCTCCTTCGTATGAAACCGTTAGACGGATCGTAAAAGCGGTGTTCGCTGTGACGGGTGCACAGCTTGGAGGAAATGTACAACCCTGCGCACCTGTTGTGGCTTCAACACCGGTGGGCTTGATGCAGCAGATGACCTTTGGTAGACCATTGGGGCAGCAGCTGAATATGCATTTAGTGCATGGAGCGCACAAAGTTGAGGAATATTTGCAAGCATTTCTTCTGATAAGTCGCTACCCATGCTTCGAGTTGGATAGCGAACAAGATACAGTCGATAGATTTTATAATGGCCTGCATGCCGAGTTACGATTTCTACTGCTAGGACCAAAGTTATTGGGATTCCGAGCCTTGGTGGAATCAGCTAGATCTTTGGAGGCAGATTTGAGGAAGACCCTCCCGATGCCAGCGACCATGGTATCGAACTATACAAACCCCATAAGAGCTGCATCCGGCAGAATGCTGGAGAAAGGGGCTATGAAATTGACTAGTAAAGCTACTTACACTTGTCATACTTGTGGAAAGAAAGGGCACTTTGCCCGAGACTGTTGGAATGGTGCTCGGAAGGGTAAGAAAGCTATGTTAGGAGCAGTCAAGGATGTTAGTGCAAAGGAAATGGCATTCAAAGTGCCGAACACCTCAAAGTCTGGATATCAAAAATGGTATAAGAAGCATAGGACTTCGGGTCAAGCTCTTTCTGGCGCTTCTGGGGTGACTACGGGTCGAACCCCGAGCGCATGTTTCACTTGTGGAAAACCGGGGCACTTTGCCCGAGACTGCTGGAGCGGACGTCCCAAGTCCGAGAAGAAGCATGCTGTTGTGACGACAGGTATGGTTTAAAGATAGTTTTGCCTTAAATACTTGTCGCCCTTGTGCATGTTAGCTTAGAACTATTTGTGCTAAGCTTTGTTGCGACTTTACTTTATCTACGAGAGAACCGTTCGTTTAGGGAGCTTCGCATTCCTTTATTAGGAATTATATTGTGCGTCGGAGTACCTCCTTCGATGGTAAAAGACAAATTGGATGCGTTATAGTCCAATGGGGCTCATTGTGCGCGGGTAGAAGTTGTTGCGCTTAGTTTTGGATTGGGAATCAGGAGTTCGATTTGCAAGCGTCATTACTTCCGTTGGTGGAGTTCGACGTTATATTTGGTATGGACTGGCTCTCGGAGCAGCAAGCCAATATAGATGCGGTAGCAAGGAAGTCAAGCTGGGAGCAAGTCGTGTGATGACCTTTACGGGCTCGAAGAGGTCGAGTAAGACGTTGGCGTCTGCTCTTCAGGTGGTGAAGGTGGTTCGTGCCGGAGCAGAACTGTTCTTTACACTAGTGGAGGTTGCAAAGCCGAAGCCCACATTGGATTGTATTTCAGTGGTATCGGAATACCCTGATGTGTTCCCTAGAGATCTTCCTGGAGCCCCGCCTCGACAGGAGATAGATTTCATGTTTGAGCGAGTACCAGGTGCAAAGCCTGTGCAACGCTCTCCATATCGGCTAGCGCCTAAGGAAATGGCGGAGCTGAAGGTGCAACTTCTAAAAGTTGTTGGAGCAAGGGTCTGTGCGTCCAAGTCCTCCGCCTTGGAGCGCACCGACCCTCTTTAGTAAGAAGAAGGACGGAAGCTTGAGGCTATGTATTAATTATCGGGAGCTCAACAAGTTGACGGCAAAGAACAAGTACCCAATCCCAAGGATCGATGATCTTTGTGATCAGTTGGTCGGGCCAACAACGTACTCTAAAGTAGTTAAGGGAGAGTGATATCCCTAAGATAACGTTCAGTACAGGATACGGAAGCTACGAGTTTAGGGTCATGCCGTTTGGGCTGACTAATGCGCCGTCAGTGTTCATGGATTCGATGAACAGGACCTTCCGGGAGTACTTGGACCATTTTGTGATCGTCTTCGTCGACGATATTCTAGTGTACTCGCAGAGTAAAGAAGATCACTTCAAGCATCTTCTTTTGGTTTTGGAGACGCTAAGGAGGAATCAGTTGTATGCCAAGTTCTCGACGTGCGAGTTTTCGTCATCCTCAATGGCATCCTCGGTCTTATAGTGACTGGGGAAGGTATTGCAGTGGATCCGACGAAGATTGTTGCGATGCGGTAGTGGCTTGAGCTTTATACGGTAGCGGAAGTCCGGAGTTTTCTGGGGCTTGCCGGCTAGTACAGGCGCTTCGTAGAGAACTTCTCGCGGATAGCGTTACCCCTCACTACTTTGACGAGGAAGGAGCAGAAGTTCTTTTGGACGCCGGAGTGCGCGCGAACTTTTGAGGAGTTGTAATGTCGGTTGACCACGGCGCCAGTGCTGACTTCGCCGAGTGGGACCGAAGGCTATGAGATTTAATAGCGATGCTTCGGGCAGCGGGTTGGGTTGCGTACTACTACAACACGAAATTGTAATAGCGTATGGCGCGAGACAGCCAAAAGTGCACGAGAGGAACTATCCGGTCCATGACTTGTTGTTAGTGGCTGTGAGTTTTAGACTTGAAGCTGTGGAGGCATTATTTGTACGGTATGACGATGGATATCTACGCCGATCACAAGAGCGTGAAGTGTCTGATTGGTCAGAAGGATCTAAATTTGCGGCAGCATAGGTGGATGGAGTTCTTGGGATACTATACATTCAAGATCCACTACGCGCCTGATAAAGGGAATGCGGTTGCTGACGCGGTGAGTCGTCGAGCCCCAGCTCAAGCCAATTGGCTATCGGTGCATGATGAGCGGTTGGTGCGAGAGTTGGAGGCGTTGGAGATTGTTTGTGTGGACAAGCAATCAAGTGCTGAAGCAGTTCTGAATTGGACTGAAGTCCAATATGACCTGGCTGATCGTATTCGGCAGGCTTAGGATATGGATGCTCATATGAAGCAGTTCGTGGTAGAGGCTCTGTATGGGTCAAATTCCCAATTCGTCATGGAGGACGGATTGCTTTGTAAAGACGGTCGTTTGTGCGTCCCAAGTGTGGGCAATTTGCGGGTGGAGTTGTTGTACGAGGCACACCATACAAAGTACTCGATTCACCCGGGGAGCACGAAAATGTACCGTGATGTGAAGAAACTGTTTTGGTGGCCGGGTTTGAAAAATGATGTGGTGCTATACGTAGCAAAGTGCCAAACTTGCGTCTTGGTAAAGGCGGAGTGCCAAAAGCCGGGAGGATTTCTTAAGTCCTTGCCTATTCCGGAGTGGAAATTTGACGACATCTCTATGGACTTTGTGCACGGTTTGCCAAGATCGTAGAAGGGAAACGACGCCATTTGGGTGGTTGTTAATCGATTAACGAAGGTGTCACATTTTATTCCGCATAGGAAGGATGATCCGGTGGAGAAGTTGGCAAAGCTCTATGTGGATAACATAGTACAGCTTCATGGTGTGCCCCGCAGCATCGTGAGTGACCGAGATGGGCGGTTCACGTCCAATGATTGGTGGCTGGTGCAGCAAATGTTGGGAACAAAGTTGAAATTCAGCACAGCCTTCCACCCGCAAACGGATGGGCAGACCGAGAGGGTCAATAGAACCATGGAAGACATGCTTCGCATGTGTATCTTGGATTTTGGAAAGCAATGGGAAGACCACCTTTATTTGGTAGAGTTCGCATACAACAACAGCTACCAAGCGAGTATTCAGATGGCGCCTTTCGAGGCCCTATATGGTAGGAAATGTCGCACGCCGTTGTCTTGGTTAGAAACGGGTGAGTCAAAGTTGTATAAGCGATCGGAAGTGGATGATGCTACTTCTTTGGTGAGAACCATTCGGGAGAGGTTGCTTATCGCTCAGGACCGGCAAGCAAAGCACTATAATGCCAAGCACAGGAATGTGGAGTTCGCTGTGGGCGATTATGTATACTTAAAGATCAAGCCGTTCAAGGGTGTCTCGCGGGTGTGACGATTGAAAAAGCTAAGCCCGAGGTACCTTGGACCGTTTGAGGTTCTGGAGCGAGTTGGTGAAGCGGCCTATCGGTTGAAGCTTTCAGTGGAGCTTAGTGGTTTACATGATGTATTCCACATTTCGGTACTTCGGAAGGCGGTGCAAGAGCCTACGCAAGTGATCGCGGTTGATCAAGTGCCGGTGGATAGTGGGCTAACGACAAAGGTCAAGCCTGTGTGGATCGAGGACTCGGAGGTCAAGCGGCTATGCAATAAAGAGATCAGGATGGTTAAGGTCCGGTGGGACAATTGCGGTCGTGAGGAGCTCTCTTGGGAGCGAGAGCAGACTATGCTTGACGAGTATCCGGAGTTGTTCCGCTCAGGTATAAAATTTGGTTTTGTACATGTCTTTCAGTTATGTAATTTCGTGGGCGAAATTCTTTTAAGAGGGGGAGAGTTGTAACGCCCCGAAACTCAAAGGAGCAAAGGGGGACGTTTTGGGCCAGTTTGGGTTCTGGCTGCAGGCACACGGCCTGGGACACGGGCGTGTCCCAGGGCGTGTCAAGCCTGTGTCGACACTAAGACGGGAAGTCGACACTATGGTCTCGACATTGTGTCGAGACTGGGCACACGGCCTGAGACACGGGCGTGTCGACCCGTGTCGACACTTAGCCGCGAAGTCGACGCTCTGCGTTCGACGAAGTGTCGAGACATGGCACACGGCCTGCGACACGGGCATGTCGCAGGGCGTGTCGACCTGTCTCGACGATCGTCCCGGGGAGTCCACGAGCTTTGCTCGACGATGCATCGAGAGTGGGCACACGGCCTGCGACACGGGCATGTCGCAGGGCGTGTCGACCCGTGTCGACACTCGTCCCGGAAGTCGACGAATCTTGCTCGACGATCGTCGAGACAAGGCACACGGCCTAGGACACGGGCGTGTCTGAGGCCGTGTCGAGTGTGGAGACCGTGTACACGGCCCTGGAGCCCAGGCGTGTCAAGGTGACACGGGCAAGGACACGGGCGTGTCCTAGAACCCGTGCAGTGCTCGTGTTGATTTTGGGGAAAAATGATGGGGTACACGGCCGCCACACGGCTGTGTCAGGTAGAACACGGGCGTGTCAGCTAGAATACGGGCGTGTTCGATACCCGTGTGAGGTTCCAGGTGATTCGATTTTGACGGCGAATGAGGCACACGGCCCTGGACACGGGCGTGTGCCAGGCCGTGTTCGGTCCAGATTGGGCATTTCAGCCCCGAATCGAAGCCGTTCATTTCTTTAACTGAAGATCCAACGGCTGGGGGTTGTTCCTGAAGGGATATACCCGTGAATGGACTTGGAAAACCCTTACTTTTCATAACTTTTCATCTTTCTAAAACCTTAGAGAGAGAGGAGAGCCAAGGGAGGAAGAAGGAGCTAGATCCCGCCATTTGGAGGAGCTTCGGAGCTCCGAATCGCGAGCCGACTCCGGATCCACGGAGGCAACGCTAGTGCGGTGGTTTTCATCTGATTACTTTTCCATGGCACCAAAGAGGAACGCTAGGGTAACGATCCTCATCTTGAGCATGAGTAGCTCTCTTTCTTTGTATAGGAAGCCCGCTCTCGCGAGTTTGCGGAGAGTTGGAGGCGTTCCTTCGGGTAGATATGTGAAGTCCCCGTTGTTTAGAGTCCGTAAGCGAGAACGGACATAGGCATGATGTGTGAAGCCTACCCGGACATGTTGGTCTGGATCGGTGATGTTGCATTGCATAAATGCCTGAGAAGACTCCGTGCTATGGTTTGTTTTTCGGGTTTTCTACGCGGTAGATTGTAGCAGGAGCCTTGGGAACTAACCCAAAGGTGCACCCGGAAAACTGGGCGGATACGAGATCTTGCCAACATGGAGGCCTGAGAGCCAACTTGAACATAACCGAGTTATGTGAAATTGTGTGACGAAATGGGACTCGGGAGAAGTTTGACCTGCGCAAATGGCTTAAATTGTCGTTGCGACGTGAGCACGGGTTAGATGGAACCGTACCCATATCTATGTCATTCGGGTTAAAGAGACCTAAGGTTACGTGGCACTTGCTGTTGGCATAGATGAGAGTCTTCGGCGGTCAATGGCTTAAATTGACGTGACCCATGCCAGGAAGACAAATTGCTCATATGTTTGGCCGTCAAAGTGGCGGTGGTGGGTCCGTAATGTCCATGGCTTTAACTGACATGACATCGACCGGTTCACCAAGAATGTGCCCTGAGTGCACGGGGTGTGTGGCCATGTGAGCCTACGCCTGTGATGTAATGAATACTATTATATTGCTCGCTTGTGCTAATAAAACTGCAGGGAAGGTGCCTTGCCGCCCCGAGTTGGGGGCGGGATCGTTATAATTTGGTCAGAATTGCTGACCGTTGCCTTTTTGTTTGCCACCGTGCGGTGGTTATGTTGCTTGCAGGTGCTGCTGGACCATGCGGTCAATAGCGGGCTAAAGCCCAAATGCGAAGCCGGCCCTTGAAGGCCTATTTGGAAGTGTTTACTACTTTATTCATGTGTGACCGGCCTGCGTGCCGTGGTTTGTAAAACATGTAATATGAAGTGAAACATTTTGTAAGGCCTTAAGGCTTATTTTGGGTATTTTGTATAACATTCCTAATTTGTATTAGTGGACATTCATGCTCTAATGCTGGGTTCTTTATTGTAACTTTTATAAACTGTTTCCGCTAGAATGCTCTGTGTAGGACGTTGAGATTGGTTGGATGGTTTCCATAAGTAACCACCCGGTCTGTCTGTAGCATACGGCGTCGGGCCCCGGACGGACCTACTGCTATATGGTATGTGACGGATAGGGGGGTGTTACACTCCTGGGCAGTAGGAGGTAGCTTTCCCATCTTTGCCTTTCTTCTATATTGCACTATAGCTTCTTGCCTAGTCTCATGCTTCCTCCATTCTAGTTCAGAAAACCATTTGTTTCTATCTTGAATATTATCTTTGGCAGCCTTCCAAGCAGTCAAAATAATATTTCTTGAAGTGGGGCTCCACTGCTCAAAATCAGGCCTTTGTTCAGCTTGCTCTCTGAACCTCTTCTTAGACAGTCTGGCTTCTTGTTCTTTCAGTAAAGCTTCTTGCACAGCCTCAGATACTGGCTGAACTACCTTCTCTATAATGACATTTTGCTGACCCTCAGGTGGGCTATACGTAGACTGTATATCAGCTTGTACCATATCAAAATCTGGAGGAGGGTAGATTACTTGAGCCACTTCAGGTTGCTCCCCTCCTAAATATACAGGATGTATCACAGATTCTGCTACATTGTCATCATCTCATAAAGGAGGATAACCAAGAGTTGCTCTGATAGAATTAGAAATTCACATTGCATGATCAGAGCTGGCTTTGACTAACACCCTCTCCCCCTTTATGACTTCTCTTTCCATGTGATCTCTTAGATCATCCTTTTGAAATCTTACTTGGGCATCCAAATAGTTTACTCCATCATTAAAGAAAGGTTTCAACCTTTGGAGTTTTTCAGTTATCAACTTCTGAGAATTTTCAATAGTAGAAGTAACAGTAGTTATACCCTCTTGTAAAGCTTTATCAAACTCTGCCTTAGTAGTAACAGTAGCTGTAGTCTGTCCAGCAGCTATATTCTTCATCTCTGTGACAATTGCATTGTGAGAAGAAATGAAATTGTCATTCATTCTGAGCTGGTTCTCCAGAACATACCCTTGCTTCAGTGCAATGTCATCCACTTGAGCCTTTATTTTCTCTTGATGAGTAGCTAGATAGACTACTGCATTCCCTCCCTTATGGAAGCAGTCAGTCATCTCCTTCTTATTTAGATTCATCTCAAATCTAATAGACTTAATGTCTTGGGCTAGATCAAATTGTAGAGATTTTTGCCCTTCATCCACATACTTTTCAATTGCTTGATTGTGCTCATCAAGCTTAATTTGCATAGCAACCATCAAAGCACTGTAATCTACAGTTGGTGCTGGCTGTAGTGCAGGCTGTGGTGCTATAGTTTGCAAAGCTTTCTTATAAGTCTGGCTTCTTCTTTTAAATACTTGGAATTTCCTCTTTTTATCTCTTGCTGCCTCCTCATCTTCAGAAGCAGATGTGCTTGCTATTTCTACCCTCTCCTTAGGTAGCTCCTCAACAGTCTTTGGCTTCTCAGGCTCTTTTCTTGCTGTTTCTTCTAAAATTTCCACATGCTCCCCCTCAACTTGAGCATTCTCCCCCTCAGCAGCAGCACTTTCCTTCTCAAAGTCTGTCTGATCCAGATTAAGGAAGAGATCTTCCATAGTAAACTCTTGTTGAGGTTGAGATGGAGATTCTCTTATCTCATCAGTTACTTGATGTGGTTCCACTTGAGCTTCAACAGATGTGTCCTCCATGACAATATATGTGGGTTGACTAGTAATCTGAGGTTGCTGATTAATATCAGATAAGTTGTCAATTATAACTTCACTCTCAATAAGGAAATCTAATTGATTGATTTCTGTGATTACCTCAAGGATAGTGTGGGTTGCTTGCTCACTCTCTAGTGGAGTTGGCTCTTCCACTACTAGGGGCTCCCCCTGGATAGAATCCTGGTGTATGGGGCTAGCTTGAGGTAACTCCCCCTGCCTCTCTGCAACCTCTTGTTGAGTTGGAGACTTCCCAGCAGTGTCAGTGTCTTCTTCATCAGGAGTGAAGACAACTTGTTCTTCAGAACTGCTAGAGGAATCTTGAGCCACTGGGACTGACTTCTTCTTTTTCTTAAGTGGGGTTTCCTTCTCAGGTGTTGGCATCTCCTTGGTCAACACTCTATCCCATCATGAGAAGATTCTCATGTCCATTCTTCTCATGTGGTGGATTTTAGATCCAGCAGCTTGACTCATAACCTCGGGTATACTACCAGCAAGGTACAGACTTAGTATCCTATCCAAATTGGGCTTCTTCAGACTGTCCTTAATCTTCTCAAAGACTACTACATACCAATCAGTTTTTAATGTGAAGATAATCCTGGTCATAAGATTGAACATATGGGCTGATACCCTGTCATGCCCTCCAGGCTTACTTAAGATCACCTTGCCAACAATTTCTGAGAGAAATTTTCCCTGGCTGTTCATCCCCTTTCTATTGAATACTGATCCAATTTTCAGCTTGGAATCAAGTCCACACCATGTTAAAGCTTCTCTAGTCTTAGAAGCAGTAACTTCATCTTCTTCCTTTGTTCTTGGTAGGTTGAGTACCTTTCTTAAACTTTTAGGTGAGACCTTCACCTTTTCTCCATGAACCCTTGACTTGATCTTGAATCCAGAGTCTTTTAGGGTTGCTCCATTTAGAAATTCCAACACTTCTTTCTTCCAGATCTTAGTCGGCTCTGAGACAACAAAATCTAACGCTGAATTTGCAACTAGGGTTACTACATCCTTGATTTCCGATTCTGCATCATCAAATGCATGCCGCACCAGTTCATAGCCTTCGTTCACGTTCTCCTCGAGCTTTGGCGCCATTAGGGTGCGAAGAATTTGAATGGAGAGAAGAGAGGTGTCGACACACAAGTTTGGTCTCGAAACTTTAGTGAGCGTGTCGACAGACAATGGTGAAATCCTATTTATACCTTTCTAGGATTGAAGATGAAAGGGCGAGTTAACTAACTCAAATTGTGTCGACACTGATGAAAAGTGTCGACACTGACTTAGAATATCTCGACATCTATGTGTTGACATAAGTTTAGTCAACAGAATATATGTGTCGACACTTGTTTATGTGTCGACGCCACTTAGCTCGACACATAGTCGAGATATTACTTCACTAATTCTGCATAAAGTCTACACGTGTCGACACCTTTTCTCTGAAGTGTCGACACCAATTTTCTGTCGCGACACAGACAACTCTGTGTGTCGACACTATTTTACTTAGCCATTTCTGGAAACTTATTCTAAGTTTATCATACCTAGTTCAATTTTAAACCTATTGAACTTTGTTTCTTCTAAGGGCTTAGTATACATATCAGCTAATTGATTATCTGTTTTAACATATTCCAGTAAAATATCTTCTTTTTCTACATGTTCCCTAAGAAAATGATATTTTATTTCAATATGTTTAGTTCTACTATGGGAAACAGGATTGTTTGCAATTGATATAGCACTAGTAAAATCACAAAATAGTGGTGTTCTACTTACCTGAATTACATAATCCTCAAGCTGATGTTGTATCCATAGAAGTTGAGCACAGCAACTTTCCTGCAGCCACATATTCTGATTCTGCAGTGGAGATAGCCACACTTGTTTGCTTCTTGCTACTCCATGAAATCAGTCTTCCACCTAGGAATTGACAGGTTCCAGTTGTACTTTTCCTATCCTCTTTGCAGCCTGCAAAATCTGCATCTGAATAACCTGTTAGATCAAAGTCTCCATTCCTAGGGTACCAAAGGCCTAGATAAGGAGTGCCCTTTAGATATCTCAGTATCCTTTTGACTGCTGTCAAATGAGACACTTTAGGGCATGCTTGGTACCTAGCACAGACACATGTAGCATACATGATATCTGGTCTACTTGTAGTCAATAGAGTAGGGAGCCAACTATCCCTCTATACAAAGTCTCATCTACAGGTTTCCCTGCATCATCTTTGCTAAGAGACATACTTGACCCCATAGGAGTCTTCATGGTACTGGATGAATCCATATCATACTTCCTTATGAGTTCTAGGGTGAACTTAGACTGGCATATGGATAATCTATTCTCAGTCTGTCTAACTTGGAGACCCAAGAAGAACTTAAGTTCCCCCATACTACTCATCTCAAATTGTCCTTGCATTAGTTTTGCAAACTTTTTGCAAAGACTACTTTCAGTAGACCCAAATATAATGTCATCTACATATATTTGGACTAGTATTATCTTGCCTCTAGATTCCCTAAGCAATAGAGTCTTGTCTATTTTCCCCCTTGTGAATTTATTCTCAATGAGGAAACTAGACAGAGTTTCATACCAAGCCCTAGGGGCTTGTTTTAACCCATACAAAGCTTTCCTAAGTCTATAGACATAATTAGGTTGAGTTGAATCAACAAAACCTGATGGCTGTTCCACATAGACCTCTTCCTTTAGATTACCATTCAAAAAGGCTGACTTAACATCCATTTGGTAAACTTTAAATCCTTGATAGGTTGCATAGGCCAGGAACATCCTTATGCCTTCCAGTCTGGCTACTGGAGCAAAGGTTTGATCAAAGTCAATACCTTCTTCCTGCCTATATCCTTTAGCAACCAATCTTGCTTTGTTCTTGACAATTACTCCATGTTCATCCATCTTGTTCCTAAAGATCCACTTGGTTCCAATTATGTTGTGTTCTTTTGGTTTAGGGACAAGCTCCCAGACTTTGCACCTCTTGAATTGATTCAGCTCTTCTTGCATTGCCTCAATCCAATGAGGGTCTAGGATGGCTTCTTCAAACTTCTTTGGCTCTACTTGGGATAGAAAACTGGAGTAGAGTGCTGCACTCAGATTTCTGCTCCTTGTTTGTACCCCTTGTCTTAGATCACCAATGATTTGATCTGCTGGACGATCACTTAGATTCATATTAGCTGGAGGCATCCTGGCTTCAGGTTGAACTTCTTCAGTTCCTTCATCTTGCTGCACTCCTTGGACTTCTTCTTCATTAGGTACATGTAGTACTCCCCCTGGACAACAGCCACTATCTTCTACTTGTTATCTTGCAGTAGGTTCTTCTTCAATAGTGAGCTTGTCCATCTTCTTAGTTATACCTGTGGAGCTGCAAATACTACTAGACAACTCATTGTTAATAAGTCTAGTTTCATCAAATACTACATGTACAGACTCTTCTACAACTTGAGTAGACAAGTTGTAGACTCTATAAGCCTTACTATTGTTGTTGTACCCAACAAAGATCCCCTCTTGGGACTTGGCAGCAAACTTAGTCAAGTAAGACTTTCCATTGTTAAGTATAAAGCACTTACAACCAAAGATACTGAAATAGGATAGGTTTGGTTTTTTGCCTTTCACAATCTCATAGGGGGTCTTATTGTGGCTTTTAGTAATGGTAGCCCTATTAATTACATGACATGCAGTATTAACTGCCTCAGCCCAGAAATATTCTGGTAGAGATGTGTCACTTAATAGGGTTCTACCAGCCTCAATCAAGGTTCTATTTTTCCTCTCAGCAATGCCATTTTGCTGAGGTGTCCTTGGTGAAGAAAATTCCTGAAATATCCCAAATTCTTCACATAGTTTTGTCATACTATCAGACTAAAATTCAGTACCATAGTCACTTCTTATCTTGACCACTGTACTGTCTAGTTCATTCTGAATTTGTTTGACAAAGCTATAGAAGATACTAGGTGTTTCAGATTTCTGTCTAAGGAAGAACACCCAGGAAAACCTTGAGAAATCATCTACAACCACAAAGGTATAAACCTTCCTACCTAGGCTGTGAACTGGCATAGGACCAAAGAGATCCATATGCAAGAGGTATAAGCACCTCACAACATCTTTGTTTTCAATGCTACTAAAGGTGGATCTAGTCTACTTGCCCTTTTGACAAGCTGAGCATATTCCATCTTTAATACACTTAACTTGAGGACCATTCCTCACTAACTCTTTGTTATAGAGTTGGCCAATTATCTTGTAACTTAGATGGGCTAGCCTCTTGTGCTATTTGACACAATGAGAGACTGTCTCATCAGTTACAAGACACACTGGAGAACCATTGGTCTCACATATAATGTCTAGGCAATAGACATTCCTCTTTCTATAACCTGTCAAAATGGTCTCTTGATCATTTGACCTCCTGATATGACAATCGTCTTTGACAAATGAGATGTCATATCCTACATCACTCAGTTGACTTATACTAATAAGGTTATGTTTCAAACCTTTAACATAGGCCACTTGAGTAATAGTTATATGGGAGCTAGAAATGTTACCAAAACCCTTGAAGATTCCTTTTTCAGAACCACCAAAGGTGACTTTAGGACCATCCTTGATTGGTGTGAAGTCCTTTAGCAATCCCCTAGTTCCAGTCATGTGTCTGGAACATCCACTATCCAAGTACCATATTGGGGCATGACCACTTGGACTTACCTGCAAAACAGATTAGTTGACCTTAGAACCCAAAGAATTCTTGGGTCCTTGGTGCTGGTTAGTTTGCCTCTTAACAAAGCTACCTGCAGGTTTTCCAACAGGCAGTTTGCTACTCAACTTGGCACTAGAATTGTGCCAACAGTCTATGGCATAGTGGCCTACCTTGCCACAGCACCAGCACTCAAACCTATTGTACCTTTGCTTAGGTACATTCCTAGCTGTTTTAACTACAGCTGGCTTGTTGAGAGCTGGGGCTTTGCCCTTAGACTTGGACTGAACAGTCCTAGCAGGTTTAGTAAACCCCAATCCAGCTTTACCTTTTTGATGAACAAATTCATCAATTAAGGGTAGAACTGACTTTGGTTTAGAAAACCTAGCAACTAAATCTCTCTCCTTCTGAAGACTAATCTCCAGACTTCTGATTTGATCATTCTTAAATGTTATAGTCCCCATCTGAATCACAGTTATGTGCTTCAGTCTGCCTATTTCATTTAGCTTTTGATCAATCATCTTCTCAAAATCAGTTGCAGCAACTTTGAGACTAGCAATTTCCTTTGCCTGACTCTTGGCTAGGGACTTGCTCTTCTTAAAGGCTTGCAACAGGACTTTATATTCATCTATCAATTGATGAATATCCCCTTCAGACTCAGATGCACTCTCATCACTTGATGATGATGAATCTGATTCTGAACTAGCATAAGAAATTGAACTTAAAGAACAATTTTGTACCTTACTAGGTCCAGGCTGCTCCTGGATTTTGTCATCTTCTGTTAATGCCATCAATCCTTTGCACTGGATGTCCTCTTGCTCATATATGGAGTTCATTATCTGAATGAACTCCTCTTCCTCTTCCTCAGCAAACTGTCCTATGTATGCTTCAGCATCTGACTCAGTTTCTGATGAAGATATGTCTGACAGGCTCTTATCCTTTTTGGCAACAAAAGACCTTTTCCTCTTGCCCTTGAATTGAGTCTTTTTCTTATCATTAGACTCTTTCCTTTTATCAGGACAGTCAGCAATAACATGTCCTTGTCTGTTACAGCAATAGCAAACAATTTTTGATAAAGTTGCTTTGCTTGACTTGGTCTTTTTCCTGTCTTTCTTTGATGACTTTTTGTTCTGATAATAGTCTTCTTTACCCTGTGAAGAAGATGGCTTTGTCCTCCACTGTTTCTTCTTTAGGAACTTCTGAAAGTGTCTTGTGAAGGCTGCAAAGTCCTCATCACTTTCACTGCTTTCAGACCTTTTGCTTTCTGAATCATCTGACTCAGTCTCAGCTACTTTAGGAGGTGGAGTTGGTGACTTACTTCTGTATTTTCCGGTGGCTTCTGTCTTGAATGCCATTGTCCTTTCTTTATTCTCAATTCTGGTAGTTTTCTCCTCTTCTTTCCTCACCATCAACTGCATTTCATAGGATAGCAATTTTCCAAACAAAGTTGGAGGAGGAATTTCTGCTAACTTTGTCATTTCCCTTATGACACAGATCTTGGTGTCCCAATCTTTGTAAGGGACCTTAAGAACTTATCATTAAGCTCATAATTACTGAACTCTCTTCCATAGGACATTAGCTCATTGACAATCATATAAAACTTTTTATAGCATTCTGTTATGCTATCAGATCTACCTTGCCTGAAGCTTTCATATTCTTGGTTTAATAAGGACTTCCTGTCCTGCCTCACTTCTTCAGAACCCTCCATGTACACTATAAGAGTATCCCACATCTCCTTAGATGTCTTACAGTGTATCAAATTCTGAAAGGTTGCATCATATATGACACTCACAATGATATTCTGAGCTCTCTTGTCCATTGTGGCTAAAATTATCTCATCTTTTGTCATTTCAGAGAAATTCTTAGGTGTTCTCTGACTTGCATCCAGGACTGAAACCTTCATGGGCACATATGGCCCTTCTTTCACTGTTATATATATTCTAGGGTCTGAGGCTTCCATAAATAGTCTCACCCTTTCTTTCTAGATGCCAAAAATTTCTTTTCTGCAAATGGGTAACTTCATGGATCCAAGTTCCTTATGATTCTCAGTTGAACCCATGTTTCTTGATTTTCTTGATTCTGCAATTTACTTATAATGAATCTGCCAACAGGATCTACTCAGACAGTTAAATCCTTTTTGAGTAATCTGGCTCTGATACCACTTGAAAGATATTGTACCTAATCACCTAGTGGGGGGGTGAATAGGTGACTAAAATCTTTTTGACTTTTTAGGCAGAATTCAGATTATTTCACAGAGTTATAACTACTTTTTCCAAGCAATCAAACAGCAGTCACAGAATATCACATGCACACAGTGAACACACAGGTTTATAGTGGTTCCCCAAGGTTTGGGTACATCCACTTCCCCCTCCGCCTATCTAGTAGTGTACTAGATTCGGCCAAACTCCTCCACTATCTCAGATCCTCAGATCTTACACTCAGAACCCCAAAACAGGTTCCTACAGCTCAGGCCCAAAGCCCTACAACTCAGTCTTCTTCAAACACCTACACTCAGCTTCTTCACAAAGCCTACACTCAGCCACAACAGGCCTACACTCAGCCACAACAGGCCTACACTCAGAGAATTAGATCTCCTACACTCAGGCACACAGGCCCTACACTCAGCCTTTATAATTGCAGGCTTACAACTCAGATCACTATGGATCCTACAAGAAAATAAGAATACAAAGTGTATATACCTACAACTCTGAATAGAGAGATGAGTTGATAGGTTCTTGATGAGTTCTTGAATGAACTCTGCTGAGAACAATCTCACTTGGCTTTTCTTCAAAGCTTCTTGAATGTAGAACACAATAGGATTGATTCTCTGCAGCTGATCTTCAATCACTGCAACTTAAGATTCAGAACTAGGTCTGAACCCTTCTTCACAGCCTGGTTCCAACGGCTGTCTTCTTGGATGGATCTCTCTCTCTCCAACTTCTTAGATCTTCACTTGATTCTTCAATGAATAGCTAGATCTTCTTTTCTTTTTCAATTACTTGATCTCCTGTTGAATCATCTCTTTCTGAAGACAGTATAAGCCTATTTATAGGTCTTATTCATGGTGACCGGCTGGTCTGGTTTCTAACTGATTTCTGACAACTCTGACAGGTGCAGTAGACCAGCTGGAATGGCAGTTGTCAAGTCATCCAGTCAGTTCTTGAAATAACTGTAAGTGTCTGAAAGTGTCGAGACAATCTGTCTTTAAGTATCGACACTTATAGACCAAGTGTCGACACAAGTTGACTAAGTGTCGACACTAGCCTTCAAGGTGTCGACACAACTCCTTGTGTTGTAGAATTCACTTCTCGACACAGCTTCTTCATCATGTGTCGACACTGATATTCTGTGTCGACACAACTCCTTGTTCTTTAGTACTTACTTGAATTCTTGTAAGTGTCGACACAACTCCTTTGTGTCGACACATCTTCATGTGTTGAACTTGTTAAGTGTCGACACATCTTTCTTGGTGTCGACACATGCCTTCTGTGTTGATACTTGCTGTGTGTCGACACTGCTCCTTGTGTCGACACATTCTTCTTCTGTTGAGACTTTGGCTGAGTGTCGACACATCTCCTTAGTGTCGACACTTGTACTTAGAATATTTTGTTAAACTTGGCTGAGTGTCGACACAGCATCCTAGTGTCGACACTTTCTTCATGTGTTGAGTCTTCTGCTATGTGTCGACACATTCTTCATTGTGTCGACACTTTCTTCAAGTGTTGAGTCTTCTGCTGAGTGTCGACACATTCTTTATTATGTCGACACTTATACTTAGACTCTGCTGACTTTTGCTGAGTGTCGACACAGCCTCCAAGTGTCGACACTTTCTGATGTAGACACAGTTCCTCTGGGTGTCGACACTGCTGTTAAGTGTCGACACAGCTTCACTGAACTTTTCTTCATTGAGTGTCGACACAACCTGTATGTGTCGACACTTTCTGTCTGGTGTCGACTCTGCATCCCTGGTGTCGACACAAGTACTCCAAGTGTCGACACTACTTGCCTGGGTGTCGACATAAGTCTTCTTAAGTGTCGACACATTCCTTCTGGGTGTCGACACATGAACTTAGAATCTTTTCAGCTTTTCCCTGCAAATACTTAACCTACACAAGGCAACTCAAAATACATCAAATACATTTTGATGTATATCATTGAGTGGGGTGAGGCTTCTTCAAATCAAGTACATTTAAACCAATGTACCCAACAATAGTTGATGATGACAAATACTTCTGTGTGTCGACACAGCCTTTATGTGTCGACACATTTGATGTCGACTAAGTATTCCTTTGTGTCGACACTGCCTTTTGGTGTCGACACAGTTGATGTCGATTTTGCTTCTCTGTGTGTCAACTAAGCTTCACTATGTGTCGACACATTCCTTCTGGTGTCGACACAGTTGATTCTGGTGTCGACTTAGCCTTTCCAAGTGTCGACACAATTAACTACAAGTGTCGACACAGCTTTTCTCCGGTGTCGACACAAGCCTTCATAAGTGTCGACACTGCTTCTCTAGGTGTCGACACATGGACTTAGAAATTTTTTTGCATTTCCTGCAATTACTTAACCTGCACATATAAACTCAAAACACATCAAATACACCTTGATGTATATCATTGAGTAGGGTGAGGCTTCTTCAAATCTGGTACACATTTTCCAATGTACCCAACAAAGTCGCTTCCTCCGAATGCACAATAAGAAACACAATGAGATCCTTTTAAAAGAAGACAACAAAACATGACATTTACAGTTCTAAAAATTATTTAAATTATAGTCGACATTTCAATTCAAAAAAGAATTATAATTATAGTTAAAAATCACAGTTAGTTTATAGCCCAATATAGAGTTCAAAGCATCAGTCAACAATTACAGTCCCAAAAACCAGTAAAGTTACATAAAAAAAATTATAGTTATAAAAACATTTAAAATAATAGTTAACATAAAAAATACAGTTCCAAAAACAATTTGAATTACAGTTCAGAAAAGAAATATAATTTTGGTTAAAAATTACAGTCAATTTACAACTCAACATTGAGTTCAAAACATCAGTTAACAATTACAGCCTCAAAAATCAGTAACTTTAAAGTTATAAATTACAGTAAATTTACGACCATTCATGTAGTTCAAAGTTACTATTACCAATTATAGTTCCAAAAATCATTATAATTACAGTTACAATTTAACATTCAGAAACGCAATATATTTACATTGAAAAGTAACCATTCTAAAAATTGATAACATTATAATTCATGATGATTTTCACGATGGATATGAATGACAAATATAATCAATATCCACGATACATATAATACAATGTATTTAATTACCAATATTCATGATATAATTGTAACAAAGACAATGTATTTCAAGATCAACATATATGATAGATATAACTACACAACATCTTATATTTAATTACAGTCCCCAAAACTCTTATAATTCCAGTTAAAATTTACAGTTCAAAACACATAATAATTACAGTTCTAAAAATAACTAGCATTAGAGTATAATTGTACCGATTCTAAAAACATCAACATTCTAGTAATGAATTACAGTATTTATCAAAACAAAGTTATATATAATCCAACACAATCTTATAGAACCTCACAACTATATTAATGAAAAAAAATTTGGCAAAAGATCAAAAATTACAGTTGTTTTTGAAGCCATAAGAGAATCATTTCTTGTTTATTTTGAGGCTTTCTCAAATAACATATACATATATGATAGATCAATGATAAGTCAGGGGTAGGGCTGATATTGAGTCGAGTTCGAGCGATTTTGACTTGGCTCAAAATCGAAATTTTTGACTAGAACTCGACTTGAAATCGACTCGAAATTGAAATTGATTTCGAGTCGGGACGGCTCGACTTGAAATGACTTGATTCTGAGTTGGCTGAAAATCGAATCGAGTCGGCTCAAAATTGAATCGGGTCGGCTCGAAATTGAATCAAGTCGGTTCGAAATTGAATCAAGTCGATTCGAAATTGAATCAAGTCGGTTCGAAATTGAGCAATTTTTCATTTTAGTCCTAGTTTGCACAAAAATAAATTGAACAACCTATAAATTTAGCAAATGAAACACTTAAAGCCTTCATTTTTTATTTATGTTTAAATTGTGTTATTTTAATCTTAAAATAAGAATATTTTAATAAATACATAATTTTTTAAACAAATTCGAGTTGATTCGAATCATATTTTGAGCGATTCAGGGCTGGCTCGAAATCGACTCGAAAGCAGATTCAAGCCAAATTGAATCTACTCTAATTGAGTAGAATCAATTTTAACTGATTCCGGTTCGATTCAATTTTCGAATGATTTTCGAGCGACCTTCGAGTTTCGAATAATATGCTCAGCCCTAGTTAAGGGTAAGTAATGGGTAGAAAGAGGAAATAAAAAAAGGAAAATGTTAGGGTGCGGACGAGAATTGCAAAAGAGAGTAAAAACATATAATGCAACATGAAGATATCAAGGAGGGCAAAGAACCTATAATTGCCGATGGGAGAGGGAGGGAGGCGCTCGCGAACGTGAAGAAATCCAGTGTTTTCCGACAAGAGAAGGAGCAGTTAGGTCGGGAGCGCTTCCGCCAAAAGTTGATAAAAAAACCAAAGAATCGCGAAATAATGAATGGGGGTCCTATTTACTTGAGGACGATGGCTTCCAACCTTACACATACCAAAAAAATTTCCTGACATAACCTTCCACTTGAAGAAACAGCAAAATTCTGAAAATTACAGACCGTTGGCGAGTGCGAGTAGGCCAGGCCCTGGCAACGCCGTGACCTACTATGGGAGAAGGGTGAACCTTCCATCCCAGGCAGTGATACAACTAGGGGCTGGGAGCCCTATAGAAGTGTCAGGGGGCAGATCCTGACGTAACCTTCTACTTGAAGAAACGACAAAGTTTGGAAACTTGCAGACCTCTGGCGAGCACGAGTGGGGAAGGTACTGGTGATGCTGTGACCTACTGCGAGAGAAGGGCGAACCTTTGATCGCAGGTAATGAGCCCACTTGGGGCTAGGAGCCCTGTAGAGTAATCAAGGAACAGATCTCAATGTAACCTTCTTCTTGAAGAAACGGTGAAGTTCGAAATCTTACATACCGCTAGCAAGCACGATAGGGCAGCCCCTAGCGACGTTGTGACCTACTGTGGGAGAAGGCCGAACCTTCGATCGCAGACAATGAGGTCACTAGTGGTTTTGAGCCTTATATAAGAGTCAGGGGAAATTCCAAATGTAACCTTCTACTTGAAGAAACGAGAAAGTTTGGAAACTTACAGTGCACTAGCGAGCGCAAGGTTGGCAGTCCATGGAAACGTCGTGATCTACTATAGTAGAAGGGCAAACCTTCGATAGCAGACAGTGATGCCTCTAAGGTCTAGGATCCCTGAAGAGACGGTGAATGGTAGACCTTTTAACCGCTAGCGAACACGAGGGTAGCTTTCCCCGGTAATGCCGCGACCTACATCGATGAGAAGGGTAGCCCTTCGTGTTGGATCTTGTGGCCAACCTTAGAGAGGGGTGAATAATGTTTTACGAGTTAATTAAAAAATTCGAATATTTTTGTTAAGGAAAACTAGTTCTGGATACTACTGCGGGGCGCTATCTTGCTAGCACATGTTGAATTTTGTGAAGTGGAAGTGGTTGACGGGACAGGCTGGGCGGCCTGGGCGGACAGCTTTGGCGGACTAGGCGGACTGGGCGGACTGTTGTGTGCGGCCTGGTGGAAAGTCTAGTGGAAGCCGACTATTCTTCTGACCGGATTGCACGGGTGAAGTCCGCGGACTATGCGGCCTGGTATCTGCGGATAAGGCGTTGGCTGTTTGGTTTTGCCAAGGAGTGGCCTGAGCGGATAGAGGCTTGCGGACTGGTGCTTTCCTCAGTGGCCGCATTGCAAGCCTGTGTTGTTTGGCGGTTTGGCTCATGTCCGCGGGAAGCTTGCGGACTAGTGTGTCTGTGGTTTGGGCTGGTGCAGACTGGGCTTAGAGCTTGGCTGAGGCCTTGTCGAGCTCTGGTGTTACAGCAGGTGCTTTGCTGTGGAGGTCGTTGGCGGACTGGTTTGTGGAGTCCGGGAGGTGGCTGCTGTGTTGGGCAGGTGTGCGAGTGGTTGGCGGACTGCTGGCGGTCTATGCTAGGGTGTTTGGCGGACGAGAGTTTATGTCCGCCATGCTCGCATTTGCCTTTGATGGTTTTGGACTTGGTCACACTCTGTGCTAAGGCCATGATGTCTGTTGTATCCGCCAAGTCCGCTGCTGACTGGGCGGACTTGCTATTTGCCTTTGGTCGTGGACTTGTGGCTGATTGGGGCTTGAGTCTTGCGGACTGCCTCGGGTTTGTGCGGACAGCCATTGAAGAGGGTTGTTGTCCTGCAGTGGTCGGAGGCTTTGCGGGCTAATGCCTTGTCCGCATAGCTTAGGCGGACTGAAGTGGGTTCGCCAATGTTGCTTTGTTCCTGGCGGTTTTCCTTGGTATCCGGCTAAGTCCTTGTGGACTCGGCGGACGGTGTTTTGCTATCGCGTGGGCTATGGCGGTGTCGCTATCTCTAGGGCGGTGACCGCACTCCTCACCTCGCCTATAAATAGAACCCCCCTGACACATCTACAGTAACTTGAGTGAACAATAAGTTGGGTTGGGCAAGGAGCTGCGGTCTCAGTTTTTCTATCCTTGCGGATTGATTCAGGGCTGTCGGTTTGCTGTGTGCAGGTCGCGCGGGTAGCTTCAAGGAGCCAGGAGTTTGACTTTGACTTCGGTCAAGTACTTGGAAGTTGTGCGGTCTCTGCGGATTCAGCAGGAGGTCGCTCTGCGGCTTGTCAACTCTGTTTCAACTTTGCCAGCTTCAATAACCTGTCCGCCGGCTTCAGGCGGGTAGGGGGTATTCCTCAGTTCAGCTTCAGCAGGAGACGAATAACGGTGTGTCTGCGGGGCCTCGCGGCTTCGGCGGACTCCGTGGCTATTCGGCAGATTGCAGCTTAAGGTCGAGCGATCTCAGCGAACTCGGCGACCTCGGCGGTCTCGGCGGACTCCGGTGTTGTCCGCCCGGCTTGGTGTTTGGTGCTTTCTATTTACAGCTGTTTATACTAGCGAAATCATGTCTCGCTATGTATGCCTCGTGTTGTAAAGAAGTGAATGTATAAAAGATCTGCTTGTGCTTCCATTGTTTGTTGGGATTAGCCTTGTTCCTTGGTTTTCCGCTGGTTCAACATGAGAACTGGGTAGTGCCGAAGATATTAATTTGGCGTTTGGGCTACCTTGCTGACCACGCTGAGAAAATTTTAACATGGTATTAGAGGCAGGTTCAGTTACATGAGCGGAAGTCAACCAGTGTTGTTACTCAGTGATTGAGTGGTGTTCAATCTGTGTTGTTTCTCGGAACTTCTGAAAGGCCTCCAACAGGTGTTGCAATGGAAGGGAGTTTTGCAAGGGGTCTTGGCATTAAACTCTTAACGCCGACTAACTTCAAGAAGTGGAAGTCGTGCATGAAGAGTTATCTTCTTGGTGAGGAGCCGTGGGAAGTCGTCGGTGGTTGAAAGTCCACCTAGTGTCAACTATGTTCACCTATGGGGGGGGGGGAATAGGTGACGTGCAGCGTTTTTGCGGAATTTACGAATGTACCTGCACAATAAAAATAAACAGCGCAGCACACAGAATACACATGCAATTTATAGTGGTTCCCCGACTTGGGTACATCCACTTTTCCCCTTCGACCTATCTCCCAACAAGGGACGACTCGGTCACTTCTCCAACAGGATTGAAATCCAATCCTTGCACTATCGGAAGGAACCCTTCCACACGTAGGAGTCAACACTCCTACAAACCGGGTTGCACCCAACCCTTACAACACGGAACAAACGTTCCTTTACAACAAAAGTAAAACTAGAATGTACACGAGATACAAACTTCGTATGGAGACTAAGGTGCCCCTCTTTGTTGACGACGTTTTCTTGAAGTCCACAAAGAGTCCACTACCCTAAATCTCTCTTGGAGAGGATCTCCCCGAAACCGGCGGCGGCAAGATGGGCGGCGGCAAGGTTCACGGGATCGGCGGCGACGACGATATGCGGCTGCACTTCTTTAGAGATCCAAACTTCGTAGCGAAGCTAGCTAGGTCTACCAACGGTCACACTAGGATCAATCGTCTCGATCGATTCGGATGGGGAACACTTTCACGATCTACAAATCGAGAGACAAGAGATCTCCGGTTAGACACGTGAGACGCTGAGCTTAGCTAGGCTTCTGTCGCAGGAGGATCTGGGCGAAACCACGATCAACCGGCGAACAACTTGTCGCGAGCGGCGGCGGCGGCGGCGGAGCGGAAGCGGCGATCTAGGGTTCGTCTGTGCTCGCGTATTTCTTATCTTCTTCGCTTCCTTTACTGTTCAAAAATACCCGTGTATTTATACACTGTAGATACTAACAATATGACTGTTGTGGGTCCCATGAGTAGAAACTCGAAATCCGGTTCAAAATAGTCCAGCGGCAGAATCCGGTCCAGCAGCTTCCAGAGAAAATACCAAGTAAAATTCGTCGAGAATCATTGGTGATTCTCGACGAATCGGCGAGAATCAGTTAATGATTCTCGACGATTCACTTGTTGATTCTCAACGATTTTCACTTGGTATTCATGATCTGCTTAGCGACGGGTTCGGCGAGAATCATTAGTGATTCTCGCCGAATCTTACTTGGAACCGTTTTGAGGTAGCCGGAAAGAGTCGGCGAGAATCACTAATGATTCTCGACGATTCAGCGCCGAATCGGCGAGAATCACTTGGTGATTCTCGTCGAATTATACTTAGACGAATTTTCGTCTTTCCACCCAAGAGCTGCTCCTTGACCCATCCTTGCTCCTTGTCTTCTCGTACATATACACGGCCCTGTACTTGAAAGTAAGTGCACTCCAATAGAGAGAGTACACGTAGGCCAACACACTGATCTGCTCAACGAGGGATTACGTTGTGCAGACCCGTGTATATTGACCTACTGCACCCTGACATTGGTGTGCACTTAGCGTGGAAGAACTGCAAGCACAACTTAAGAGGTTTCATCAAATACATTGTGAATTCATCTTAGCTTGACAGGTGGCTTCCTCAAATCCAGGTAATTGTGGATACAATACCCAACAATCTCCCCCTATTTGACGAAGTCAAAACCCTACTAGCTAAGATGAATAACACCAATCAAATAATAAAAACAGCATTCAGAAGTTAAACATGCAGCACAAGAGAATATAAGCAACCAGATCAGGACTTGAGTCATTCACAAATTCAAATACAAATGTATATATATATATATATATATATATATATATATATATATATATATATATATATATATATATATATATAATCTCAGAATTGTTCATATAATAGCAATAAGCATTAAATGTTCTTAAGAGAAAATGACAAGCTATAGATTGTTGACTATTTTTCCTTAGCTAAGTTATCCTTGAGTTTTTGCGCCAAGTACTTCTTCATTTGCCTCTCCATGTACTCTTTAGGCTTCGGATAATATCTGGGAGGAGGAACTTTATCTGCATCCGTGTTGTTTCTGAAGAAGATGTTTCGTTTTGCTGCATACGTCTTATGCATCTCCCATTCATACTGGTTGTATACCTCCTTTCGATTGATTTCCCCTTGTTCCTGTAGCCAGAAGGTGTCCAAGATGATATTCTTTGAAACTGGACTCCACTTTTCATTTCTTACTTCCTCCTCACTCAGTCGAGTTCTCTTTTCAGCCTGTGTCTCCTTGGAGGTCCCTTCTTGAGCTTTTCTCTTCCCCCTGGCTTTTGCTAGGGCCTCTTGGTCAAACATGCTCATCAGTTTTGCTTTAGAAATTGCCCTAGCATCATCTCCACTCATGGGAACCTCTGCCGCACTTACTCCCTCAGCAGCACTTACTCCCGTAGCAGCCGTAGAAGTCTCAGGAGCATGAATACCTGCAGGATTGTCAGGCAAAACGACGCCTAACGCGCCTAATGCCTGTTGGAGCATCCACCAGCAGCTCTCATAGACATATTTGTTTGACTGTTCGAAGTTTGTGATCATGATTTCTTGAAGCTCAGCCATCTTAGCTATGTAGTCCTTCTCCCCCTTTTTGGCTTCGACAGCGATGAAGTTTGCATAGGAGTGCAGGGAGTCATCAATATGCTTGGTGGTCCGGGAGAACTCAGTGACCAAGGCCTGCTGATTGGCGTTGAGAGTGACCATATTACCGTCAAACTTTTGAATGTTGTTGGCTACAACATGAGCATTCTGATTTACGACAGCAAGAGTATCAGTGTTCTTTTTCAATCCGGCCATAAGAAGTGTGACAGCTTGGCCGGCCTCGGTATACTTTTCTTCAAATTTCTTCTCCATCGCGTCAAGTTTATGATTGATCTCCACTATATTCTTGAGCATGAGATTTTCAGATGTCTTAATCCTTTTCAGCAGTTTATTCTGAGCTTTATCAAAGGAGGCTTTAAGTTCATTCACTATGCCCTAAATGACATTTACATTGTGAGTGGCTAGCTCATCTCGTAATGGAAGAGCCGGAGGCACTTCTTGTCCTTGCTCTTCAGCAGACGCATCTGTAGAGCTGGATACAAGCACAGTCTCTAATGGGGGCTCTGTAGATTTTTCTGACTCCCCCTCCACTGATGCACCAATGTTTTCAGGAACGATTTCAGGTGCGTGCTTGTCAGATGGAGGTTCAATGAGATCCGGAGCCTCCAATGCTTCATGTCCCTCATTCTCGTCTTCCTCTCCGTCATCATCCATGAATTCATCTTCATCAGCACCCTCTTCCGACTCTTTGTCAGCAGTCTCCAGAACAGTAGCTTCGGCTCCATGATCATTTCGGTTCAGGGCCTCCTCATGCTCCAGCTCAGGTTCACTTTCTACGTGTAGATCTGCCACAGCATCTCTGGCCAGCTAGGAGATGTCAGATACTACATCAGTATGAGGGGGTAGAGGCTCCCCCTCGATTCCTGCCGACAAAGTATCAGGAATTTCACTGGGGGTGACTGCTGGAGATACTCCCGGTTGTTCTTCCACGGCAGTCTGCCCAATACGCCTCTCCCATCTGTCAAACACACTTGAGTCCATCTTCTTCAAGTAGTGTAGAGGAACCCCTTTGCTCATGTCAAACTTGTCTCCATTTAGTTGATTTAGATACAGACTTATGATTCGGCCAAAACTCGGAGAGCTCAAGGTGTCCTTTATCTTCTCGAACAACAACGCCCCCCAGTTGAACCTTTTTCGGCAAACAATAGCCACCAGGATCTTGAACATATCCGCAGAGATATGGTCATGAGATCCTGGCTTGCAGATGAGTACCTTTCCAATGATGTCAGACAGAAGCTTCCCTTCTTCATTCATATCTTTGCGCTTGATCGACCGAGTTCCTCGTGGGAGACCGTAGAATAAGAGAGTTCTGGTTTTGTCATCGTCCTCCAGATAGTCCTCGTGCTCCGAGCTAGAAAGCTGCAGGAAGCGGGTCAGCTTGTTGGCAGACATCTTGACCTTTGCCCCAGCCACCTTGCTTTTGATTAGAGAGTCGCCATTCCGGAGTCTTGCAGTAGCGAAGAACTCCAGCACCTCTTTGTCCAGGATTTTGCACGGGTGCTCCAGGACGAATGATAGCCCAGCCTCTTCCAGCATCAGAATGATATTTCGGAATTCGTCAGAGGCGTGAGAGAACCCAGTTCGAACAAGCTCGCAACCAGTGACCAACCGAGCAGTTGTCCTTGGAGCCATTGCAGATCTAGGGAGAGAAGCCCTATTCTACGCTTAATCAAAAAAGCAAAAAGGAAGCGATACTAGTGATCAAGTCCAAGTGAGGGTGAGGGGATACCTAACGGTGTAGACAGTGAATTAGTTCGAGCGGAGAAGAATCGAAACTGGGAGAGATCGTCGGTGAGAGCTTCGGCGGGATTCTTGCGGGAGACCTTCGATGGAGACCGATTCAGCGAGCTTTCCTGCGGGAGTCGGCGAGTTGCCCTTCCGGTGAGTTTCCCCTGGGCGAGTTTCCGGCGGAGAAGGAGAGAGTCCCCTACGGAGAGAGTCGGCGAGATTCGGCGTGCTTCCGCGAGTCGGTGGGAATGGGAAGAGTCGGCGGTAGAAACCTAGTGTGATTTGGCGTGTTTCCTGCGAAGTTCGGCGGGATTCGTATAGCTTGCTCCTTCGGCGGGATTCTTATGGAAGGTGAAAGGTCGGCGGGATTCTAATGTACATAAAGATGAGTTCGGCGGGAGACCACGTGAGATAAACGAGATTTAGAATGAATTTAACGGGTTTCCGGCTTTTCCATATATTTCTTGATGACAATCTTCGCTAGTTTTTAGTGAACAGATGGAAAATTCATGATTTCTTTCAGGGTTTCTGCAACGAGTGATGAATATCTTTTAAGTTTCCTCAAAGGCTAGTAAATACGCTTTGCATATGCTACAGGTCCTTTATTTAAATCTGTACATTTGCCATCCTAAAATCAATTCCTAGTTCATGAAGGGAACACTAAAAGAAGAGGTTAGAACAATAACCAGGATCACTAAATAAGCTTTTCAAGGCCAATGTAATAAGGACTTTTTCCTCCATGTTATTAGATGATTCAAGGATAACTAGAAAGCGATCAAGAAAACACTGACTTGCAATCACCCTCATATCAGTTGACATTCCTTAGATGTACTTACATACAAGTGAAGTATACGTATAAAGATGTATATATATATATATATATATATATATATATATATATATATATATATATATATATATATATATATATATATATATATATAAAACTGTGGATACCCTATGACTCAAGTCCTGGAACTGAGCAAACGTACCTGGGATTATAAGAGTGATCATTTAGTCCCCCAGGTAAACCATATTAGGAGCTCGATGTGAATAAGCTCAATTAGATATCACATCTGTTATTCCAGACGCTTGTTCCAATTTATTCTTGAGCCACCTGCTGTCTAGTTCCCATCATATTTAAGGGAACCTAGACTACCCTGCAAGAAAGAATTACTTTACCTTAGGAACCCAAATCATATTGGGTACTAGGTTCCTGTTAGCATAAGCACTCGACTGCCTTCCTTCAGAAAACCTGCCAGGAAGACTACCTCTGTCCTGTGAATGTGGATAAGCCCTTGCCTTTGGCACAGAGGGGTTGTGCCAACAGTCGATGGCAAAGTGCCCCACTTTGCCACAGCACCAACATGGGTGAATGTTGTATCGCCGTTTCCGACCTGATCTAGTGACTGAGGTAGTCACGGTCCTAGGTCTAAACGGGATAGAGCATGATCGCCTCACAAAATTTCCTCTTCCATCGTGACACGTGGAAGGGTAGAAGGAATGCATGTTGTGAGCGTCATGAGACCGGGAAGGTGGTGCCTTTCTTTCAGGCATCCCCCTTCCTGAGGCCCCATGAAAACTTACACCATGACTTCTATCCTCCCTATTCTGTGTCCTCGGGTGGTGAGAAGTCTTCTGTGAGCTGGGACATGCAGATTCACACCGAGTTGAGGCAGTTGCAGTGAATACAAAGGGCTCAGAATGAGCCTTAGGTATTCTCTCATGGGTGGCCACGACGGCCCTTGCACTATGGGTGTCTCCACATGGGGACAGATCACCCTTGCAGTGACCACGACTATTCCTGTGGTCATACCTGAAGGCATGATGAGTTGCCTTCCTGCTTGGAGTGGGGGGTCGGAATACCGTTTCCCCATTTCTCCACGCATTGATAATCCAGGAGATCCACCCGTTTTCTTGCTTTCTCTTTATAGCATCAACTTTGGAAAAGTTTGATACTATTCGTTTCTCATTATCTAGACTACTCTCTAGAGCTGAGATCTTAGAGTCCTTGACCTTGTTGGACGCCAATTGGAGAACCAACAAGATCTTCAGTCGAGCAATCTCTTGAGCTTGCTCCTCAGCAAGTAGGTTGCTTGACTGAAGGGCTCTCTTCAGAGAATCAGAATCTTCTGGAGGAAATCAGTTCCTGTCTTCAGAAAGTTCAAAAGAGATGGGGCAGGAAGAAGAAGTTACCTGCTCTTCAGTGTTATTGTCATTCGAGCCAGTGACCATTGTGTCATCCTCATCAGAGCTGCTTTCGTCACTGGCCTCTTCAGTCTCTGACACGGACACTGGAGCTCTGATGTTGTCCGAGAGATCCATGCCTTCATCCTCAGAGGTGAGGACCCCCACATAAGCTTCATCCTCTGCTTGACAGCAGATTCCAGCTTTCTCTGACCCCCCCCATCAGCTCTGAGATCATCAACCACAGAGATTTAGCCGTCCTACATTTTTCCAACCTAGAGCGAGAAGCTCCAGACCAGATATCCATGATAATTTGTCGAATCCTCTTATCCAAATTAAAGAATGAAAGCTCCATTTCCGACATCTCAGCAATGCACTTGGGCACTTGAATTCCAGAGTCGGAGGTCTTCATAGGAATAAAAGGACCCTCTTCCAGGATGAAAGATGCACGAGGATCGATGACATCCAAGTGATACGACACTCTCATCCTCCAGACGGGATAAAACTCCTTTGTATATGCGGGGAGTCTGAGTGGCGATATCTCATAATCCAGCTCCATGCTTCTGACACTGGTGGCAGGATACTACTCAAGGTGTAAACCTTTTTGATGAGTAACCTGGCTTTGATACCACTTGAAAGTCCACCTAATGTCAACTATGTTCACCTATGGGGGGGGAATAGGTGACGTGCAGCGTTTTTGCGGAATTTACGAATGTACCTGCACAATAAAAATAAACAGCGCAGCACACAGAATACACAGGCAATTTATAGTGGTTCCCCGACTTGGGTACATCCACTTTCCCCCTTCGACCTATCTCCCAACAAGGGACGACTCGGTCACTTCTCCAACAGGATTGAAATCCAATCCTTGCACTATCGGAAGGAACCCTTCCACACGTAGGAGTCAACACTCCTACAAACCGGGTTGCACCCAACCCTTACAACACGGAACAAACGTTCCTTTACAACAAAAGTAAAACTAGAATGTACACGAGATACAAACTTCGTATGGAGACTAAGGTGTCCCTCTTTGTTGACGACATTTTCTTGAAGTCCACAAAGAGTCCACTACCCTATATCTCTCTTGGAGAGGATATCCCCGGAACCGGCGGCGGCAAGATGGGCGGCGGCAAGGTTCACGGGATCGGAGGCAACGACGATATGCGGCTGCACTTCTTTAGAGATCCAAACTTCGTAGCGAAGCTAGCTAGGTCTACCAACGGTCACACTAGGATCAATCGTCTCGATCGATTCGGATGGGGAACACTTTCCCGATCTACAAATCGAGAGACAAGAGATCTCCGGTTAGACACGTGAGACGTTGAGCTTAGCTAGGCTTCTGTCGCAGGAGGATCTGGGCGAAACCACGATCAACCGGCGAACAACTTGTCGGAGCGGCGGCGGCGGCGGCGGAGCGGAAGCGGCGATCTAGGGTTCGTCCGTGCTCGCATATTTCTTATCTTCTTCGCTTCCTTTACTGTTCAAAAATACCCGTGTATTTATACACTGTAGATACTAACAATATGACCGTTGTGGGTCTCATGAGTAGAAACTCGAAATCCGGTTCAAAATAGTCCAGCGGCAGAATCCGGTCCAGCAGCTTCCAGAGAAAACGCCAAGTAAAATTCGTCGAGAATCATTGGTGATTCTCGACGAATCGGCGAGAATCAGTTAATGATTCTCGACGATTCACTTGTTGATTCTCAACGATTTTCACTTGGTATTCATGATCTGCTCAGCGATGGGTTCGGCGAGAATCATTAGTGATTCTCGCCGAATCTTACTTGGCACCGTTTTGAGGTAGCCGAAAAGAGTCGGAGAGAATCACTAATGATTCTCGACGATTCGGCGAGAATCACTAGTGATTCTCGCCGATTCGGCGAGAATCACTTGGTGATTCTCGTCGAATTATACTTAGACGAATTTTCGTCTTTCCACCCAAGAGCTGCTCCTTGACCCATCCTTGCTCCTTGTCTGCTCGTGCATATACACGGCCCTGTACTTGAAAGTAAGTGCACTCCAATAGAGAGAGTACACGTAGGCCAACACACTGATCTGCTCAACGAGGGATTACGTCGTGCAGACCTGTGTATATTGACCTACTGCACCCTGACATTGGTGTGCACTTAGCGTGGAAGAACTGCAAGCACAACTTAAGAGGTTTCATCAAATACATTGTGAATTCATCTTAGCTTGACAGGTGGCTTCCTCAAATCTAGGTAATTGTGGATACAATACCCAAAAGTGGTGACGACAGGCAGGAAGTCACGGCTGCGTTCGGTACTGCTGAGCAGATTAGGCTCTGGAGAAGAACAAATGCTAAGGCGGAGTTCATTCTGAAGAGGGTCGTGTCTCCGGAACTGTTTGATCACATCGTTGGATGTGAGTCAGCTGCTGATATTTGGACAACCATTGATGAGTTGTTCAATAGGAAGAATGTGGCGCGGCTTCAGTTCCTGGAGAATGAGTTGGCCAGGGCAACTCAGGGAGACCTTTCAATCTCGAAGTACTTCTTAAAGATGAAGAGCTTGTGTGCTGAGCTGTCGGCATTGGATCCTGATGAGCCTATCTCTGAGGCTAAGATGAAAATGCACATTATCCGCGGCTTGCGGAAGGAGTATGTGGCCTTTGTGACATCTGTTCAAGGATAGGCTACTCAGCCATCTTTGCTGGAGCTGGAGAATCTGCTTGCATCGCAGGAGAGCTTGGCAAGGCAGATGGCTGGAGTGAACCTTAATCAGGAAGGCAGCGAAGCTCTCTTCTCAGGCAAGAAGAAAGGATGGGAAGGGAAGAAGAAGAAGAAGGTGCAGGTCGTTGGTGAGAAGGAGACTTCAACTTCATATCAGCCGGAGAGGAGCAATGCTCCTAAGGACTAGAAGAAGAATTTGAAGTGCTACCGGTGTCATCAGCGAGGGCACTTCAAGCGGGACTGCAAGGTCAAACTGCAGCCTGGGCATGCTGCGGGAAAGGAGGAAGCTTGCTCAAGAAGTGAAGAAGGAGAATGGGGCGGAGCTTTTATGACGGGCACTTGTGTCCGGGCCTTGTCTGCTGAGGACTTCAACGGCGAGTGGATCGTGGACTCCGGGTGTGGTCATCACCTCACCGGAGACAAATCTAAGTTCACCTCCATGCAAGCTTACTCTGGTAATGAAGTTATTATCACTGCTGATAATACTGTTTATGTAGTAGAGAAAGAGGGGGTCGTGTCTTTGGGTAGTGATCAGGGTCCACTCACGTTAAGGAGTGTGTATCACGTGCCGGTCATGAAGAAAAACCTTTTCTCGGTGACCAATGCAGTGGACACTGGTTATCACGTTCTGTTTGGGCCAACAGACGTGAGGTTCCTTCGCAACGTATCAGCGGTGAAGGCTGATGTTGCTCATGTAGGGATGAGGGTGAAGAACTTGTTTGTTCTTGCCACCAATTCTTATGTTGATAGGATGAGGGCCAATGATAGCGCTGCTATCTGGCATGAGAGGCTGGGGCATGTTGGCATGGACAAGCTGAAGGCGATGGCTAGTAGAAGTTTGGTGAAGGGGTTGCCTAAGTTGTCTTCCTTTGGTGACGGGCATGTTTGCGCGGGCTGTCAATACGGTAAGGCACATCGCCTTCCGTTTGATAAATCACAAACAAGGAGCAAGAAACCATTGGAGTGCATTCATGGCGACCTGATGGGACTGACGGTTACTGCCAGCCTTGGTGGAAGCAGATACATGCTTGTCTTGGTTGATGACTACTCAAGGTATACTTGGGTGTACTTCTTAAAGGAAAAGTCGGAAGCCTTCCGTTTGTTTGTGGAGTTTAAGGAGTTGGTAGAAGGTCGGCTTGTCTTGCGGATTAAGAAGCTTAGAACTGATAACGGGGGTGAGTTTGTCTCCTCCGAGTTTTTAACTTCTGCAGGAAGCACGGGATCCAACGGGAGCTTACTTGTGCTCACACTCCACAACAAAATGGGGTAGCGGAGCGGAAGATCCGTCATTTGACGGAGACCTGCAAATGCTGGCTTCATGCGAAAGATATCTCAAGGTCCTTTTGGGCGGAGGGGATGTCTTGTGCTACTTACATCATCAACCAGATGCCACTCAGACCTATCAACATGAAGACTCCTATTGAGCTATTGTTGAAGGAGAAGACGAGTGTTGGACACCTTCGGGTGTTTGGTTCAACTTTCTACGTGCATGTCCTGGATGCTTCACGTACTAAGCTGGATGCGAAGGCAAGGAAGCTTGTCTTTATTGGCTATGATGAGCGGAAGAAGGGATGGAAATGCATGGATCTTGTGACGAAGAAGTTCGTGGTGTCAAGAGACGTTGTCTTTGACGAGCTGACGTCATATGGAGGTGGCTCGGTTGAGCTAACCGGAAGTAGCAAGGTTGATGAAGCACCGGTGGTGGCTGCTGAAGGCTTGGAAGAGGAGCTTGCTGTTTCACCAGCAGCTCCTGTTGCTTCTAACTCTGATGCTGAGCCTTCTGGCTAAGGAAGCAGGGGGAGCATTGCTTAATGCTTTCCCCAGGTAGGAGTTAGCCCGAAGAAGCAACGGAAGCAGTGAGCAAGGAGGCGACCCTTCGGAGATCGAAGAGGGTTATGAAGCCACCGGCTCGGTACTATGATGGGAATGCAGTGAGTTTTGTCTCCTATTTCTTTGCGGGTCCTCTGGATGAGCGAGAGCCTGTAATCTTCAACGAGGCCACTGGAGTTAAGGAGTGGGAAGATGGCATGAAGGAAGACATTGATGCTCTGAAAAAGAATGAAACCTGGGATCTTGTGCCCAAGGTTGATGGCATTACTCCGGTTACTTGCAAGTGGGTGTATAAGTTAAAGAAGAAGGCTGATGGGAGCATTGATAGGTTCAAGGCTCGCCTGGTCGCTATAGGATTGTCACAGCAGTATGGAGAAGACTATGAGGAGACATTCAGTCCAGTTGCGAAGATGACTTCAGTAAGAGTGGTGATCGTCTTGGCTGCTAGCAAGGGATGGAGGTTGTGGCAACTCGATGTGAAGAATGCCTTTCTTTACGGAGAGATTGACAAGGACATCTTCATGGATCAGCCGCTTGGTTTTGTCTCTGAAAAGCATCCGGACTATGTCTGCAAACTCAGGAAAGCTCTCTATGGGTTGAAGCAAGCTCCTAGAGCTTGGTATGGGAAGATTGCTGAGTACTTGCAATTCTGTGGATACCTTGCTTCCAACTCGGATTCAAGCTTGTTCATCAAGAAGAAGGGAGAGCTACAAGTCTTGGTCCTGCTGTATTTGGATGACATGATCATTACAGGGAATTCAGATGGGGAAGTAGCAAGGCTCAGGGCTGAGCTTGCTATACGCTTCGAGATGAAAGACTTGGGAGAGTTGCATCACTTTCTCGGTCTTGAGGTGGAGTGGAAGGAGTGCGGGGTTCTCACTTGCCAGAAAGGGTATGCTGATCGCATTGTGAAGCGGTTCGGCATGGACGAAGGGAAGAAGTGCTCTACTCCACTAGAACCTGGGCTGAAGCTTCGACGAGTTGAGGGAAGGGTCCTTCATGATCCCTTGGTATTCAGGGCTCTTGTTGGGAGCTTGATTTACCTAACGATTACAAGGCCGGACATTGCTTATGTTGTTGGCCGAGTAAGTCGGTATATGGCTGAACCAAGACAATCTCATCTAGTGGCGACAAAGGGTATTCTGAAGTATGTCAAGGTGACTTCTGACTTGGGACTCCTCTATGGAAGGGACTCAGAGTTTGTGTTGCTTGGGTACACGGATGCTGACTATGGAAGTGATTCGGATGATCGAAGGTCTACTTCAGGTTATGTGTTCACTTGCGGTTCAGCTAGCATCTCGTGGTGTAGCAAGAAGCAGGACTCGGTGTCAGTCTCAACTACAGAGGCAGAGTATAAGGCTTCGGCCTTGGCTTCTCAGGAAGCCATCTGGTTGAGGAGGCTTATAGAGGACATTCATGAAGAAGTGCAAGAGCCAACTTTACTACGGGGTGACAATGAGAGTGCTCTCAAACTGGTTAACAATCCAGTGTGTCACGCCAGGACCAAGCATATAGAGATTGATCACCACTTCATTAGGGAGAAGGCGTTGGATGGGTCTCTGCTGGTCGGGCATGTTCGGAGTGAAGATAATCTTGCTGACATCTTCATGAAGCCACTGTCGAAGGGGGCTTTTGAGCGCTTGCGCAGCTTGCTGGGCTTGGTCACCACTTCCCACTTCAAGGGGGAGTGTTGAATTTTGTGAAGTGGAAGTGGTTGACGGGACAGGCCGGGCGGCCTGGGCGGACAGCTTTGGCGGACTAGGCGGACTGGGCGGACTGTTGTGTGCAGCCTGGTGGAAAGTCTAGTGGAAGCCGGCTGTTCTTCTGAGCGGATTGAACGGGTGAAGTCCGTGGACTATGCGGCCTGGTATCTGTGGATAAGGCGTTGGATGTTTGGTTTTGCCAAGGAGCGGCCTGAGCGGATAGAGGCCTGTGGACTGGTGCTTTCCTCAGTGGCCGCATTGCAAGCATGTGTTGTTTGGCGGTTTGGCTCATGTCTGCGGGAAGCTTGCGGACTAGTGTGTCCGCGGTTTGGGCTGTTGCGGACTGGGCTTAGAGCTTGGCTGAGGCCTTGTCGAGCTTTGGTGTTACAGCAGGTGCTTTGCTGTGGAGGTCATTGGTGGACTGGTTTGTGGAGTCCGGGAGGTGGCTGCTGCGTTGGGCAGGTGTGCGAGTGGCTGACGGACTGCTGGCGGTCTGTGCTAGGGTGTTTGGCGGACGAGAGTTTATGTCCGTCATGCTCGCATTTGCCTTTGATGGTTTTGGACTTGGTCACACTCTGTGCCAAGGCCATGATGTCCGTTGTATCCGCCAAGTCCGCTGCTGACCGGGCGGACTTGCTATCTGCCTTTGGTCATGGACTTGTGGCGGATTGGGGCTTGAGTCTTGCGGACTGCCTCGGGTTTGTGCGGACAGCCATTGAAGAGGGTTGCTGTCCTGCAGTGGTCGGAGGCTTAGCGGGCTGATGTCTTGTCCGCATAGCTTAGGCGGACTGAAGTGGGTTCGCCAATGTTGCCTTGCTCCTGGCGATTTTCCTTGGTATCCGGCTAAGTCCTTGTGGACTCGGCGGACGGTGTTTTGCTATCGCGTGGGCTAGGGCGGTGTCGCTATCTCTAGGGCGGTGACCGCACTCCTCACCTCGCCTATAAATAGGACCCCCCTGGCACATCTACAGTAACTTGAGTGAACAGTAAGTTGGGTTGGGCAAGGAGCTGCGGTCTCAGTTTTTCTGTCCACGCGGATTGATTCAGGGCTGACGGTTTGCTGTGTGCAGGTCGCGCGAGTATCTTCAAGGAGCCAGGAGTTTGGCTTTGACTTCGGTCAAGTACTTGTAAGTTGTGCGGTCTCTGCAGATTCAGCAGGAGGTCGCTCTGCGGCTTGTCAACTCTGTTTCAACTTTGCCAGCTTCAATAACCTGTCCGCCGGCTTCAGGCAGGTAGGGGGTGTTCCTCAGTTCAGCTTCAGCAGGAGACAAATAACGATGTGTCCGCGCGGCCTCGCGGCTTCGGCGGACTCCGTGGCTATTCGGCGGATTGCAGCTTAAGGTCGGGCGATCTCAGCGGACTCGGCGACCTCGGCGACCTCGGCGGTCTCGGCGGACTCCGGTGCTGTCCGTCCGGCTTGGTGTTTGGTGCTTTCTGTTTACAGCTGTTTATACTAGCGAAATCATGTCTCGCTATGTATGCCTCGTGTTGTAAAGAAGTGAATGTATAAAAGATCTGCTTGTGCTTCCATTGTTGGTTGGGATTAGCCTTGTTCCTTGATTTTCCGCTGGTTCAACGTGAGAACTGGGTAGTGCCGAAGATATTAATTTGGCGTTTGGGCTACCTTGCTGACCACGCTGAGAAAATTTTAACAGCACATGGCGGTAGGTCACAGACCTCGTTTTTCTGAGCAAATTTCTCCTTGGATATGCACACACCCTTCAAAGATCTACCGGGAAACAAGCACGTTGTTACAAACATAATTAAGAACAACAAATAATTTTATTCAAACCGAATAAAAATTGTTTTATAATTACATGCACTAGATATCCATGACGTCGGAGATCGGAGGCCGTGAAAGCCAAATCTTTTTTCTTTTTCTATACCGACCCAATACTCGGACTGGTTGTCTCTCTCCCTTTCCCTCAAATAAATTCTTCGAGCCGTCTCTTCACTATCACACAAGGAAGTGTCTTATAGCCCCACTAGATCTCTCGATCTAGACGTCCCTTCCCCGGGACAATTTCTCACGGAACCACTCCCAGATTCTGATGACCTTCACTGTTCGATTCTCCTCAAAGTAGATCCCAGATCTAGATGTCCCTTAACAGTATGATTTCTCACGAAACCCTTCCCGGATTTTGATGACCCTTCGATCGATTTCCCTCACACAAACAACTAGACAAAAAAAGAGTGTAAAGTAAAATACAAGAATAAGAGAAAACTCCCCTCTAACATGAACCCTTGATGTTGATAATGATTTGCTTGCAAAGGTTCAATCTTTGTGGATTGAGAGTAAAACTTGTAAGAAGATCAAGAAGAGTTGGCGATGAGGCGGATTAAATTTCCTTTATTTAAGGTGCACACAGGAAATTTTGTCGTTCAAGTAATTTTACAATTAAATATTATATTATAATATCACCTATTTATAATAATATTAGGGTAGACTTTTAATCTTAATAGAACATCAAAGACTGAGTATTTATTTCATACTGTTGCGGGTCACCCGATTTTTCCCTGGTCCGGAGAATCAGATCGTACGTCTTAAATCGGAATTAGATCGGACGCACAAACAATCAATGAAAAACAGTAACAAATGACAAGAGATTTTTTTACGTGAAAAACCCGAAAATGGTGAAAAATCACGTGGTTGGATCTGTTCTGGGCCATCCACTATTTTGTTTGAGTTTACAAGAATTGAAAGTTTCCTCGAAGGGTGAAATACCACATCTCCATTACAAAGCTTTGAGTACAAGAACAATAAAAAATAAACTAAGTGTACGATTCTCCGAAAAGTGCGTCTAATGGAGCTGAGGATTCACTAAAGCTCTGTTTGGTTGCGCTGTTGCTCATGGAAAGCTGCTGATGAACTGTTGCTGATAGAAAAAGTGCTGATTCTGGAAAACAGAGTTTTGTTAAAAACGTTGTTTGGATACAAAACGGAGTTTTGAATAAAATTTTTTTTTTCAAATATAACACAAAATAAGAGCATAGTATTCTTGGATACAAAACAGAGTTATGACAGCTCCAGGATTTCGAATTTGGTTTGTAATGTTAGTAATAAGAGCATAGTATTCTTGGATGATCTTGTTTTCCAACATGTGAGAGGGGACTCGAGACAGTTCATGATCGCCACAGCCTACCTTTGCAAATGAGACCTTAATTACAGCATAGAGCATAAGATTACAGCATAGAACATAAGATTACGGCATAGAACATAAGATTACAGCATATTCACAAAAAAAGAAAGCAAACCGAAAACGGAAAACTGAGATCATCCAGTTGGAGTTTTTTAACTCTGTCGAAATCCGCAGGATAAGAACAGACTCACCGTGCAGGCTATGATGTTGAGAAGAAGGATGTGCCTAGGGCCAAGATTCCACCGGGAGAAAGAAAGCGAGGGTGGGGGAGAACCAATAGCAATGGAGCGAAAATAGAGATTGTCTGTGGAAGAGGCGTCTAGGGCGAGAGACGAAAATGGAAAAAGGGGCAGAAATCCCTTATTTCCATTCGCCGACATTGAGATCCTTCCCACTGCGATGCAGCAATCAATAGGAGCGCCATTAGTAGTCCTGTAGGAAAGCTGGAGTGAGAAAAAATTGAGAAGAAGGATCGAAAAGAGAAAAACAGGGAGAAATAACATTGAGAAGAAGGATCGAAAAGAGAAAAACAGGGAGAACCTAACGATGGCGAACAACTAGAGGGCCAGAAAAACATGAATATCTGAACTCGGGTAATGGATCGAACATCAAGCTGTCGACAGTTAGGAATGAGGGTGCCGGACGAAACCATCCAGACGCGCGATGTCGGCAATGAGTGGGAGCAAGCGGTGGTCGGGAGAACGATGAGAGAGATGTGCGAGTAACTGGATGTCAGGAGAACAACGGGGAACATCAGGTTCTCTCGCGCTTCGCAGCTAGGGCAGAACGAGAAGAAGAAGGGCAGAGGAAAGTAATGGCGGAAGAGGTAGAAAGAAGAGTTGCTCGGCTTTTGCGGTTGACAGTAGGAAAAAGTTCCGGCTTGGGTAATAAAGAAAAGAGCGTAATTAAAAAACGGAGGTTTGGAAAAAAGTCGAAACAAACGCCGCTTATTGTCAAAATAGTGGTGCGTTTCAACCGCACCGCAGCTGATCAGCGGAACCAAACGCCTCCTAAGTCTTTGGGGTTTTGATAAGAGCGTTCTTCTGGAAAAAATGGCTAAGTGCTCGTAGCTTTGAGCATTGCACGCTTGACGGTCTATAGAGGGAGCGGAGGAACAATCTAAGCCACACGTATTCGGCGGAAAATGTCAGAGCTCTCTCTAGTCTCTGGAGTTGTTTTTCTTCAAATGAAGGTCCGAAGACTTTTTTATAATTTTCTAGAGCGACATGCTGATAATTTCGCCCGGACGGATTTTGAGGTGACGAATGACGTCGCTTCGTTCCGGTCACCTGAATCGTCAAATTTCATGAAATGACCGAAGTACCTCGTGTGCGGTCCAAGCAGGCCGAGCAGGGTGCCCAACGGAGACGACGACGCTTGCGTGCGTGCTGTTTTATGCGGGCTCCATGCGCACTTCATATCGTTCTCCTTTCGGATTTGTTTCAGACATTATAAGCGGGCGTGGTTTGCGCGCGCACGACACGCTCGACTGAGTGGTCGAGCTGCTTGAACATTCTCGGCCGGTGTTCTCCCGATTTGACTTAGAAAATTCAAGGGAACCATCACATGTATTGTTAAATAGGTATAAGAAAAAGTAGATATTTTTAATTTGAGAGATGATATTTTTAAGAATATCAAATGGATCATTACATATGTAAAATTGTAAATTATAAAATGCATGCATACGTCAATAGTTCCTCTAAAAATAAAAGAAAAATAAAAATATAAAAAATCACTTGAAAAAATACCAATAAGCCAACCGCGGGTCCGCGGGTATGGTTTAGTGGATATTACTATGCAAATGTGTATCCCAACATCTTGCCCACTACTATGTACGTCCTTTAGGCGGTGACTACGACAACGCCGTCGAGGTGTTCACCGCCGGCGGGCGAATGTAAAGCACCATTCCAGGGCCGAGGTCATCGGAATCGAGGATCTGAGGGTTGTCGTCGAGGATAGAGAGGGCGTTGCAGCGGACGCTGATGGTTTGCAGCGTCTCCCTTTCCTTCACCACGTACAACTCACTGCATGGCCAATCTCCTCGCAGGCTCCGGGCATCGACGGCGGTGAAGATCCCAATCCCTGACAGTATCGCGAATATGAAGAGGGCTGCCGCCGGTGAATTGGTCTGAACTAGCTTCATGATTAGTCTCTCTTCTTCAGAGGAGGAGGAGGAGGGCGGCTGATCGATTAAGAGATGGAGGCTGCAGTTTATAAGTACGAAAAAGCAAGACTTCGTCTTGAGAGGGACTTGTAGAGAGAAAGAGAGAGGAAGAGTCGGAGAGACATTTGTAATTTTTCTCGAAAATGTATATTAAAAAATGGTATATAAATCTATGTTTCAACCTGAAGCGTGTGGAAAATTTGTGATTGATTGGGGGTGACTGGATTGTTAAATTTCACAGATACCAAAAGTACATCTCTGATTTCATGTCAAAATTTGATATAGCAGAAGACGGAAAATCAGACGCAGTAACACTCAATCAATCCGAGCCCAAATAAACCAGATGTAAACCAGATGATCAAAAATCTTGTACTAAACAATCTTTACAAGGCGAGACATACATGGCGATACATGATTCACCAAAGTAAAACAAAAACAATACAAGGCAAGCCCTAGCCGCGCGGACTCAAGAGCTAACCGCCAGCTCTACTGCTAACCACTACGGAGTCCTCTCACCCCACCTAATCGTCAGACCGCAACCAAATCGCACGAACTGTCCATTATTTCGATGTTGAACTCTAACCGCCGATTTGCAAGCCGCCTACTCGCGAGGTCACCCAGCCGTCAGACCGTGCGAGCTGCTGCCGAACTGAACCAAGGCGCCAAAAGCGAACAGCTTATTGAACCGGGAAACTAGTTGCAGAAGAGAGACCGCCTAGCCGCAACCCGTGGCCTGCTGTTAACCGCTGGTTGCTATCCGCAGAGTCCGCACTATCCCTATCCGCAGTCAGAACCAAGTCTCTGGCTTCCAGTGCTATCCGTACAACCTGCACAGCACAAATCGGTCAACCTCCTCAAAACGCGCGGATAAAAAATCATGTCTGCAGCAAGTATCCACGAGCTCACTTACTGTTCAGTTGGCTTTTTTTAATTGATGTGATAGGGGGTCATATTTATAGGCACGATGAGTAGTGTGGTCACCGCCCTAGCCGATAGTATACCCGCCTTATCTCGCGGCGAGCACCAAGTGTATCTGCAAGCCGCGGATAAACAACCAGTCCGCCGCTACCAGTGCAGGATAGCCAGACCACCAATAACATCACCAAGGCCTAATAGCAACCCTATCCGCCTTGTCTCCAAAGGACAGCCAAGACAGGCCGCCACCAGAAGACCCTGCGACAACACCACCTGTCTGCATTCCAGCGGACACTTCTCCAGTCTGCACGCCTTGTGGACACAACTCCAGTCCGCACTCCCTAAGCTTGCAATCAAGGCACAAGGCTAACTGTTGCCGAGCTTGGCGGACTGAGAAGCAGTCCGCGCTTAACCGCACGATCACCCGGACTGAGCAAACCTAGACTTGGTTCAGAACCAACTAGGTCCACACCACCAACCACAAGGGCCAATCCGCACTTATTGGCGGACACTGGCACCAGTCCGCCAATCCCGGAGAACTTCAGCACCAGTCCGCTCTAACCGGCAAACTCTGTGGCTACCACCTGCCGCGCCACCAAAGTAATACCAATGCACTTGTCATGCCAATTTGCCGAGCTCCAGTCCAGTACGCAGAAGCAATCCGCCCGGTTACCTTCTGGGAACAAACTGTCTGCTTAGCATAAGCCATCCTGGTTGGCCACCACCTCTGTTGGCACAGACTGCGTGAACAGACCGCCCAGGCCGCCAAGGAATAAGACGACTGCAACAACTCTGCCGATCTGGCTAACCGCCAGTCCTGTCTGCAAACACTGCGCGGACAGGTCGCCCAGGTTGCCCTATCCCCCACTTTCACTTCTGTTGAAGTTGGTGACCGGGCGGTCTGTCTTGGCGGGTTGAAGACCGCGCGGTCTGGCGGTTTGACTCGCCGGCTTGTAAACCGGGCGGTCTAGCGATCTTCACAGGCGACCTCTCTGCTTCTCTTGTTGTAGCCATGCGGTTAGCCCTTCTGTCTAACTGCGCGGCTTGTGCGGTTTACTTTGTATAGTCCGCTTAGCTTGTAAATTTTTAGTCCCACATCTCTTATTTGTATTCTCTCATCTCTCCTCCATTCTATATAAGGGAGAACATACCTTTGTAATAGTTACCTTTTTCGGATAATAAAATTTCAGTTAAAACCATTTCGGTTTGTTTTCTGTTCGGTTTCTACATGCTATCAGAGGACACGGTCGTTTCCTCCTGATTGTGTGCGTTCTCTGATTCTCGCGGCTTGTTTTCCGCTCTCCGCGACCTATCTTGCGGCTTGCACTCTCCTCTGTCCGCCGCCCTGTTCGCACGGCTTCTGTCTGTCCGCTGCCCTGTTCGCGCGGCTTGCTTCTCTTTGGTTCTCTTCTCCTGCTGCTATTCGTCACCGCGACCTGTCTCGTTGTCGCTGCGCTCTACTTGTTGTTGCCTTCTACCCGCTCCTGCCTGCTAGTTGCGCCGGCCTCATCTTTTGCCGTGCGACCTATTCTCCTCTGTTCGCCCGACTTTTTCAAGCCGTGCGACTTCTTTCCCTCTACTTTGCTCTGCTTCTTGGTAGCGGCCTTCCTAGCCGCCTAACCTGTTCTCCTCTGTTCGCCCGACTTTTTCAAGCCGTGCGACTTCTTTCCCTCTGCTTTGCTCTGCTTCTTGGTAGCGGCCTTCCTAGCCGCCCGACCTGTTTTCTGTTCGCCCGGCTTGGTGCTCTTTTCTCTTCTCGTGGCTTGTTCTTATCGTCGCGGCTTGCTCCTCTCTTGCTTCCATGGCTTTCCCCTCCTCCAGCCTGTCCGCCTCCGTGGTCACCTCTTCTGGTAGTGCTCATGTTGTTACTCGTGGAAGATGGCTAATCGACTCTGGTGCAACCAATCATATGACAGGCAATCCTCAATGTTTCTCTCTTCTTGACACACATGCTCAGTTGCCCCCGGTCATTGTTGCTGATGGATCTCCCTCCCCGGTCCATGGGACGGGCATGGTTCAAGTCACTCCCTCTCTCTGCCTGGCTGATACCCTCTATGTGCCCAAGTTTCCGTGCAATTTATTATCGGTTACTTCTTTATGCAAGCAACTACGGTGTTCTGTCATATTCACCCCTAGCTCTTGTGCTTCTCAGGATCCGGACTCCCAACGGACGATTGCTACCGGGATTGAGAGTGGTGGACCTCTACTTCCTCGACAACGTTTCTGCTCTATCCGCCTTCTCCTCCTCCTCTACAAATCTTCTCCAATGGCATCTTCGCCTTGGACATGCTCCTCCCCGAATTCTCCGCCAGCTCCTGCCGCACCTCCCTCCTCATCATCCTCCTCTAAACTGTGATGCATGTCAACTTGGCAAACATCACCGCTCATCCTTCCCACCAACGCAAAGTCGGGGCTCTTCCCGTCCGTTCGACCTCGTTCACTCAGACATATGGGGTCCCGCTCCTAACCTCACCATCGGTCGAGGTAGTTCCTATTTTGTCACCTTCATTGATGATTTCTCTCGATGTACGTGGGTATATCTTCTCAAAGATCGCTCCGAGCTGTTCTCTGTTTGGACCTCCTTTTATTCTATGGTTAAGACTCAGTTTGATACGTCTATTAAACTCCTTCGTTCAGACAATGCTAAGGAGTATCTTAGCCACGACTTCTCCTCCTTTTGTATTCACCATGGTGTTCTTCGTCAAACAAGTTGTGTCTACACCTCACAACAAAATGGGGTGGCGGAACGCAAAAACCGTCACCTCCTTAATGTCGCTCGCACTATGATGACTCAAATGCATATTCCTCGCTCCTATTGGGGCTATGCTGTCCTCCTCTCCTGCTATCTCATCAATCGCCTTCCCTCCACAGTTCTCCACGGTGCTACCCCCTTCTCCATTCTTTATCCGGACAAGGATCCCTTTCCTCTTCCTCTGCACATCTTTGGGTGCACCGCTTTTGTGCACTCTCCCGCTGCCACCCGTGATAAACTCTCACCACGTGCCACCAAATGTGTCTTTCTGGGCTACTCTCCCACTCAGAAAGGATATTGCTGCTTTGACCCTGTTACCCGCAAGCAATTTGTCTCTGCGGATGTCACCTTCTTTGTCAATGCCTCTTACTTCTCTCCCGCTTCCTCTTCTACTCCTCCTGATCCTACTTCTCATACCAACCCAACCATTCCCTCTGCTCCCACTGATGTTCCGCCCTCTCCACCCACACCACCATCTTCCCCATCCTCATCATCTCCACCCTCTACTCCGCTTTCTCCCTCCACTCCGCTGCCATCTCTCTCTACTCCCGGGTCAGCTCTCTCCACCACGGATACTCCGGATACTGAGACACCTGCTGACCTGGATCTCCCGATTGCTCTTCGCAAAGGGGTTCGGGCCTATACCCAACACCCGCTTGCTGTAGTTGTTTCCTACGATTGTCTTACCCCTGCTCGCAGAGCTTTTGCACTGGCTATCTCGGCCACTGCCACCCCTTGTTCCTATCAGGAGGCCCTTGCTATTCCCCACTGGAAGCTGGCCATGGATGAGGAAATGGCGACCCTCACGGAGCAGGGTACATGGACTCTTGTTCCTCCTCCCTTCGGTACTGATGTTGTTGGCTGTCGCTGGGTCTTTGTGGTCAAATTTCGCCCAGACGGCACTGTGGATCGATATAAGGCTCGCCTTGTTGCTAAGGGCTTTACTCAGACCTATGGGGTTGATTACTTTGACACCTTCTCCCCTGTGGCTCGTCTCAGCACTATCCAGGTCCTTCTCTCTGTGGCCGTCAATCGTGATTGGCCGATTTCTCAGCTGGACGTCAAGAATGCCTTCCTTTATGGTGATCTTCACGAGGTCGTTTACATGGAGCAACCTCCTGGGTATGTTGCTCAGGGGGAGACACGAGTATGCCGGCTGCACAAGGCAATTTATGGCCTTAAGCAGAGTCCTCGAGCTTGGTTTGACAAGTTCAGCGGCATTGTGGCGGCTGTTGGTTTTGTGCAAAGCTCTGCTGATCACTCTCTCTTTATTCGCAAAACTCCTTCTAGGCTGGTTATTCTTGCTGTGTACGTCGATGATATTCTTCTCACTGGCGATGACCGGGAAGGGGTAGCTCTGACAAAGCGACATCTTCGCCAACATCTGATCACTAAAGATATGGGCTCTCCAAAGTACTTTCTGGGGATCGAACTCTCTCGGAAGCCCGACTCCTTAGTTCTCTCTCAGCGTAAGTATGCCCTTGATCTTTTAAAAGAGGCAGGATTAACTGGAGCAAAACCTGCCCGATGCCCCATGGCTACTAGGGAGGACAAAACTTGGACAGATGATTCGCCTCCTCTTTCAGATAGTTTGCGGTACATGCATCTGGTTGGTAAGCTCATATATCTCACAGTGACCAGACCCGACATTTCCTATGCTGTGGGCAAGATGAGTCAATTCATGCAAGCGCCTAGGGAGTGTCATCTACAGTCCGCCTTGCCGATCTTGGAGTATGTCAAAGCAGCGCCTGGGAAAGGATTACTTTTTCAGAAGAATGGTCATCTGAGGATTGAAGCCTACTCAGATGCAAGTTATGCTGATGACAAAGGGGATCGCAAGTCAACCTCAGGTTTTTGCACCTTTGTTGGGGGAAATCTGGTGAGCTGGAAGAGCAAGAAGCAGTCTGTTGTCTCCAGGTCCAGTGCAGAAGCTGAGTATCGCAGTATGGCGTCAACCACTTGTGAGTTGAAATGGTTGCGGGCTCTCATGCTAGATTTAGGAGAGGTGTACAACCATCCTCTACCTATGTTCTGTGATAACAAGGCCGCCATATACATCTCCAAAAATCCGGTATTCCATGAAAGAACAAAGCACATTGAGGTTGACTGCCATTTCATTCGTGAAGAGATTTTAAAAGAACAAATTTGCACTCTGTTTGTCACGTCTGATAAAGAGCTGGCTGACATCTTCACCAAGCCAGTTTTCGCCTCGTTTCTGCATGTTTGCGACAAGCTGGGCATGATTGATATATATGCTCCAGCTTGAGGGGGAGTGTTGAAGTTGGTGACCGGGCGGTCTGTCTTGGCGGGTTGAAGACCGCGCGGTCTGGCAGTTTGACTCGCCGGCTTGTAAACCGGGCGGTCTAGCGATCTTCACAGGCGACCTCTCTGCTTCTCTTGTTGTAGCCGTGCGGTTAGCCCTTCTGTCTAACCGCGCGGCTTGTGCGGTTTACTTTGTATAGTCCGCTTAGCTTGTAAATTTTTAGTCCCACATCTCTTATTTGTATTCTCTCATCTCTCCTCCATTCTATATAAGGGAGGGCATACCTTTGTAATAGTTATCTTTTTCGGATAATAAAATTTCACTTAAAACCATTTCGGTTTGTTTTCTATTCGGTTTCTACAACTTCATCATTTTCAACACTCCCCCTTGAAGTGAGAAGTGGTGAACAACACCAGCAGTTCTTGTGACCTCACACATGGTCCCACTGATAGCGCCATCGAGAAGATGTCCGAGCAATATTCCTCGCCCAGCATATCCTGGACATAAGGGATCCCATCAGCATCTCTCGAAAGGAGCCATGCTTCCTTCTGCCTTCTTCTTCAGCTTTGACCTCCACTTGCATGCCACAGGAGTAACACCAACGACCTTGGGCTTAAGTTCCCAAGCCCTGTATCCTCTGAGGGTAGTCACCTCCTCAACCTTGGCATCATCCACCACCTTGACTCCAGTGGTGTAATCACATCTAGAAGACACTCGCTCGATCTGAGGGTGTGTTAGGAAACATGAGACCAAGCTCACCGAGTTTCCTTCTCAATATCGAGCTGGTGGGTTGATGATCCTCTTCGACCTCTGAAGAGCCTGATCACAGCTAACCACCTCTATTCCTCCTTCTGAACCAGCTCTATTCCCGGGCAAAACCGGAATAATGTTCTCCCTGCTTCATGAATAAGAAGCCACAGCACTTGAACCAGCACCTGTAGCAACGCTCCCCCTGCTTCCTAAACTAGAAGCCTCCGCTCTAGAACTAGAACTGCCTGGAACATTGCTCCCATTGCTTCCTGAATAAGAAGCAACTGCACTGGAACTAGAAGCACAAGGAACATCGCTCCCTCTGCTTCCTGAATCAGACGCATTTTTCCCGGAGCTAGAATAACCTGGAGCTCCTGGTGACACAGGTGTACAACCCGTATTCATCGAGGGTGGGTCCTACCGCAACCAAGTCAGCAGAAGTCAGGGTCAAAAAGTAAAGGCAGGAGTCAAAGTCAGCATTCAAGATTGCGGAAGGCCTGGGCGAGTATAGGTGAGCTCCCCTCGCATACTCGCCAGGTAGGCGACTAGGAGAGATACTCGCCCAGCCCGTGCGAGTTCCTCTGGAAGTTGCCTAGTCGCCAGGGGGTGGGGTATAAATATGACCCCCTCCCCTTGCTTTTGCCTATAAATAGGACCCCAGGGGTACGAGGTTGAGCACTAAAAATCCTCGGCAGGATACTCGCGCGCTTTAGTTTCGGGATACTAGCTAAATCTTTGGATTCGTTTTCCTTGGAGAGCAAGTCACGACCTTGCGACCTCACCAGGTAGCTTCCCTCGTACCCAGTTCGGCCATCCTTGGTTGAGAAGGGGTTGCTCCTTTCGAGCATCCGGGTGTGTGGTGGGTCCTTCCTGCCGCAACATCTGGGGTCCTGTTTGACTTGTTTCTTCGTTCTAGTCATCTTTGCCGTCTGATCTAGCTTCTGAGCTAGTAACCTTAGGCGGCTTTGGTCCGAATTCCGAGGTTGGGATTTTTTCCTGGCTTCAACACTTAGTGCGGTGAGCGTGGATCGCAGCCAAGGAGGAAAGTTTGGAAGTTGATTGAGATGGCCATAGGTGGCGAGCAAGGAGAGTTGGTCGGCAACTTGGCAGTAGGAGGAGACGTCGCGCGAGGTGGCGAGTTTGTAACAGTGGCCGCGTTTGAAGAGTTTGCGAGGAAGATTGAGCAAACCATTCTCACTGGTTTCGCTCAGTGCCTAGAGGTCACGGTGACTTCTCCTCGTCGCCTGACGCTGCTAGAATAGGAAGCACCGCCGAGGCGAGCTGGAAAGGAGCCCGCTTGGGCAAGGGAAGAGTGACCAATGCAGTCGTGACTTTATCCAGCGAGCAGCCAGGGGGTCCGTTTTTGGGATCCAATGTCGCCGGCGAGGTTAAGAGATACTCGGCACTACAACGAGTATGACATCTCCAGCGAGGATGAAACTCGTCACTGCCAGGGAGGGAGGAGCCCCTTCTATGACGAGATCCTCGCCGCCCCAGTTACAGAAGGGTTCAGGGAACCCGTTCTTACTTACTACTCTTGCAGGGACGATCCTGTCAAACACCTCCAGTGGTTTGAGGATGTCGTCTCCATTCATAACATGTCTGATGCCTTCAAGTGCAGGTTCTTCTCCATCACCCTCAAGGGAAATTCTCGAGATTGGTTCCATCAACTACCGGCAGGGTCCGTGTACTACTTCTCAGATTTGCGTCGGGGCCTTATGGCAAGGTTCGCGACTTTGAAGAAGAGGAAGAAGGAAGCGACAGCCCTCTTCAAAATCATCCGGGGGCAACATGAGAGTTTGGGGCACTACATCGACCGTTTTCAAGAGGAGAATTTGGAGGTGGAGGAGGTGGACAGTTTTACCTTGATGGTAGCCCTCAAGTTCGGGTTGAAGCAAGGTTTGTTCAGTCTGGAGATGGAGTCCAATCCCCCAAGATCTTTTGAAGAAATGATAGAGAAGGCGAACACTTTTGTTCGAGGGGAGGAGAAGAACAAAGACTAATTAGCGAGACTGGATGGGGAGATAATAACAGAGAGGAGGGGAACAAGACCTTCGGGGTCAAAGTCGAGGAGGACGCCAGAAAGGAAGGAGGAAAGGAAGAAGGAAGAGCCAAGGAGAGAAGAGAGAAGGAAGAGAGAGGAACCCAGTGTTGGGTACATTGGAATAAATGTACCTGATTTGAAGAAGTCCCACCCTACTCAATGATATACATCAAAATGTATTTTATGTATTTTGAGTTACCTTGTGCAGGTTAAGTAATTGCAGGGAAAGCTTAAAAGATTCTAAGTCCATGTGTCGACACCCAGAAGAAAAGTGTCGACACTTAAGAAGACTTGTGTCGACACCCAGAGAAGTAGTGTCGACACTTGGAGTAATTGTGTCGACACCAGGGATGCAGAGTCGACACCAGAAGGAAAGTGTCGACAAATACAGGCTGTGTCGACACTCAATGAAGAAATGTCCAGAGAAGCTGTGTCGACACTTAGAAGCAGTGTCGACACCCAGAGGAACTTTGTCGACACTTAGCAAAAGTTCAACAAATTCTAAGTACAAGTGTCGACACAAAGGAGAAGTGTCAACACTCAGCCAAAGTCTCAACACATGAAGAAAGTGTCGACACTAGGAGGATGTGTCGACACTCAGCAAATTCCAATGAAGTCTAAGTACAATTGTCGACACTAAGAAAATGTGTCGACACTCAGCAAAAGTATCAACACAGAAGGCATGTGTCGACACTAAGAAAATGTGTCGACACTTAACAAGTTCAACACAAGAAGATGTGTCGACACAAAGGAGTTGTGTCGACACTTACAAGAAATCAACAAAGTACTGAAGAACAAGAAGTTGTGTCGACACACATTATCAGTGTCGACACATTCTGAAGAAGCTGTGTCGAGAAGTATTTTCTACAACACAAGTAGTTGTGTCGACACCATGATGGCTAGTGTCGACACTTACTCTACTTGTGTCGACACTTAGTCTATAAGTGTCGACACTTAAAGACTGACTGTCTCGACACTTTCAGACAGTTACAGAAAATTCAAGAAGTGACTGTATGACTTGACAGCTGCCATTCCAGCCAGTCTACTGCAACTGTCAGAGATGTCAGAAAGCTGTTAGGGACCGGATCAGCCGGTCACCATGAAGAAAGCTTATATAAAGGCTTATTCTGTCAACAAAAGATGATGATTGACATAGATCAAGCAATTCCTTGAAGAATCATTTGAAGTAATCAGAAGATTTAAGAAGTTGGAGAGAGAGAGCTCCTTCCAAGAAGACAGCTGTTGAACCAGGCTGTGAAGAAAAGTTTCAGACTGAGTTCTGATTCTTAAGTTAGCAGTGATTGAAGATCAGCTGCATTGAGACTCAACCCTATTATGTTCAAAATTCAAGAAGCTTTGAAGGAAGCCAAGGGAGGTTGATCTCAAAAAAGTTCTTCCAAGAACTCATCAAGAAACCTGTCAACTCTTCTCTCTTATTCTGAGTTGTAGGTATATACATTGTATTTTAATTTCTTGTAGGATCCTTAGGAATCTGAGTTGTAAGCCTGAAATTATAAAGGCTGAGTGGTAGGGCCTGTGTGCCTGAGTGTAGGAGATTGATTTCTCTGAGTGTAGGCCTTGTTGAGGGCTGAGTGTATGCCTTGTTGAAGGCTGAGTGTAGGTCTTGTTGAAAACTGAGTGGTAGAGCCTTGAGCCTGAGTTGTAGGAACCTGGTTGGGGTTCTGAGTGTAAGATCTGAGGATATGAGGAATAGTGGAGGAGTTTGGCCGAATCTAGTACACTACTAGATAGGCGAAGGGGGGAAGTGGATGTACCCAGACCTTGGGGAACCACTATAAAACTGTGTGTACTCTGTGTGTGTATGATTCTGTGGTTGTTGTTTTATGTTCTGTGAAATCTGTGATTAAATCTGCCTAAAAGTTTATAAATATTAAAGTCACATATTCACCCCCCCCTCTAGGTGATTAGGTACAATTTCTTTCAAGTGGTATCAGAGCCAGGTTACTCAAAAAGGACATAACTATCTGAGTAAAAGATCCTGTTGGCAGATTCATTATAATCAAGTGCAGAATCAAGAAAATCAAGAAAATGGGTTCCAGAGAGAATCACAAAAAACTTGGATCCATGAAGTTGCCAATTTGTAGAAAGGAGATTTTTGGCATCTGGAAAGAAAGCGTTAGACTATTTATGGAAGCCTCTGACCCTAGAATCTATATCACAGTCAAAGAAGGGTCATATGTGCCTATGAAAGTATCAGTCCTGGATGCAAATCAGAGAACCCCTAAGGACTTTTCAGAGATGACCAAAGATGAGATTATTCTGGCCACCATGGATAAGAGGGCCCAGAATATTATTGTGAGTGAAATAGATGATGCCACATTCCAGAACTTGATTCACTGTAAAACATCAAAGGAAATGTGGGACACACTGATAGTATACATGGAGGGTTCTGAAGAAGTTAGACAGGACAGAAAGTCATTATTAAACCAAGAGTATAAGAGCTTCAGACAAGGAAGGTCTGATAGCATAACTGAGTGCTACAAGAAATTCTATAGGATTGTCAATGAGTTGATGTCTTATGGAAGAGAATTCAGCAATTATGAGCAGAATGATAAGTTCTTGAGATCCCTAACTAAAGACTGGGATACTAAGATTTGTGTCATAAGGGAAATGGCCAAGTTAGCAGATATTCCTCCTCCAACATTGTTTGGAAAGCTGTTATACTATGAAATGCAGCTAATGGTTAGGAAAGAGGAAGAGAAGACTACAAGAATTGAGCATAAAGAAAGAGCTGTGGCATTCAAGACAGAAGCCACCAAGAAATATAAAAGTAAGTCTCCATCTCCACCCCCAAAAGTTGTTGAGACTGAGACAGATGAGTCAGAAAGTAAGAATTCTGAAAGCAGTGAGAGTAATGAGGACTTTGCAGCTTTCACAAAACATTTTCAGAAGTTCCTAAAGAAGAAACAATGGAGGTCTAAGTCATCCACTTCACAGAAGTCATCAAAGAATGACAGGAGAAAGCCCAAGTAAAGTAGAACTACATCTTCAAAGATAGTTTGTTATTATTGTAACAAACAAGGACATGTTATTGCTGACTGTCCAGAGAAAAGGAAAGAGCCAACTGATAAGAAGAAGACTCAAATCAAGGGCAAAAAGGAAAGGTCCTTTGTTGCAAAGAAGGACAAAAGTCTGTCAGATATGTCTTCTTCAGAAACTGATTCAGAAGCTGAAGCTTACATTGGACTGTTTGCTGAAGAAGAGAAAGAAGTGTTCATACAGTTAATGAACTCTATATATGAGCAAGAGGACAATCAGTGCCAGGGACTGATGGCCTTGTCAGAAGGAGACAAAATCCAGGATCAGCCTGGACCAAGTCAGGTACAAAATTGTTCTGTTAGTTCAATTTCTAGTACTGAGTCAGATTAAGATACATCATCATCAAGTGATGAGAGTGGATCTGAATCTGAAGGAGATATTCATCGGTTGATTGATGAATATAGAGTAGTGTTGCAAGCTTTGAAGAAAAGCAAATCCTTGACCAAGAGTCAGGCTAAGGAGATTGCTAATCTCAAAGTGGCTGCAATAGATTTTGGTAAGTTGATTGATCAAAAACTAAATGAAATAGCCAGGCTGAAGAACATAACTGTTATTCAGATGGGGACTATAACATTCAAGAATGATCAAATCAGAAATCTGGAGATTAGTCTTCAGAAGGAGAGAGATTTAGTTGCAAGGTTTTTTAAACCAAAGTCTGTTCTACCTTTGATAGATGAATTTGTACATCAAAAGGGTAAAATTGGATTAGGGTTTACAAAACCTGTTAGGACTGTAAAGTCCAAGTCTAAGGGCAAAGCCCCAGTTCTCAACAAGCCTGCAGTAGATCATAAAGCTAGGGTTATACCTAAGCAAAGGTACAACAGATTTGAGTGCTGGTGTTGTGGCAAGATAGGCCACTTTGCCATGGACTGTTGGCACAATTCTAATGTCAAGGTGAGTAGCAATCTGCCTGCTAGAAAAGCTACAGGTAGTTTTGTTAAGAGGCAAACTAACTAGCACCAAGGACCAAAGAATTCTTTGGGTTCTAAGGTTAACTAATCTGTTTTGCAGGTGAGTCCAAGTGGCCATGCCCCAATATGGTACTTGGACAGTGGATGTTCCAGGCACATGACTGGAACTAGGGGATTGCTAAAGGACTACACACCAATCAAGGATGGTCCTAAAGTCACCTTTGGTGGTTCTGAAAAAGGAATCATCAAAGGTTTTGGTAACATTTCTAGCAACCTTATAACAATTACTCAAGTGGCTTATGTTAAAGGTTTGAAACACAACCTCATTTAGGATATGACATCTCATTTGTTAAAGATGGTTGTCATATTAGGAGGTCTAATGATCAAAAGATCATTTTGACAGGTTATAGGAAGAGAAATGTCTATTGTCTAGACATTATGTGTGAGAACAATGTTTCTCCTGTGTGTCTTGTAGCTGATGAGAAAGTCTCTCATTGTGTCAAATGACACAAGAGGCTAGCTCATCTTAACTATAAGACAATTGGCCAACTTTATAGTAAAGAGTTAGTGAGGAATTGTACTCAGGTTAAGTGTATTAAAGATGGGATATGCTCAGCTTGTCAAAAGGGCAAGCAAACTAGATCCACCTTTAATAGCATTGAGAACAAAGATGATGTGAGGTGCTTATACCTCTTGCATATGAATCTCTTTGGTCCTATGCCAGTTCACAGCCTAGGTAGGAAGGTCTACACATTTGTAGTTGTAGATCACTACTCAAGGTTTTCTTGGGTGTTCTTCCTTAGACAGAAATCTGAAACTCCTAGTATCTTTTATAGTTTTGTCAAACAAATTCAGAATGAGTTAGACAGTACAGTGGTCAAAATAAGAAGTGACCATGGTACTGAATTCCAGTCTGACAGTATGACAAAGCTATGTGAAGAATTTGGGATATTTTAGGAATTTTCTTCACCAAGAATACCTCAGCAAAATGACATTGCTGAAAGGAAAAATAGAACCTTGATTGAGGCTGGTAGAACCCTATTAAGTGACACATCTCTCCCATAATATTTCTGGGCTGAGGCAGTGAACACTGCATGCCATGTAATTAATAGGGCTACTATCACCAAGAGCCACAATAAGACCCCCTATGATATTGTGAAAGGCAGAAAACCAAATCTATCCTATTTCAGGATCTTTGGTTGTAAATGTTATATACTTAACAATGAAAAGTCTTACTTAACCAAGTTTGCTGCCAAATCCCAAGAGGGGATCTTTATTGGGTACAACAACAATAGTAAGGCTTATAGGGTCTACAACTTGACCACTCAAGTTGTAGAAGAATCAGTACATGTAGTATTTGATGAAGCTAGACTCATTAACAATGAATTATCTAGAAGTATTTGCAGCTCCACAGGTGTGACTGAGAAGATGGACAAGCTTACTATTGAAGAAGGTTCTACTGCAAGACATCAAGTGGATGATAGTGACTGTTGTCCAGGGGGAGTACTAGATACACCTGATGCAGAAGAAGACCAAGGAGTGCAGCAAGTTGAAGAAGCTGAAGGAGTATAACCTGAAGACAGGCTACCTCCAGCAAATAGACATTTGAAAGATCATCCAGCCAATCAAATCATTGGAGATCTCAGACAAGGGGTACAAACAAGGAGCAGAAATCTAAGTTCAGTACTCGACTCCAGTTTTCTATCCCAGGTAGAGCCAAAGAAGTTTGAAGAAGCTATCCTAGACCCTCATTGGATTGAGGTTATGCAAGAGGAACTGAATCAGTTCAAGGATGCAAAGTCTGGGAGCTTGTTCGTAAACCAAAAGACCACAACATAATTGGGACTAAGTGGATCTTTAGGAACAAGATGGATGAACATGGAGTTATTGTGAAGAACAAAGCAAGACTGGTTGCTAAGGGATATAGGCAGGAAGAAGGTATTGACTTTGATCAAACCTTTGCTCCAGTAGCCAGACTGGAGGCAATAAGGATGTTCTTGGCCTATGCAACCTATCAAGGGTTTAAAGTATACCAAATGGATGTCAAGTCAGCTTTTCTAAATGGAAATCTGAAGGAAGAAGTTTATGTGGAACAGCCATCAGGTTTTGTTGATTCAATTAAACCTAATTATGTTTATAGACTTAGGAAGGCTTTGTATGTGTTAAAACAAGCCCCTAGGGCTTGATATGAAACCATGTCTAGTTTCCTCATTGAGAATAAATTCACAAGGGGGAAAATAGACAAGACTCTATTCCTTAGGGAATCCAGAGGCAAGATCATACTAGTCCAAATATATATAGATGACATCATATTTGGGTCTACTGAAAGTTGTCTTTGCAAAACGTTTGCAAAACTAATGCACGGATAATTTGAAATGAGTAGTATGGGGGAACTTAAGTTCTTCTTGGGTCTCCAAGTTAGACAGACTGAGAATGGTTTATCCATATGCCAGTCTAAGTTCACTCTAGAGTTGATAAGGAAGTATGGTATGGAATCATCCAGTACCATGAAAACTCCTATGGGGTCAAGTATGTCTCTTAGCAAAGATGATGCAGGGAAACCTGTAGATGAGACTTTGTATAGAGGGATAGTTGGCTCCCTATTGTATTTGACTGCAAGTAGACCAGATATCATGTATGCTACATGTGTCTGTGCTAGGTATCAAGCTTGCCCTAAAGAATCTCATTTGACAGCAGTCAAAAGAATACTGAGATATCTTAAGGGCACTCCTTATCTAGGCCTTTGGTACCCTAGGAATGGAGACTTTGAACTGACAGGTTATTCAGATGCAGATTTTGCAGGCTGCAAGAAAGATAGGAAAAGTACAACAGGTACCTGTCAATTCCTAGGTGGAAGACTGATATCATGGAGTAGCAAGAAGCAAACAAGTGTGGCTATCTCCACAGTAGAATCAGAGTATGTTGCTGCAGGAAGTTGTTGTGGTCAACTTCTATGGATTCAACATCAGCCAGAAGACTATGGTATTCAAGTAAGTAGAACACCTCTATTTTGTGATTCTACTAGTGCTATTTCTATTGCAAACAATCCTATCTCCCATAGTAGGACTAAGCACATAGAAATAAAATACCATTTTCTAAGAGAACATGTGGAAAAAGGAGATATTTCACTAGAATATATAAATACAGATAATCAACTAGCTGACATGTATACTAAGCCCTTAGATGAAACCAAATTCAATAGGTTCAAAATTGAATTAGGTATGATAAACTTAGTATAAGTTTTCAAAATTTGCTAAGTAAAATGGTGTTGACACACAGAGTTGTCTGTGTCGACACAGAAATGTGGTGTCGACATTTCCGAGAAATGGTGTCGACACATCTAGACAGTCTGTGTTGACACTTAAGAGAATTAGTGTCGACACATAAATAGTAGGTGTCGACACATCCAAGGTGGTGTTGACACTTAGGATTTACTCAACATTAGTCTGGTAAAGTCTCGACTAAGTGTCGAGCTAAGCGGTGTCGACACATAAACAAGTGTCGACACATATATTCTGTCGACTATACTTGTGTCGACACATAGTTGTCGAGACATTATAAGTCTGTGTAGACACTTTTCAACAGTGTCGACACAATTTAAGTATTTTGACGCGCCCTTTCATCTTCGATTCTAGAAAGGTATAAATAGGTTTTTGCCATTGTCTGTCGACACGCTCACCAAAGTTTCGAGACCAAACTTGTGTGTCGACATCTCTCTTCTCTAATTCAAATTTCTTCAAACCCTAATGGCGCCCAAGCTAGAAGAGAATGTGAATGAAGGATATGAACTAGTGCACCACGCATTTGATGACGCGGATGTTGAATTCTGTGAAGTGAAAGTGGGTGAATGGAAGGCTTGGGAAACCTATCCGCGCGGACTACGCGGACTGGGTTGGCGGACTGCTAAGTCGGCAGGGATGTTGCAGGCGGTTTGCTCTGTGGCGGCCTGCGTGGTCTGTTCGCGCGGACTGCGCGGACAGCAGCGGCGGTCTGACAGGCCAGTGTTTGCTCAGCAGGCGGTTGACTCCCAGGAAGTAACCGGGCCGATAGGAATGTTATCCGCGGAGTCCGGCTTGAAGCGGACTGAAGAACTGGAGCTCGGCAGACCGGTTTGGCAGTTGCCTTGGTCTTGCTCTAGTGAAGCGGCAAGTGGAAACTGCGGAGACCGCCGGTCAGCGCGGACAGGAACTGGAGGTCGCCCGGTATGTTGGGCTAGATCCAGTGTCCGCCAGTAAGTGCGGACTGGCCCTTGCGGCCAGCGGACTGGACTTGGTGGGAATTGAACCAAGTCCAGGATGGCTCAGTCCGGGGACATCGCGCAGTGGAGCGCGGGCTGGTTTCTCAGTCCGTCAAGCGTAGTAGAAGTGCAGTTGCCTTGTCTGCTAGCTTGGGAAATGCGGACTTGAGAATTGCTTGTGCAGGAGCGTGCGGACTGGAGCCGGAGTCCGCTGAGTCCGGTTTAGCCTTGTGACGAGGTTATGGACTCAGGAGTTGCGGACTGGAGTCTGCTGTTAACGGACTGGATTGGCGTGTCCGCTAAGTCCGGAGGTGCCTTGACAATGAGGCAATGGACTTGGTATATGCGGACGGAAGCCGGGTGTCCGCTGAGTCCAGCAGGTGCCTTGATGGCGAGGCTGCGGGCTCGGGTTTTGCGGGCTGATGCCTTGTCCGCAGAATGGCAGACACGGCTGTTGTGGAGTCCGGCTGTGGTGGTCCTGCCTTGGTCTCTGGCGGCAAGGCGGACTGGATATTGGAGTCCGGCCTTGGAGAAGCTGGGGCGGACTGGCTATCTGCACAGGAGCGGACACACTTGTTCTAGCTGCGGGTTGTGGCGGTGACCCTATCGGCTAGGGCGGTGACCATACTCATCGTCGTGCCTATAAATAGGACCCATGTCACATCAGGAATAAGGAACCTAGACCGAAGTAAGTGAACAGTATTTGAGCTCGCGTAAGGTGCTGCGGTCTGGACTTTGTGTCCGCGCGGATTGAGAGTTGACCCGGTTGTGCTGTGCAGGTTGTGCGGATAGCGCTGGAAAGCCAGGACTTGGCTTTGATTGCGGTCAGGGACAGTGCGGACTCTGCGGTTAAGCAACAGGCGGTAAACAGCAGGTCGCGGATAGCGACCAGGCGGTCTTCTCTTTGGCGACTTGGTTCAGGGTTCAGGAAGTCGCCTGCTTCAGGCGGACTGTTCCATTCGGTGGCGCAGCTTGTGCGGTCTGGCGGCGTGCATACCGGCGGTGAAGAGCTAAGCATTGGAATAAGGGGTGAGTCCGCGTGGCTTGGGTTGCTGTCTGGCGACCTGGCGGACTGAGCGGACTCCACAGCAGTAGGTCGGCGGCTTGTTGATTGAGTCCGCGCGGCTTGTTTTTGTTCTTGTCTTTGTAACTGTCTCTGCTCTCCCGGTGTTGGTTTTTGATGAAGCATGTCTCTCCATGTATGTCTCGCCTTGTAAAGAAGTTTGCTCTTGATCAATAAAGAAGCTTGTGCTGCATGTGTTGCTGGTTATTACTGCGTTGTTGAGATAACCCCTGCTAACTCCACGATCCGGGAAAACTTTCAACATTATAAGTGGGCGTATTCTCCTTCGGTTTGTTGAGTTTTCAGCAGGGTGTCCAAGGGGGCGTCTGCGGTTTGTTGAATTTTAACATGGTATCAGAGCGAGGTTGTTGGAGTGGTCAAGCAGTGCTCAATGGAAGTAGTTGCTCGTCTGTAGAGGAAACCAGTGGTAGAACCATGGCAGTGGAGGATGCAAGTTGTCTTGGTATTGATCTTCTTACAGAGGCGAACTGCGAACAGTGGAAGTCCTGTATGAAGAGCTTTCTTCTTGGCGAGGACCTTTGGGAGGTTGTATGCGGAGCAGGAAGACAAGAGGATACTGCTGGCAATGCTGAGGCGATGAGAGCTTGGAAGGAGGCAAATGCGAAAGCGGAGTCTATTCTCAAGCAGGTGATCTCATCGGAGCTCTTGGACCACATCAGTGGATGTCAGTCAGCTACGGAGGTCTGGACTTCCCTTGTTGGGTTGTTCAGGAAGAAGGTGAAGGAGGTTGCTGCTGAAGACGGTCCCTCTACTTCGTATCAGGAAGAAAGGAGTGTTTCTCCTAGGCGTGATAGGAAGAGGAAGGAAGGACCAAGGTGCTATAAATGCAAGCAGCAAGGTCATCTTCGGAAGGAGTGCAAGGTTACCTTGCTCTCGGCGAACGTTGCTCAGGTAGGGAGGAAGGAGAAGAACGTAGTTGGGACTTCAACTAGTTCTGGATCTGATCGGCTGGATGCCAAGGATAGTGCTGCTATCTGGCATGAAAGACTGGGGCATGTAGGGATGGACAAGCTGAAAGCAATGGCGGAAAGAAGACTCGTAAGAGGCTTGCCTAGATTGTCATCCTATGGCGATGGTCGGGGGTGTGCGGGATGTCAGGAAAGTGGAGCTTATCGCTTCATGGTTGACAAAGCACAATCCAGATGTAAAGCACCATTGGCGGTTGTCCATTGTGCTCTGGTGGGACCGACCGTCACGGCCAGTCTTGGAGGCAGCAGGTTCATGCTGATATTGGTTGATGACTATTCTAGGTATACTTGGGTATACTTTATGAAGAAGAAGACCAACATGATACGCTTGTTTGTGGAGTTTAAGAAGCTTGTGGAAGGCCAGCTTGGCCGGAGGATCAAGGTGTTGAAGACAAGTATCGGTGGTGAGTTTGGCTCAACAGAGTTCTCACACTTTTTCAGGAAGCAAGGGATCCGGATGGAGCTTTCTTGTGGACATACTTCACAACAAGGCAGTATTGCAGCTCGGATGGTCTGTTGGTTAACGGCGACCTGCAAGTGTTGGCTTCAGAGTAAAGGCGTTCCGAAGGCTCTTTGGGCGGAAGTGATTGCCTGTGCTGCTCATGTCATCAACCGGATGCCTCTTAGTCCGATCATAGTGAAGACTCCTTATGAGCTGATGTTCGGAGTGAAGCCCTCAGTGAATCACCTTCAGGTGTTTGGATCTACCTGCTATATACACTATCCGGGTCCTCTCAAGACAAAGCTAGTCTTTGTTGGGTATGATGAGCAGAGAAGAAGATGGAGGTGTATGGATCCTGCGACGAAGAAACTCATAGTGTCGAGAGACATTATTTTTGATGAGTTGACGCCGTATTGGGGTAGCTCTTATGTGGAGCTAGAGATAAGCAGGTCAGATGGTGGGCTGAAGGAGGCTGCTGCTAAGGAAGTGGAGTTGCCTGAGTCACCAGGTGCTCCAGGTTGTTCTAGCTCCGGGGCAAAGGCGTCAGAGTCGGGAAGAAGGGGGAGCGATGCTCCAGGACCTTCTGGCTCGAAGGCGGAGGCTTCCGGTTCAGGAAGCAAGGGGAGCGATGTTCCAGGCTGTTCTTGTTCAAGAGGGGAGTCTTCTGGTTCAGGTAGCAGGGGGAGCGTTGCTCCAGGTGCTCTTGGTTCCAGTAAGGAGGCGTCTTGTTCAGGGAGCAAAGGGAGCATTGTTCCGGGTTTGCCCGGGAACGGAGCTGGTTCAAAAGCAGCGGAGGTGGTTAGCCATGATCAGGTTCTTCGGAGATCGAAGAGGATCAGTAAGCCACCAGCTCGATATTGTGAAGGGAACACGGTGGACTTGGTCCCGTGTTTTCTTGTTAGCCCTCAGGTCGAGCAAGGTACTTCTGGCTGTGATGACCCCACTAGAATCAAGGAGGTGGTTGACACCAAGTCTGAAGAGGTGACTTCTCTTAGAGGCAACAAGGCTTGGGCTTCTGGGTCCAAGGAAGTTGGTGATACTCCTATGATGCATGAGTGGAGGTTGAAGCTGAAGAAGGCAGAGGGAAGCATGGCTCCTTTTGGGAGATGCTGGAGGGCTCCCTCATGGTCCACGATATGCGGGGACAGGACTATGTCTTGGACATCTCTTCGTAGATGTTATCGGAAGGACCAGGTGCAAGGTTACGGGAGCTGCTGGAGTTATTCACCACTTCTCACTTCAAGGGGGAGTGTTGAATTCTGTGAAGTGAAAGTGGGTGAATGGAAGGCTTGGGAAACCTATCCGCGCAGACTACGCGGACTGGGTTGGCGGACTGCTAAGTCGGCAGGGATGTTGCAGGCAGTTTGCTCTGTGGCGGCCTGGGCGGTCTGTTCGCGCGGACTGCGCGGACAGCAGCGGCGGTCTGACAGGCCAGTGTTTGCTCAGCAGGTGGTTGACTCCCAGGAAGTAACCGGGCGGATAGGAATGTTATCCGCGGAGTCCGGCTTGAAGCGGACTGAAGAACTGGAGCTCGGCAGACCGGTTTGGCAGTTGCCTTGGTCTTGCTCTAGTGAAGCGGCAAGTGGAAGCCGCGGAGACCGCCGGTCAGCGCGGACAGGAACTGGAGGTCGCCCGGTATGTCGGGCTAGATCCAGTGTCCGCCAGTAAGTGCGGACTGGCCCTTGCGGCCAGCGGACTGGACTTGGTGGGAATTGAACCAAGTCCAGGATGGCTCAGTCCGGGGAGATCGCGCAGTGGAGCGCGGGCTGGTTTCTCAGTCCGTCAAGCGTAGTAGAAGTGCAGTTGCCTTGTCTGCTAGCTTGGGAAATGCGGACTGGAGAATTGCTTGTGCAGGAGCGTGCGGACTGGAGCCGGAGTCCGCTGAGTCCGGTTTAGCCTTGTGATGAGGTTATGGACTCAGGAGTTGCGGACTGGAGTCTGCTGTTAACGGACTGGATTGGCGTGTCCGCTAAGTCCGAAGGTGCCTTGGCAATGAGGCAATGGACTTGGTATATGCGGACGGAAGCCGGGTGTCCGCTGAGTCCGGCAGGTGCCTTGATGGCGAGGCTGCGGGCTCGGGTTTTGCGGGCTGATGCCTTATCCGCAGAATGGCGGACACGGCTATTGTGGAGTCCGGCTGTGGTGGTCCTGGCTTGGTCTCTGGCGGCAAGGCGGACTGGATATTGGAGTCGGGCCTTGGAGAAGCTGGGGCGGACTGGCTATCTGCATAGGAGCGGACACACTTGTTCTAGCTGCGGGTTGTGGCGGTGACCCTATCGGCTAGGGCGGTGACCATACTCATCGTCGTGCATATAAATAGGACCCATGTCACATCAGGAATAAGGAACCTAGACCGAAGTAAGTGAACAATATTTGAGCTCGCGTAAGTTGCTGCGGTCTGGACTTTGTGTCCGCGCGGATTGAGAGTTGACCCGGTTGTGCTGTGCAGGTTGTGCGGATAGCGCTGGAAAGCCAGGACTTGGCTCTGATTGCGGTCAGGGACAGTGCAGACTCTGCGGTTAAGCAACAGGCGGTAAACAGCAGGTCGCGGATAGCGACCAGGCGGTCTTCTCTTTGGCGACTTGGTTCGGGGTTCAGGAAGTCGCCTGCTTCAGGCGGACTGTTCCATTCGGTGGCGCAGCTTGTGCGGTCTGGCGGCGTGCATACCGGCGGTGAAGAGCTAAGCATTGGAATAAGCGGTGAGTCCGCGCAGCTTGGGTTGCGGTCTGGCGACCTGGCGGACTGAGCGGACTCCACAGCAGTAGGTCGGCGGCTTGTTGATTGAGTCCGCGCGGCTTGTTTTTGTTCTTGTCTTTGTAACTGTCTCTGCTCTCCCGGTGTTGGTTTTTGGTGAAGCATGTCTCGCCATGTATGTCTCGCCTTGTAAAGAAGTTTGCTCTTGATCAATAAAGAAGCTTGTGCTGCATGTGTTGCTGGTTATTACTGCGTTGTTGAGATAACCCCTGCTAACTCCACGATCCGGGAAAACTTTCAACATTATAAGTGGGCGTATTCTCCTTCGGTTTGTTGAGTTTTCAGCAGGGTATCCAAGGGGGCGTCTGCGGTTTGTTGAATTTTAACAGCGGAACCAGATATCAAAGGTGTGATAACCCTAATAGCTGAGACTGGGTTAGAATTTCTTGTTTCAGAACCAAGCAAGATCTGGAAGAAGGAGGTCCTTGAGTTTCTGAATGGCGCAACACTAGATGAATCAGGACTCAAGATAAAGTCAAGAGTTCATGGGGCAAAGGTGAAGTTTTCTCCTAAGAGTCTGAGAAAGGTAATTCAACTACCAAGGACTAAGGAAGAAGAAGAGGTTTCTGCTTCTAAGACTAGAGAAGCATTAACATGGTGTGGATTGGACTCCAACATGAAAATAGGATCTGTTTTCAATAGAAAGGGAATGAATATGCAAGGCAAATTCTTATCTGAAATTGTTGGCAAGGTTATCTTGAGCAAGCCTGGAGGCCATGACAGAATCTCAGCTCAAATGTTTAGCCTCATGACAAGGATAATATTCAAACTAAATACTGATTGGGCTACAATTATGTTTGATAAGATTAAAGAGAGTATGAAGAAGCCCAATTTGGTTAGAATACTATGTCTATACCTAGCTGGTAGTATACCAGAGGTGATAAGTCCAGCAGCTGGATCTAAGATCAACCACATGAGGAAGATGGATATAAGAATCTTCTCTAGATGGGATAGAGTGTTAACCAAAGAAATGCCAACTCCTGAGAAGGTAACACCCCAAAAGAAGAAGAAAAAGAGAGCCCCTGTGGCTCAAGAATCATCAAGCAGCTCTGAAGAGCATGTAGTGTTCACTCCAGATGAAGAAAAAGAAACCGGAAATGCTGGACAATCTCCAGCAAGACAAGAAGATGCTGAGAGGCAGGTGGAGCTACCACAAGCAAGCCCAATTCACCAGGATTCAATCCAGGGGGAGCCTCTACTTGTGGAAGAGCCAACTCCTCTAGAGAGTAAACAAGCTACCCACACAATACTTGAGGTAATAACTGAAATTAATAACTTAGATTTCCCTATTGAGGATGATGTTTTGTCTGATTCATTACCTAATGTTAATCAGCAAACACAGGCACATGGCCAACCCCAGAATGTTGTCATGGAAGACACATCTGTTGCAGATAAAGTTGTTGATGAGATAAGAGTTTCTCCACCCCATCCTCAACAAGAATTTACCCTAGAATAACTGTTCCCAGACCTTCTTCAAACTGATATTGAAGTGGAAAAAGCTGCTGCTGAGGGGGAGAAAGTAGTTATTGAGGGGGAGCATGTGGAGATTGAAGAAGAAACTACAAGGAAAGAACCTGAAGTTCCAAAGGATGCTGAGCAGGTTCCTAGGACTGACAAGGATTTACCTTCTAGCCCTAAGGACAGGGTAGATATAGCCAGCACATCTGAAGATGAAGAGGATGCAAGAGCCAAGAAGAGAAAATTTCAAGTTTTCAAGAGGAGGAGCCAGACATATAAGAAAGCTTTACAAACAATAGCACCACAGCCTGCACCACAGCCTGCCCCATCTACAGATTTCAGTTCTCTGATGGTTGTATTACAGATAAAGATGGATGAGAAAAGACAGGCTTTGCAATCTTATATGGATGAAGGGCATAAGTCATTGCAATTTGATCTGGCCCAAGATATTAAGTCAATCAGATTTGAAATAAATCTGAATAAGAAAGAAATGACTGACTGCTTCCATAAGGGAGGAAATGCAGTAGTCTATCTGGCCACACATCAAGAGAAACTGAAGACAAAACTAGAAGAACTTGAAGTGAAGCAAGGGTATGTTCTGGAGAATCAGATAAGGATGAATGATAATTTGACAACTTCCCACAATGCCATTGTAACTGAACTAAAGAATATAGCAACTGCCCAGAATGCAGCCCTGACCACTGCCAAAGAAGAATTTTACAAAGCATTGCAAGAGAGCTTAACTGCTGTTACTTCTACACTTCAGGATTCTCAGAAGTTAATAACTGAAAAGCTCCAAAGGTTAAAACCTTTCTACAAGGATGGAGTAAACTATCTGAATGCACAAATAAGGTTTCAGAAAGATGATCTAAGAGATCACATTGAAAGAGAAGTCATAAAGGGGGAGAGGGTGTTAGTCAAAGCTAGCTCTGATCATGCAAAGTGGATTTCAAATTCCATCAGAGCCACCCTTGGATATCCTCCATTATGTGATGATGACAATGTTGCAGAGTCTGGAATTAATCCTGCATATCTTGGAGGGGAGCCAGCTGAAGTAGCTCAAGTAATATATCCTCCACCAGACTTTAATATGATACATCAAGACATACAATCAATGTATAGTCCTCCTGAAGGAAATCAGAATGTCATTATTGAGAAAGTTATTCAGCTAGCGCCAGATGCAATTCTGAAAGAACAAGAGGCTTTGCTGAAGGAACAAGAGACTGCATTGTCTAAGAAAAGGTTCAGAGAGCAAGCTGAACTTAGCCCTGATTTTGAACAATGGAGCCCCACCTCCAGAAATATCATTTTAACTGCATGGAAGGCTGCCAAGGACAATATCCAGGATATAAACAAGTGGTATTCTGAACTGGAGTGGAGGAAGCATGAGACAAGGCAAGAGGCCATTGTGCAGTATAGAAGAAAGGCTAACATGGGAAAGCTACCTCCTAATACACAGGAGACTAGCAAGTACTTTCCTAAGCTTTATCATTACTTTGAAAGGCAGAAGATCAAAGCTGAAGATTTGAAAAAGAAGGATCTTAAAGGAAAGAAGCCTGCTGCTGATGATGATAATGAAGCCCCAGTTCAAGCAAAGATACAATCTGGAAAGGGGATTGTAATCCAAGAACCTGAGCAGCAATAGGATAGAAATTTTCTTTAGTTTACAGCTGTAATCATTTGTTTTTAAACTCTCTGTAAACTTGTGAAAATGAATATGTTGAAGTTGTTAGAACAATGTGATATATGTTAAATCTATTACATTAATGTTCTGAGAAATTTGAGTATGCATGTTTTGCTTATACATGTTTATGTACTTACCCTGTTATATAATCCTGTTTTACATCATACTATGAATTTGTTATGTATGGTGTATATCATTGACTAAGGGTTATGACTTCTCCAAATAGGGGGAGATTGTTGGGTACATTGGAATAAATGTACCTGATTTGAAGAAGCTTCACCCTACTCAATGATATACATCAAAATATATTTGATGTATTTTGAGTTACCTTGTGCAGGTTAAGTAATTGCAGGGAAAGCTTAAAAGATTCTAAGTCCATGTGTCGACACCCAGAAGAAAAGTGTCGACACTTAAGAAGACTTGTGTCGACACCCAGAGAAGCAGTGTCGGCACTTGGAGTAATTGTGTCGACACCAGGGATGTAGAGTCGACACCAGAAGGAAAGTGTCGACACATACAGGCTGTGTCGACACTCAATGAAGAAATGTCCAGAGAAGCTGTATCGACACTTAGAAGCAGTGTCGACACCCAGAGGAACTTTGTCGACACTTAGCAAAAGTTCAACAAATTCTAAGTACAAGTGTCGACACAAAGGAGAAGTGTCAACACTCAGCCAAAGTCTCAACACATGAAGAAAGTGTCGACACTAGGAGGCTGTGTCGACACTCAGCAAATTCCAATGAAGTCTAAGTACAAGTGTCAACACTAAGAAAATGTGTCGACACTCAGCAAAAGTATCAACACAGAAGGCATGTGTCGACACTAAGAAAATGTGTCGACACTTAACAAGTTCAACACAAGAAGATGTGTCGACACAAAGGAGTTGTGTAGACACTTACAAGAAATCAACAAAGTACTGAAGAACAAGAAGTTGTGTCGACACACATTATCAGTGTCGACACATTCTGAAGAAGCTGTGTCGAGAAGTATTTTCTACAACACAAGGAGTTGTGTCGACACCATGATGGCTAGTGTCGACACTTAGTCTACTTGTGTCGACACTTAGTCTATAAGTGTCGACACTTAAAGACTGACTGTCTCGACACTTTCAGACAGTTACAGAAAATTCAAGAAGTGACTGGATGACTTGACAGCTGTCATTCCAGCCGTTCTATTGCAACTGTCAGAGATGTCAGAAAGCTGTTAGGGACCGGATCAGCCGGTCACCATGAAGAAAGCCTATATAAAGGCTTATTCTGTCAACAGAAGATGATGATTGACATAGATCAAGCAATTCCTTGAAGATTCATTTGAAGTAATCAGAAGATTTAAGAAGTTGGAGAGAGAGAGCTCCTTCCAAGAAGATAGCTGTTGAACCAGGCTGTGAAGAAAAGTTTCAGACTGAGTTCTGATTCTTAAGTTAGTAGTGATTGAAGATCAGCTGCATTGAGACTCAACCCTATTGTGTTCAAAATTCAAGAAGCTTTGAAGGAAGGCAAGGGAGGTTGATCTCAACAAAGTTCTTCCAAGAACTCATCAATAAACCTGTCAACTCTTCTCTCTTATTCTGAGTTGTAGGTATATACATTATATTTTAATTTCTTGTAGGATTCTTTGGGATCTGAGTTGTAAGCCTGAAATTATAAAGGCTGAGTGGTAGGGCCTGTGTGGCTGAGTGTAGGAGATTGATTTCTCTGAGTGTAGGCCTTGTTGTGGGCTGAGTGTAGGCCTTGTTGAAGGCTGAGTGTAGGTCTTGGTGAAGACTGAGTGGTAGGACCTTGAGCCTGAGTTGTAGGAACCTGGTTGGGGTTCTGAGTGTAAGATCTGAGGATCTGAGGAATAGTGGAGGAGTTTGGCCGAATCTAGTACACTACTAGATAGGCGAAGGGGGAAAGTGGATGTACCCAGACCTTGGGGAACCACTATAAAACTGTGTGTACTCTGTGTGTATGATTCTGTGGTTGCTGTTTTATGTTCTGTGAAATCTGTGATTAAATCTGCCTAAAAGTTTATAAAGATTAAAGTCACTTATTCACCCCCCCCTCTAGGTGATTAGGTACAATTTCTTTCACCATGGAGGGTTGAAGAAAGGAGGCAGGAGAGACCTCGAAGACAGGAAGAGAGAAGACCGGCGGAAGCTCGGGAAGGAGGAAGGGAGGAAAGGCAATTCCAGTATCCAGAGAATCGACCCCAATGGAGACCAGCAAGGCAGCAGTATCAGGAAGAGAGGAGGAGTGGAAATCGGCGGTAAGGAGGTCGAGGAGGAGGAAGAAGGGAGACAATGACCATCGCTTGCCAAGACAACAAGCGGCATCGGAGGGAGCAGCGAGCGATGCGCCAGGAGGCGGCGATTTCGCTTTACTGCGATATTCATCGAGTAGAGGAGCACGGGACCTTGGCTTGCCCCGAGTTTTTGGAAGCAAGGAGGAGGCTGGAGGCAGGAGCGGTGGAAAGAGAGCAACAGAGGCAGGAGGCCCCGGTGGGGCAGGTGGCATTCCAAGCTCCAGCAAGGAGGAGGAATGAGGACCGAGTCGATCTGGGGACTCGTGGGGAAGTAATACATGGCCCATGAGGTGGGCATGTAGGTGTGATGAATGGAGGGGCCGGGCTTGGAGCTTCCCGCAAGGGAAGTCTTCACCAGATCTATCGGAAAAACGTCGCTTCGACGTCGCAGACCCCGCCGCCATTAGAGGAGATCACCTTCTCGGAGGAAGAAATGTTGGGGAATGAGAACCCCTTCCATGATTCCTTGGTCATTCAAGCCGCCATCAAGGACTTCACCGTCGACCGAATCCTCGCGGACAACGGTAGCTTGGTGAACGATATCTTCAAAAGAACCTTCGTCGGGCTTCAGGTGGAAGCATCCCGGGTCCAAGCTACAGATGGACCGCTCTTTGGCTTCTCCGGAGAGAAGAAAGAGGTGGAGGGAGCAGTGGAGTTACTGGTTACACTCGGTGGGACGTCGATCCGATGCCGCTTCATCATCGTCGACGCACCAAGCGGTTACAACGCCATCTTCGGGCGGCCTCTAATCAACTACTTCAGGTCTGTTCCGTCATCGTACCACCAGTTCCTGAAGTACTGCCGCAGAGATGTACAGATTAGGATCAGGGGAGATCCCAAGGCTTCCAGGGAGTGCTACTTGAATGCCGTCAGCACCATCAGTTGGATGGGTGACGCAGAGAAGCTGAAGGAGTTGCTGGAGAAGGAAAAAGGGTTGTGTGATGCTGAGGAGGCGGAGGAGATAGAGGTGATCTCTCGAGGCGGAGAGCCGGGACTGCTGAAGGTGGGAGGATCCTTGCCGCTTGGAGGGAAGATGGAGATGGATGCTTGCCTGCAGGACAACGTTGATGTCTTTACGTGGAGCGCCGCCGAGATGCCAGGGGTGGAAGCCGATATTGTATGTCATCACCTCAACCTGGATCCCGCGGCAGCTCCAGTTCGACAAAAGTAGAGGAAGAGCGCCATCATACTAGCCGAGCCGATCAGGGAAGATGTGGGGAAGCTATTGAAGACAGGGTTTGTCTCAGAGATCCAGTATCCAGGCTGGGTCTCCAATGTTGTAATGGTGAAAAAGCCTGGAGGGGGCTGGCGTTTATGTATCGATTTTTCAATCTTGAATAAAGCTTGCCCGAAGGATTGCTACCCCTTGCCTCAAATTGACGTGCTGGTTGATTCCACCGTCGGGTTTCCTGTGATGAGTTTTCTTGATGCTTTTTCAGGATATCACCAGATCCGGATGCATCCCCCCGACTGCCGGGACGTCTTTTTCATAACCAGTGACGGCTGCTATAGCTACAAGATGATGCCCTTCGGGCTCAAGAATGCAGACGCCACTTACCAGAGGATGATGGATCAAATCTTCAAGGGGCAGAAGGGGAGGAACTTGGAGGTTTACGTAGATGACCTCCTCGTCAAGAGCAAAGCATCACAGAGCATATAACGGATCTGGTGGATACCTTTGCCACCCTGAGGAAGTACAAGATGCGACTCAATCCGGCCAAGTACGTCTTCGGTGCAGGAAGGTGAAAATTTCTAGGTCACCCCTTACTCCCAGGGGGGTGGAACCTAATCCAGACAAGGTGAAGGCCATTCTGGAGATGGCATCGCCGAGGGATCCTAAGGAAGTCCAAAGGCTGACTGAAAGGCTGGCAGGCCTCAGCCGTTTTTTGTCCAAGGCAGGGGAGAAGTGCTCTCCGTTCTTCAAGACCCTTCGGGGAAATCAGAAGTTTGAGTGGATGGCGGAGTGTGAGGAGGCTTTCGGAAAGCTCAAGCAACAGCTAACCCAAGCTCCTCTCCTCTAGGGGCCGCGGGGTAATGAAGATCTCTTCCTCTACCTAGGAGTCGTGGCAGAAGCAGTTAGTTCGGTGCTGGTTTGGGAGGAAGGCAAGAGACAGCTTCCTATCTACTATGTTAGTAGAGTACTGCGGCAGGCGGAGACGAGGTACCCTATTTTGGAGAAGCTGGTGTTCGCTTTGGTGGCTTCGGCTCGAAGGCTCCACCCATATTTTCAAGCTCACTCCATTATGGTCGTCTCCGATCATCCTCTACGGAGTATCCTGGATGGAGTGGAGCACTCTGGCAGGCTGGCAAAATGGGTGGTGGAGCTTAGTGAGTTCGATATTTCTTACTCTCCAAGGGCAGCAATCAAGGCGCAGGCGGTGGCGGATTTCCTTGCCGACTTCTCGACCGAGGTGGAGGGAGAGGAAGGCTCTTCTAGCACGGTGTCTTGGAAGATGTTTGTAGATGGGGATTCGGGCAGATATTCAGTGGGAGCCGGAGTCGTGATCGTAAGCCCTCAGGGAACCAGGATCTAGCAAGCAGTCGAGATTCTCTTCCTAGTTACCAACAATCAGGCGGAGTACGAAGCCATGGTGGCCGGCTTGCGTCTCGCCAAGGAGTTGGGGATTCGAGATATCAGGGCCTTCACCAACTCGATGTTGGTCACGTCCTAGATCCGAGGAGAGTTCGAGGTGAATGATCCAATTTTACAGCGGTACCTGATCAAGGTGAAAGGTCTGATCGGGGGATTTCAATCTTTCTTCGTCGAGCACGTGCCCCGAGAGAAGAATTTAGAAGCTGAATCTCTTGCTAAATATGGTCCCCGGGCTGGGGGAATCGTGACTGAACTTTTCCGACCATTCATAGAGGAATGGGAGATGATGGAAATCGAGCAGAGGGCATCTTGGAGTGATCCGTTCGTTTCTTTCCTAATAATGGGTCAGATACCTGCCAGCGAAGGAGACTAGAGGAAGTTTCGCTACAAAGCCTCCTACTATTTGCTTCAAGAAGGAGAACTCTACCGCAAAACCATCTCAGGTCCTCTGGCTCGGTGTCTATCAGAGATTGAAATACCCCGTATCCTGGAAGAGATTCATTCAGGAGAGTGCGGCAGTCACTCGGGAACTCGCACCCTTGAACAAAGGATTCTAAGGCATCAATACTTCTGACCCACCATTAGAAAGGATGTGGAGGCCTTCTCCAAAAAATTCCTCCAGTGCCAGCTCTTCGCACCTCTTTAACTACAGCCAGCTCAACACCTTCGCTCGATCACTGCTCCATGGCCCTTCGCCATCTGGGGAATTGACTTGATTGGCCCTTTCCTCAGGCCAGCGGGCAGAGAAAGTTCGTGCTTGTCATCATCGACTACTTCTCCAAGTGGATCGAGGTAAAGGCCATAGCCAAGACCACGTCACAGATCATGAAGAACTTCATTTGGGGGGAAATAGCATGCATGTTCGGGATTCCTCTAGCCATCGTCACCGACAACGGGCTGCAATTCACCAGTTTGGAGTTAGAGGACTTCTGCAAGCAGCTAGGGTCGGATCTTCGATTCGCCTCTGTGAATCATCCTCGCAGCAACGGACAGGTGGAGGCAGCCAATAAGTTGATCATCAACCTTCTGAAGAAAAAAGTCACCAACTTGAAGGGCAATTGGGCGGAGCAGCTTCCATCGGTTCTCTGGGCTTTGAGAACAACTCCAAACTCAGCCACGGGGAAAACTCCTTTCAAATTATCCCATGGGTCTGAGGCGCTCATCCCAATGGAATTCTAGGTTCGGAGCCCGAGAGTTATAGCAGCTGGAGATGGCGGCGAAGAATGATGCTTGGAAAATGAGGACACCCAAAGACTCTCACTGGATTTCGTGGAAGAGCTTCGCGACTTGGCATCCATCCGCCAAGAGGAGATCAAGAGGCGCATGGCGAAGCACTTCGACAAAAATGTCCGCCTAAAGCATTTTCTCGCCGGAGATCTGGTTATGAAGAAGGTGGACGCCGCAGGAAGGGGAGCAGCAGTTGGCAAGCTGCATCCAAATTGGGAAGGTCCCTTCATTGTCCAGGAAGCCTTGGCCACCGGGGGCTATTATCTCCAGGATCAGGTTGGAGAGCAGCTGGGAGGTACTTGGAGCGGGGATGACCTGAAAAGGTTCTATCCTCAGCGGCCAATGATGTATTTTGTTTATACATACTTTTACATATATGCAATGGCAACTATTCTTCTTCTGTTCATCCTGTTTTTCATCCCAAGTTTTCTTAGAACTCAAAGTTTTGCTTCAAGATCAATCCGAGAAGTTGGCCGTCAACTCGTTCCCCCTGGATAGCCCGGTTCCGACGATGGGACGATGTCTTAGGATATAAGCGTCCTTGTAAGACCGGACCCCTGCATTGACGGCCGAGATCAGCTCCCCCCTTGCATGTCGGCCTAGCTACCCCCGACTGCATCTCTCCTCCGACTGGAGGAACTAGCGGGAACAGGTCTGGACCCCCAACCTATCGGATTTGAGGAAGGATCAACCTGGCCAGGTTTTCCCTCTAGTAGCCAGGGAGCCAGGATGGGCCCGTGGGAATATGCTAGTCGCGAGTGCATCCTGGAGGACCCTCGGAAAGACATAACCCCTCGCTCTTGCATTTGCACTCGTAACCAGTTGGCAGAGCTGAGATCGATCGTAACGTTTGGATTGGGAAACGTGCCTTCAACCTGTTTCTTGTGGATAGCCCACTTCAGACGATGGGATGATTCCTCGGGATATAAGCGCCCTTGTAAGACCGGATCCCTGCATTGACGGCCGAGATCAGCTCCCCCCTTGCATGTCGGCCTATCTACCCCCAATTGCATCTCTCCTCCGACTGGAGGAACTATCAGGAATAGGGTTGGACGCCAACCTCCCAACTCGATGTCGACAAGATCGTCATTCGATTTCTGTTTTCTTCTTCCTCAAAGATATTGATGCGCTTAATCCATTTTCAAACTCTTGAAGCAGCAGGAAAGACAATGTTCAAGTACTCGAGTGGTAGGTCCCCGTAAGTCCAAGTCCCTACACGAGCTCCTCTCCTGCATATTGGCCACAAACCTCCTCGAGTGAGATCGAGATCCTCGTCAGAGTGATGTCGTAGTCTGAGACCTCTGTACGAGCTTCTCTCCTGCAGACCGACTACTTGCCTCCCCGAGTCGACCTACACCACTCCAGTTGAACAGGGCTCCGGAGAGCTGTCGAATCTAATAATGTTCAAGTCCTCGAGTGGTAGGTCCTCGTAAGTCCAAGTCCCTGCACGAGCTCCTCTCCTATATATTGGCCACAGACCTCCTAGAGTGAGACCGAGTTCCTCACTGGAGTGATGTCGCAGTCCGAGACCTCTGTATGAGCTCCTCTCCTGCAGACCGACTACTTGCCTCCCCGATTCGACCTACACCACTCCAGTTGAGCAGGGCTCCTAAGAGCTGTCGACTCCAACAATTTTCAAGTCCTCGAGTGGTAGGTCCCCGTAAGTCCAAGTCTCTGCACGAGCTCCTCTCTTGCATATTGGCCACAGACCTCCTCGAGTGAGATCGAGTTCTTCGCTGGAGTGATGTCGAAGTCCGAGACCTCTGTGCGAGCTCCTCTCCTGCAAACCGACTACTCGCCTCCCCGAGTCGACCTACACCACTCCAGTTGAGCAGGGCTCCTGAGAGCTGTCGACTCCAACAATGTTCAAGTCGTCGAGTGGTAGGTCCCCGAAAGTCCAAGTCCCTGCACGAGCTCCTCTCCTGCATATTGGCCACAGACCTACTCAAGTGAGATCGAGATCCTCGCTGGAGTGATGTCGTAGTCCGAGACCTCTATACGAGCTTCTCTCCTGCAAACCGACTACTTGCCTCCCCGAGTCGACCTACACCACTCTAGTTGAGCAGGGCTCCTGAGAGCTGTCGACTCCAACAATGTTTAAATCCTTGAGTGATAGGTCCCCGTAAGTCCAAGTGCCTGCACGAGCTCCTCTCCTGCATATTGGCCATAGACCTCCTCGAGTGAGATCGAGTTCCTCGCTGGAGTGATGTCGTATTCCGAGACCTCTGTACGAGCTCCTCTCCTGCAGACCGACTACTTGCCTCCCCGAGTCGACCTACACCACTCCAGTTGAGCAGGGCTCCTGAGAGCTATCGACTCCAATAATGTTCAAGTCCTCGAGTGGTAGGTCCCCATAAGTCCAAGTCCCTGCACGAGCTCCTCTCCTGCATATTGGTCACAGACCTCCTCGAGTGAGATTGAGTTCCTCGCTGGAGTGATGTCGTAATCCGAGACCTCTGTACGAGCTTCTCTCCTGCAGACCGACTACTTGCCTCCTCGAGTCGACCTACACCACTCCAGTTGAGCAGGGCTCCTGAGAGCTGTCGACTCCCACAATGTTCAAGTCCTCGAGTGGTAGGTCCCCATAAGTCCAAGTCCCTGCACGAGCTCCTCTCCTGCATATTGGCCACAGACCTCCTCGAGTGAGATCGAGTTCCTCGCTAGAGTGATGTCGTAGTCCGAGACCTATGTACGAGCTCCTCTCCTGCAGACCGACTACTTGCCTCCCCGAGTCAACCTACCCCACTCTAGTTGAGCAAGGCTCCTGAGAGCTGTCGACTCCAATAATGTTCAAGTCCTCGAGTGGAAGGTCCTGGTAAGTCCAAATTCTTGCACGAGCCCCTCTCCTGCACATTGACCAACGACCTCCTCGAGTTAGACCAAGTTCCCCGGTGGGATGATGCGAGCAACATTGGGGCAAGTATGCACGCAGGAATCGGCGAATATGCGAGTACGACATAGCAAAGTGCGCGTATTGGATGGAGAGTAGCTACGGGCGAGTGCCGGGGTGCGAGTTATGAAGAATGACTACGGTTATGCGAGTATCAACTACGCGATTATCAATGATATCGACGTGCGAGTGAAACGTCGCGAGCACTCATTCTCCCCCGAACCTATGAGCCTAGAGAGTATCATCAATCAACAAGCATGCGAGAAGGAAAAAGGGCGACAATGTGGTAATTCAAACTTGTATTAATATTTCAAAATTTTACAAGTTACAGTGTTGGTTACAAAAATTCTCTGACAACTATCATGCGAGTATGAGGAATATCAGCGAGCAACTAGGACTCATCGTCGCCAGTATCAGGCCGATATTCCTCATCTCCAATGTCGGCGTACTCTTCCTCGCCACTTTCATCATCTTCCTCCTCGCCACTACCGCTACCACTGCCGCTACCACTGCCGCTACCGCTGTTGCTGCCACTGATGCTGCCGCTACTGCCAAAGCTCGACAATGGTGAAGGCAGGCGATCTGGTGAGACTGTTTTGGCGGGTAGCTCAGGGATGAGTTCGTCAACTGTGAACACCTTCTCCCCATCTTCGAGCTTCCCGCTAATCCTCAGCCTCGCGAGCATGATGTTGCCTGCCGCGCGGGCTATCTTACGGCGGACCGGCGACCTCTCCTCCCACAGGATGCGAGATCGCTTGATGGCGTAGTGAGGATCGTCCTCCGGCCGCGGCTGAGGAGCAGAGGAACTCGCGTTGGCTTCTAAAATGGAAAGGCGAGATTCCATCTCGGCCGCGCGGATTTGGGCTGCCTCCAAATCAGCCCGAGACTTGGCAAGTTCCGCCTCATACTCGGAGAGCTTTTTGGCGGTTTCCATCTCGGCAGCCTGCGACAAAGAATGGAGTCAGCAAAAAGAATCACGTGGGGCGACAATGACATCGCGCGTAGAGGCGACTTACCTCATAATCTCGCCAGCGAGTAGATTCCATGTCGAGATCGATCGCCTTCTTACTGACGATCTTCAAGGCTTTCGTCCTCTCCAGCATCCTCCTTGCCGCAAAATGATTTAGTTTGAGGGCTCGTGCGAGCGAGCAGGCCGCCTGGTGGGCGAGTTCTTCCTCGCTGAGATCCATCATCGACCCGGCGTCGCCTCGCCCATACATCGCATGGAGGACGGCAAAGGCCTCCCCCTTGTCCTCCCCTTCCTCCGCCAAGGAGGGGAGGTTGGTGCTCAGCATCACCAGATGCTTGTCTGCCGCCCAGGTCACCAACGGGCGACCATAGGCGTCCATCGCGTCCAGCCCCAGGTTGAAGTTGGGGTGGAAGTGGGGAAGCCGAGCATGGAGCGGCGAATCCTGGTCGTCAAGATGCGGCGACGACACCTTCTGTTTCTTGGTCGCGGGGCCCGGTGACCTGGCTTTGCCTTTGCCTTTGCCTTTGCCCTTGGCGAGTTTCTTCTTCTCGCCGATATCACCGGCGAGTGGGGCTCAAAACGTGAGGTGACGACTTCTTTGGCTGGAGGGAGCGGCCTCGCCGGGAGCTCGTTTGGCTCTGCAAAAGGCCGAGTAATGTAAACAAATAACTATTGCGACGAGTATGCGATAGATGTTCCTTGCTAATATTTACCATCATTGTAATGAACCTCGAACAGCTTGTTGACATTTAGTCACCAAAAGATAATATCGAACCGGCAACCTCGGAACGATTCGACGAGTTGCTCGCGCACACCCTCCAGTATCGGTGGAAGGAAGGCGACGTCAGCAGGCTGGTGCGGCCTTCCCTGGACGTCACCAAAGTCGCCCTCGATGACGACTAACATCTCTCTCCACCGATGTACTTTATTCGCCGTCCCCACCAGGGTACAGACATGGCTGCTGAAATAGACCACACCCTCGGCAGTCGCGGCGAAGGAGAAAATTTTGCGGAAGACGAAAAGATCGAAGATGATCATCTCCTCGCGCAAATAGCAATGGAACCCCATGATGATGGCGACGTCGTTGGGGTTGATCTACGCGGGGACTATGCCGAAGTATCGGAGAATGTCGCAATACTTCAGCCATAGTGGAAGTCGCTGGCCGGCGTCAAAATGGCAAAGGGGAAGGACCAGCGTGCCCTCGATGAAGGTGTTGAGTCGCTCACTACAGCTCGGGAGCCTAGCCGAGTATCCCTCGGGGAGGAGCCTTTCCCTAAAGTTCTCTAAGTTGCGCTCGGTGGTGGTCGACTTCTTGAAAGACGCATCCTCAAAGTTGGCGGCATGGGCTTGGCGGCGAGCACTGGCATCATCTCCAACCATCTTGCGAGTTTTAAAGTGGAGAAGAAGAATGAATAGCGATGAGCAAAGCAAAGGCGCAGCACACGAGCAGGAAAAGATACTCGCGAGCTAGGGGTTCAAAAGCGCAACAGCATACTTATGCCCTACCTATTCCCTCTATTTATAGGCATCAGGGGGGGTATATCATCCTTACGGCGAGTATCAGACCAGGTCGCGCCCTAAGCGAATAATCTGACTCTGTTGCGCAGGTCGAACAGAATAGATAAAGCATGATCGCAACCTGCAGAACAAACTCGGCACAATCCAGAGATGATGTCGCACAAACATTGAAAACAGAAAAAAATAAACAAAAGTGCGAGATCGAAGCTCGCTTATTACAAAATCAGAAAACGTTCATCAAGCCGCACTTGGCGAGTTCCAAATCGAAGAAAAATAAAAAAGAAAAAAAATCTAAGGCCTAGGCCTCTCTGGGGGATGAGGATGTCGCCCGGCCCAACCCATCTCGCGAGCCAGCCGGAAGTGCTCTGTCACCATCGCTATCGCGTCATCGCAGAGCCGCAACTGCTCCTCCATCCTCATCAACCGGTCGACGGAGCCCATACTCGCGCAAATGCCGTAAACCTTGTCAAGGACGAGCTGGAGGCGATGGTTATTAATCGACAGCTGGCGATCATTCTCCTTTACCATGTGGAAGCGGGATTCGTAGCTCTCCATCGTACTCTTGAGCTCTTCCATCTTTGCCATCCGCACTTCCAACGATGATATTCGGCGATGAGGGTCGCAGATCGCCAGCTGATCGAACTTGCTCTCCAGCTCCAGATAGGCGCGAGCAGCTGCACGGCGATATTCCATGCCCGGTAACCCCATGGCATCGATGAAGGCCGCCCCTGGAGTCGCCGGCCGATCTGACAGCAAATGAAAGTTGCTAGATTAGAAAAAGATACTTAGTCGCCCTATACGACATTAATAGCGATACATACCGCTGCGAGGAGACCTAGATTGGCGAGGAGATCTAGACCGACGAGGAGAGGATCCGCAAGTTGGCTCATCTCGCCGGCTTGAAGATGGCCCACCAGCATGCTCAGCCGCCTTGCCTTGCCCGCGTCCCCCTTGTCCAGGATCCGCAACCCTTGGCGGAAAGTAGCTCGGTCGCGGCTTGACCGGCTTACTACCCGCGGGATGTGATGAAGGAGGCGGAGGGAGTGACGAACTCGCCAGTGGCTGAGGATTATTCAGCGGAGGAGGAGGAAGTCGCGTCGTGGCGACTTGAGAAAGCGCGACTAGAGGCGCAGCAGCGGCAAGGATACGTTCACCGACTGGATGGTGGCGACGTTTGTAAGAGGCGGCGGCGGGGGTAGCGAGGATCTCGCCTCACGCAGAGAAGACCTCGCCGGAAGCAGTGCAGAACTCGCGGCGGGCGGAGCAGAACTCCTCGCAGGCAGCGCAGAACTTGCCGGGAGACCCTTACTCACCGGCGGATCCTTCTTGGACTGAGGGTCCTTCGGCAAAGGATCCTTGCTCGCCAGGGTCGTCTTCCTCGGCGGAGGATTCTTCGACGACGGTTCCTTACTCACCGAAGGAACCGAGGCCTCAACTGTCCTTTTGGCGTCTATATTGATTCGCACCGTGTGCGCGGTCTTTACTTGTCTCCCGACGGGAAGGGCGACCAGCGGCGCGGAGCTCAACGGGGCGACATTCAGAACCGCGCCAGCAGCCTCCGAGGGAGAATCTGCGAGTATCATGGTCAAGTTAGCAAGTAATAGAAACAACCGTCAGAACAAAAACGCATCTCGGCAAAAATGACAACCTGGCAGGTCGACGATGTCAACCCACTGGGGCACCGGAGTGGAGGCGAGTTCCGGGTCCAGAGTCGTGGCGAGCTCTGGGATGACGAGTGAGTCGAGGAGGCTCGCATCAGAGACGACGACATTGGGAATATCGTCAAGTCCCAGGTCGCTTCGGTTTAGTGACGCCAATAGTGCCAGTCAGCGCGGCGAGGCTATCATGAAGAAACTTCACATCGTCCGACATTATGCGTGAGTTTTGGAGATCCGATTAAAGAACTAGGCCCCTCCCTATTCATAGAGATTGGCAAGCAATCACAAGAGGCGAGAAACCCAGATACTCGGCAACGCAACTCGCCGAATAAGTGTTGGATGTTTCTTTCCGAGCTCCGATGTCGCTCCGAAAGAGAGGGGATTGTGTACAACCCGTATTCGTCGAGGGTGGGTCCTACCGCAGCCAAGTCAGCAGAAGTCAAGGTCAACAAGTCAAGGCAGGAGTCAAAGTCAGCATTCAAGATCGCGGAAGGCCTGGACGAGTATAGGCGAGCTCCCCTCGCATACTCGCCAGGTAGGCGACTAGGAGAGATACTCTCCCAGCCCTTGCGAGTTACTCTGGAAGTCGCCTAGTCGCCAGGGGGGTGGGGTATAAATATGACCCCCCTCCCCTTGCTTTTGCCTATAAATAGGACCCCAGGGGTACGAGGTGGAGCACTAAAAATCCTCGGCAGGATACTCGCACGCTTCAGTTTCGGGATACTAGCTAAATCTTTGGATTCCTTTTCCTTGGAGATCAAGTCACGACCTCGCCAGCTAGCTTCCCTAGTACCCAGTTCGGCCATCCTTGGTTGAGAAGGGGTTGCTCCTTTCGAGCATCCGGGTACGTGGTGGGTCCTTCCTGCCGCAACATCTGGGGTCCTGTTTGACCTGTTTCTTCGTTCTAGTCATCTTTGCCGTCTGATCTAGGTTCTGAGCCAGTAACCTTAGGCGGCTTTGGTCCGAATTCCAAGGTTGGGATTTTTTCCTGGCTTCAACAACAGGAAAATCCATCTGAACCTTAACAACAACCTCCTTCTACACACCGTCTGACCTGCTCTCATCTACCTCCACATATGAGCTACCACTACATGACGTCAGTTTATTGAAGACAACGTCTCTCGACACAACGAACCTCTTCGTCGTTGGATCCCTGCACCACCATCTCCTTTTCTGCTCATCATACCCAATGAAGACTATCTTCATCTTGAGATCACTCGAAGAGTGTAAAAAGCAGGTAGAACCAAACACCTAAAGGTGTTTCACGCTGGGCTTCACCTTGAACATCAGCTCAAACGGAGACTTTATGATGATCGTACTCAGAGGTGTCTGATTGATGACATGAGCCGCGCATGCCATCCCTTCTGCCCAAAAGGCCTTAGGAATGCCTTTGCACTAAAGCCAACACTTACAGGTCTCCGTCAAAAGATGGATCATCCAATCTGCAACACCATCTTGTTGTGGAGTATGTCCACGAGAGAGCTCCCATCGGATCTCATGCTTCATGCAAAAGTTAGAGAACACGGAAGAGCCGAACTCACCTCTGTTGCCCGTTCTTAACTTCTTGATCTGCAGGCCAAGCTGGCCCTCCACAAGCTTCTTGAACTACACAAACAAACAGAACATGTTCGACTTCTCCTTCATGAAGTATACCCAAGTATACCTCGTATAGTCATCAACCAATATCAGCATATACCTGCTGCCTCCAAGACTGGCGGTGACGGTCGGCCACACCAGATCACCACGAATACACTCTAATGGTTCCTTACACTTGGACTGCGCCTTATCAAATGTAAAGCGATAATCTTCACCGTGTTTACATCGTGCGCAAGCTTGACTGTCGTCGTAGGATGACAATCTAGACAAGCCTTTCACAAGGCTCCTCACTGTCATTGCTTTCAGCTTGTCCATCCCCACATGCCTCAGTTTTTCATGTCAGATAGCTGCACTATCATTGGACTTCATCCGATCAGCATCAGAATTTGTTGATTGCCCAAACAAGTTGTTCTCCTTACTCCCAACATGAGCAACATTCACGGAGTGCAAGACAACCATACACTCCTTCTTGAGGTGACCAAGTTGCTGGCATATATAGCACCTTGGTCCTTCATTTCTCTTCCCATCACACCTAGGATAAACACTTCTCTTTTGTTGATATGAAGTAGATGGACCATCCTCAGCAGCCAACTTCGCCTCTTTGTTGAACAACCAATCAAGAGAAGTCCAAATCTCCGCAGCTGACCGACATCTGCCGATGTGGTACAAGAGTTCCGATGAGATTACCCGCTTGAGAATAAACTCTGCTCTCGCGTTTGTCACCTTCCAAGCTCTCATCGTTCTAGCATTGTCAGGAGTAACCACTTGCCTTCTGTCTCCGCAAACTACCTCCACAAATTGGTGGTTTCAGATACTAAGAATAACTCCTGAGATAGGTACATGATCAAGAGGCTTGGAAGGTGGATCATAAAAGAATTCATCGCAGGGGCAATGAACACTCTAGTGCAAATCAGAGTCAACAGTGGTGTGGGAACTGTCTCTGCATCTGCGGGTGATAAGTATCAACGAATCAACGAGTGCACCCTCCAACTCGACTGTGCCACTTAAGATGGATACATCCCAAATGTGTGGTGAACCCATAAATTTTTCATCTAGGGGTTCACCGGGAGGGTTATAATAAAATTTATCCCAAAAGCGACGCGTACAAACGTATACTCCGAAAACATATGGAGTGCTTTCATATAAATGACAATGCAGGCGAAGTGTGTCTCTCGTGATTTACTTATAAAGGGAAGGTGCGGCATCAAGTGGCTCATCAGGTGGGACAACTGAAAAGTCATCTAAAGGGAGAGTGACCAGATAGCTAACATTATAATTCAGAAACTCAATATATTTACACTGAAAAGTAACAATTCTAAAAATTGCTAGCATTATAATTCATGATGATTTTCATGATGGATATGAATGACAAATATAGTCAATATCCATGATACATATAATACAATGTATTTAATTACCAATGTTCATGATATAATTGTAACAAAGACAATGTATTTCAAGATCAACATATATGTTAGATATAACCACACATCTTATATTTAATTAGTCCCCAAGGCTCTTATAATTACAGTTAAAATTTACACTTCAAAACACATAATAATTATAGTTCTAAAAATAACTAGCATTATAGCAGAATTGTACCGATTCTAAAAACATCAACATTCTAGTTATGAATTACAATATTTATTAAAACAAAGTTATATATAATCCAACACAATCTTATAGAACCTCACAACTATATTAATGAGAAAAATTTAGCAAAAGATGAAAAATTACAGTTGTTTTCGAAGCCATAAGAGAATCACTTCTTGTTTCTTTTGAGGCTTTCTGAAATAACATATACATATATGATAGATCAATGACAAGTTAGGGGTAGGGCTGATATTTAGTCGGGTTCGAGCGATTTTGACTTGGCTCGAAATCGAAATTTTTGACTCGAACTTGGCTAGAAATCGGCTCGAAATTGAAATTGATTTCGAGTCGAGTCGAGTCGGCTCGAAATGACTCGATTCCGAGTTGGCTCGAAATCGAATCGAGTCGGCTCGAAATCGAATCGTGTCGGCTCGAAATTGAATCAAGTTGGCTCGAAATTGAGCAATTTTTCATTTTATTCCTAGTTTGCTCAAAAATAAATGGAACAACATATAAATTTAGCAAATGAAACACTTAAAGTCTTCATTTTTTATTTATGTTTAAATTGTGTTATTTTTAATCTTAAATAAGAATATTTTAATGAATACATAATTTTTTATTTAATTCGAGTTAATTCGAATCATATTTTGAGCGATTCAGGGTTGACTCGAAATTGACTCGAAATCAGATTCGAGTCAAATTGAATCGACTCTAATTGAGTCGAATAAATTTTAACTGATCCCGATTCGATTCAATTTTCGAACGATTTTCGAGCGACCTTCGAGTTTCGAATAATATGCTCAGCCCTAGTTAGGGGTATGTAATGGGTAGAAAGAGGAAGTAAAAAAAGGAAAATGTTAGGGTGCGGACAGGAATTGCAAAAGAGAGTAAAAACATATAATGCAACATGAAGATATCAAGGAGGGCAAAGTACCTGTAATTGCCGATGGGAGAGGGAGGGAGGCGCTCGCGAACGTGAAGAAATCCGGTGTTTTTTGACAAGAGAATGAGCAGTTAGGTCGGGAGCGCTTCCGCCAAAAGTCGATAAAAAAACCAAAGAAGCGCGAAATAAAGAATGGGGGTCCTATTTACTTAAGAACGATGGCTTCCAACATTGCACGTACCAAAAAAGTTTCCGTGACATTGTGGCGATGGAAAACTTGTAAGGAGATCAAGAAGAGTTGGCGATGAGGCGGATTAAATTTCCTTTATTTAAGTTGCACGCAGGGAATTTTGTCGTTCAAGTAATTTTACAATTAAATATTATATTCTAATATCACTTATTTATAATAATATTAGGGTTGACTTTTAATCTTAATAGAACATTAAAGACTAAGTATTTATTTCATATTATTGCGGGTCACCCGGTTTTTCCCTGTTCCGGAGAATCAGATCGTACGTCTTAGATCGGAATTGGATCGGACGCACAAATAATCAATGAAAAACAACAACAAATGACAAGAGGCTTTTTTACTTGAAAAACCCGAAAATGGTGAAAAATCACGTGGTCGGATCTGTTCCGGGCCATCCACTATTTTGTTTGAGTTTACAAGAATTGAAAATTTCCTCGAAGGGTGAAAGATCACCTCTCTGTTACAAAACTTTGAGTACAAGAACAATCAAAATAAACTAAGTGTCCGATTCTCCGAAAAGAGCGTCTAATGGAGCTGAGGATTCACTAAGTGTTTGGGGTTTCGATGAGAGCGTTCTTCTGGAAAAAAAGGCTAAGTCCTTGTAGCTTTGAGGATTGCACGCTTGACGGCCTATAGAGGGAGCGGAACAGATTCCGAGCGAAAGAACGATCTAAGTCTCACGTATTCGCCGAAAAATGTCAGAGCTTTCTCTAGTCTCTGGAGTTGTTTTTCTTCAAATGAAGGCCCGAAGACTTTTTTATAATTTTCTAGAGCGACATGCTGATAATTTCGCCCGGACGGATTTTGAGGTGACGAATGACGTCGCTCCGTTCCGGTCACCTGAATCGCCAAATTTCATGAAATGATTGAAGTGCCCCGTGGGCGGTCCAAGCAGGCCGAGCAGGGTACCCAACGGAGACGACTACGCTTGCGTGCGTGCTGTTTTATGCGGGCTCCATGCAAGCTTGATCTCGTTCTCCTTTCGAATTGGTTTCAGACATTATAAGCAGGTGTGGTTTGCATGTGCACGACACGCTCGACTGAATCGTACTGCTTAAACATTCTCGGCCGGTATTCTACCGATTTGACTTAGAAAATTCCGGGGAGCCATTACATGTATTGTTAAATAGGTATAAGAGAAAGTAGATATTTTTAATTTGAGAGATGATATTTTTAAGAATATCAAATCGATCATTACATATGTAAAATTGTAAATTATAAAATGCATGCATACGTCAATAGTTCCTCCAAAAATAAAAGAAAAATAAAAATATAGAAAATCAATTGAAAAAAATAACAATAAGGCCCCGTTCGTTTGCTCTGTTTTCACTCAGCGTTTTCGTTTTGAGTTTTCGCGAATCAAATGTAGGTGTTCGTTTGGCTATGTTTTGCACCGTTTTCGTTTTGAGATGAAAACTCTCTGTTTTCATTTCTTCTAAATTTGTCTGGCCCCAAAACAGACCTAAATAGGTCGGTTTTGGGCGGTTTTGAAAATAGATTGCTCCTCTTCTTCCCTTCTTCCCCGGCGGGCGAGCTTTCTTTCCATTGGTTGGAGCAGGAGCAGGAGATGGGGACGAGGATTAGGTCGTTGGCGGGGAGAGGAGCGTCGTCGGTGACGGAGTTGAGACGGAAGATGTTGGTGGTGTCGGCGGACAGGAGGAAAGCGATGAGGGCGGGAAAAGGTAGGGGAACTCAGCGCGGAAGGTGAGGAAGGAGGGGCAAGAGGGTTGAACGCCGTTGCAGGAGTATACAAGGGCGCCAAAGCCGTTCGTCGCATAGCAGTTAAGTCGGGCGTTGTTGATGTAGGGCTGCTGGGAATGGCAGGACCAAAAAAATAGAACCGGGAGGAGATGGAGAAGAACAAGAAGAAGAAGAAGAGGAAGAGGACGAGGAGAACGACATAGATCCAAAAGGTAGCTCACTTGCGGAAGATGATGAATGTGAATTAGATCGATGAGGATGGCGATCTATAAGCTTTGGAATAGCATCGTGACTGTGACTGGACTGATTCCTACTTCATCCTCTCCCTCTGCTACCGGCAGCGAGCTTCAATGGCCGGAACAGACATCCATATCAGCCGGAGCATCTGAACTGGAGCTCCGGTAATAACAACTTCATTTTTTTTTTGGTGAAGCTCAAACTGAAAACTACGAGTAAAACGAACATAAGTTTTTGTTTTGCTTGAAAACGGACTTACAAATTATTTTGTAAACGAACATAAATTTTTGTTTTTCCCCAAAACGAAAACACTTGATTTTTTCGTTTTGAAGCAAAACGAAAACCGTAAATGAAAACGGTGCAAACGAACGGGCCCTAAGCCAACCGCGAGTCCGCGGGTATGGTTTAGTGGATATTACTATGCAAATGAGTATCCCAACATCTTGCCCACTACTATGTACGTCCTTTAGGCGGTGACTACCACAACGCCGTTGAGGTGTTCACCGCCGGCGGGCGAATGTAAAGCACCATTCCAGGGCCGAGGTCATCAGAATCGAGGATCTGAGGGTTGTCGTCGAGGATAGAGAGGGTGTTGCAGCGGACGCTGATGGTTTGCAGCGTCTCCCCTTCCTTCACCACGTACAACTCACTACATGGCCAATCTCCTCGCAGGCTCCGGGCATCGACGGCGGTGAAGAACCCAATCCCTGACAGTATCGCGAATATGAAGAGGGCTGCCGCCGGTGAATTGGTCTGAACTAGCTTCATGATTAGTCTCTCTTCTTCTTCTTTAGAGGAGGAGGGCGTCTGATCGATTAAGAGACGGAGGCTGCAGTTTATAAGTACGAAAAAGCAAGACTTCGTCTTGAGAGGGACTTGTAGAGAGAAAGAGAGAGGAAGAGTCGGAGTGACATTTGTAATTGTTCTGGAAAATGTATATTAAAAAATGGTATATAAATCTATGTTTCAACCTGAAGCGTGTGGAAAATTTCACAGATACGAAGAGTACATCTCTGATATCATGTTAAAAATTGATATAGTGGAAGACGGAAAATCAGGCGCAAAAACACTCAATCAATCCGAGCCCAAATAAATCAGATGCAAACCAGAAGATCAAAAATCTTGTACTAAACAATCTTTACAAGGCGAGACATACATGGCGATACATGATTCGCCAAAGTAAAGCAGAAACAATACAAGGCAAGCCCTAGCCGCACGGACTCAAGAGCTAACTGTCGGCTCTACTAATAACCACTACGGAGTCCGCTCACCCCGCCTAATCGCCAGACTGCAACCAAGCCGCGCGAACTGCCCGTTATTCCAATGCTGAACTCTACCGCCGATTTGCTAGCTGTCTAACCGCGAGGTCGCCTAGCCGTCATACCACGCGAGCTGCTGGCGAACTGAACCAAGCCGCAAGAAGCAGACAACTTATTGAACCGGGAAAGTAGTTGCAGAAGAGAGACCGCCTAGCCGCAACCCGCGACCTGCTGTTAACCGCTGGTTGCTATCTGAAAGAATTGGTTTCAAGATATCCAAAACAGCTAGAGGGGGGTGAATAGGTTCAATTTCTTTTTATTAAGACAGATAATATATGTCACTAGTAGACAACCTATGCAACAACTATCACAACACAGATTAATATAAACACAGCTAATCACAGCATACACACAGATTTATAGTGGTTCCCCAAGAGAAGGGTACATTCACTTTCCTCATTCACCTATCTAGCAGTATAATAGATTCAGCCTAACTCACTTCTTCCTTCTCAGATCCTCAGATTCTACAACTCAGAACCCAGAATGGTTCCTACAGCTCAGACTTCAGAAAATCCTACAACTCAGATTCTATCAGAGAATCCTTCCTCAGAGTGAGTCCACACTCCTACCACTCAGGCAATCAAGCACCACCTCAGCCTCTTCCACCAGGCTTACAACTCAGAGAAATCAATCTCCTACCTCAGGCACTCAGCCCTACCTCAGCATTTATAAACTTAAGCTTACAACTCAGAGAGATAACTCTCTTACACTCAGATCTATAAAAGATCATACAGATAAATTGGTTATAAAAGAGATAAATCCTTCACCTAGGCAGAGAGAGAAAGGGGTGAAGGCTTCTTGATCAGTTCTTGATTGATCTGACTGCTTAAGATTCAACCTGTCTTAGCTTCTTCAAAGCTTCTTGAATCTGAACAAAGTAAGGTCGATCTTCTTGTGAATTTGGAGATGATCCTCAATCCAGCTTCTTTCTTCTATTCAGAATTTGATCTGAAATCTTCTTGCAGACTTGTTAAGAATCTGCCTTCTCTCGAAGATTTCAACTGTTAGTAAAAATATCAAGTCCTTTCTTATTAGATAGATATGGTTTGATAATAGAAAAAGTCTTTATATAGACCCATCTGAGGTTACCGGCAGATCCGGTTTATAATGGCCTTCTGACAGCTCTGACAGATGCAACAACTTTGTTAGTTATGACAGCTATCAAGTCTTCAGTCGTGACACCTGATACCTCATTATACTCTATCTAAGTAGGAAAACGTCGAGACAATACTTCAAATGTGTCAACACAAATAGGCCATGTGTCGACACAATTCTTGATGATGTCGATACATCTCACATAATATCGACACAACCCTTCTTTATCTACTCGACACAGCTTCTATGGAATGTGTCGACACAAGTCTTGTGTGTCGACATAATAGCTTCTAGTCTCGACATAATTGGTGTTGATAGAATTCTGGTGTATGTCGACACAAGTCCTGTGTGTCGACACAATTGTTGTCGACAGAATTTTGGCGTGTGTTGATACAAGTCCTGTGTGTTGACACAATTTTTGTCGACAGAATTTTTGTGTCTCGACACAAGTCCTATGTGTCGACAAAATTTGGCTCCTAGTGTCGACACATCTGCTTCTCAAGTGTCGACACTTGTACTTAGAAAGTTTTTTCTGCATTTCCTTAACCTGCACATTAAAACTCAACATCCCATCAAATACACATTGATGAATATCATTGAGTTAAGTGAGGCTTCTCCAAATCAGGTACACAGTTTCCAATGTACCCAACAATCTCCCCTATTTGGAGAATTCATAACCCTTAGTCAATGATATATATCACTTATAATAAAACAAAGATTATGATGTATAAAAGCATTACTCAGACAGGGTAACTCATAAACAGAAACATCATGTAATATTATCACAAAATATGAAAAAAATACATTGAACAAGAATCTGTTTTTTTTGTTACATTACAAGGATTTTTAGAACAAAAAATTACATAGTTCTAAACCTAGTCAATCTATCCCAGGATTGATCAGGCTCCTTGATGAAAATTCTTTTGCCAGACTGAATCCTAGCTTGTACATTAGCTTCTGTGTCATCAGCCAGCTTATTTCCTTTCAGATCCTTCTTCTTGAACTCTTCAGTCTTGATCTTTTGTCTTTCAAAGTAATGATAAGGCTTTGGAAAATATTTGCTAGGCTCCACAGATTTAGCAGGTATTTTGCTAGCTTTGAGGTCTTTTCTGAATTATTATATGCATCTTGCCGCTTCTGATATTTGTTCCATTCCTGTTCAGAATACCACTTGCCTCTATCATGCATATTCTCTTTAACAGCTTGCCAAGCAGTGAGAATAATATTCCTGGAGGTTGGACTCCATTGTTCAAAATCAGGCTTTAATTCTGCCTATTCTCTAAATCTTTCTTAGATAGTTGAGCTTTTTTCTGAGCATCCCTAGCTCTTTGTGCTTCTTACTCTCTTTGTAATGCAGCTTCAGACATTTCAACATTTTCAATAATAACATTTTGTACCTTCTTTGGAGGACTATACATTTGTTATACTGCACACTAAGTTCCTTCAAAATTTTGAGGTGGATAGATGACTTGGGCTACTTCCTGTTGAACCCCTTCAACGTAAGCAGGTTGGATTTCAGATTCTGCAGAGTTGTCACCATCACAAAGGGTGGATAATAAAGAGTTGCTCTGATAGAATTGGTTATCCATTTAGCAAGATCTGAGCCTACTTGGACAAATACTCTCTCCCCCTTTATGACTTCTCTTTCGATATGGTCATGTAGATCATCCTTTTGAAATCTTATCTGATCAGCTAGATAATTTGTTCCTTATTTATAGTAGGATTGGAACTTCTACAACTGAACAATAATTCCCTTTTGAGAGGCCTGGATAGCGGTTTGGACAGTAACTAAATCCGCTTTGATTTGTTTATCAAACTCAGACTTTACTGTACTCATGTGGTCAGTAATAGCAGATGATTGATTCTTGAGTTCTGTGATAATAGCATTATGGGATTTTGTGAGATTGTCATTCATTCTTATTTGATTTTCCAGAACATAATCTTATTTCACTACAATGTCCTCTATCTGAGTCTTTATCTCCTGTTATTGCTTGGCCAAATATACTACAACATTACCTCACTTATGGAAGCAATCTGTCATCTCCTTTTTATGCAAATTAACCTCAAATCTGATAGATTTGTTATCTTGGGCCAGCTGCAATTGCAAATCTTTATTGCTCTCATCAACATATTTTTCAAGAGCAACTCTTTGCTCATCCAATTTCAATTGTAGTGTCACTAAAAGTGAGCTGAAGTCTATTATAGGAGCTGTACTTGGTGGTGCATTTTTCAAGGTTTTCTTATAGCTTGAGCTCCTCTTCCTGAGCTCCACAAGTTTCCTCTTCCTTGCCCTGGAGGCCTCTTCAACTACAGAGGAATCAAATGAACTATCGATGTCCACTGTGTCTTTTGGACTAGAGGCAATGAAGGACAGCTCCCTCTCAGTTCTTGGTAGCTCCCACTCAGTTCTTACTCCTAGTAAATCAGGAAATAATTCTTCTAATGTGACCTCTTATTGCATTTGAACTGGTGGAATAACTTTCTCTTTCTCAGCAGATGGACCTCCTTCAAATTTAAAAGTTTCTTCCATTATAATTTCATGTTCATGGAAATTGTCTTGGTTATTTTTATCTACATCATTCATGAGCACGTCCGGTGCATCATTCTCAGTGCCTATAGCAACTTGATTTATGTCATGTACTACCTTAAGTATAGATTGAGTGGCTGCTTCACAGTCCAATGCAGCTGTTTGGACATTTGGCTCTTGCTCATTAGCTCCCCCTAAAGTTGATTGAGGTGGAACTTGAAGAGGCTCCTCCTGGATCTGATCCACTGAGATGTTGCTTGCAGGAATCTGCTTCCCCTGCACCTGACAATCAGTTATAGTTTCTAGAGTAGGTGATTTTCTTATACTCTCTGGTCCTTCTCCATTTGAGCTGAAGATAACTTTCTCCTCTGAATCACTAGAATATTTTGCTTCCTTGGGTAGAGTTTTCTTTTTCTGAACCTTTTTCATGACTTTCTGAGGTGTAGAAACATCCTTGGTCAACACCCTATCACATTTGGACAATATTCTTAAGTTCATTCTCCTCATATGATTTATCTTAGAACCTGTAGTCTGATTCATCACCTCTGGAATATTCAAAGCCAGATACAAGCTTAGTATTCTGCCCAGATTAGGTTTCTTGATACATTCTTTGATCTTTTCAAAGACAACAACAGATCAGTTAGTTTTCACCTTGAATATAACTCTGATCATGAGATTGAACATATAGGATGAAATCCTATCATGTTCTCCTAATTTGCATAGAATAACCTTGCCTATAATCTCAGACAGGAATTTGCGCTGGGAATTCATTCCCTTCCTGTTCATTGAAGATCCAATCTTGATAGTAGGAACCAGTCCACACCATTGGAGATCATCTTTTGTCATGGAAGATGCTATGTCATTTTCTTCCTTGATCCTGGGAAGCTGAAGTGTCTTACTTAGACTCTTCTGTGTGAGTTCTACCTTGGTTCCTTGGACAAATGATTTAATTTTCATGCCCTTTGAATCCATTGATGCAGACGAGTAGAATTCAAGAACCTTCTTCTTCCATATCTTGGTAGGTTTTGATATTAAGTACTCCAATCCATTATCGGTGATTAGGGTAATCACGGCTTGGATTTCTTGCTTGGCAGTCTCAAACGCATTGCGAACCAGTTCATATCCCTCATTGATATTTTCTTCCATCTTTGGCGCATTAGAGATGAGAGAGAGAGAGAGAGAGAGAGAGAGATTGAGGAGAAGAAAGATGAAGGTCTTGTCGACACAAATGGTTTGATCTCGAGAATTCTGAGAGCGTAGTCGACATGGTCTTGTTGCCACCTATTTATACATCTCTAAACAAAGAAGGTCAAAAGGCGGGCAGAAACTTGCTTATTGTGTCGACACAGTTGGGATGGTGTCGACACAGTCTACTAAAGTCTCGATAGAGAATTTAAAGGTATTACAATACTATGTGTCGACACCAATTGCGATGTGTCGACACAGACAACCAATATCTAAATGTCAGGAGAGCTATGTGTCGACACCAAATTCTGAGTGTCGACACAATCTTCTTGATGTGTCGACAGAATTTTCCTTATGTGTCGACACCAACTACTAAGTGTCGACACACATTTCTTTATGTGTCGACCCAGATTTACTTAGTCATATTTATCATTATATTCCAAGTTTAGCATGCCTAATTCAATTTTAAAGTAATTGAATTTAGTTTCATCCAGTGGTTTAGTGAACATGTCAGAAGTTTGATAATTAGTGTTGACAAATTCTAAACTTATGTCTTCTTTTTCAACATGATCTCTAATGAAATGAAACCTGATTTTTATATGCTTAGTTTTGCTATGTGAAACAAGATTTCTAGCAATAGATATGGCACTAGTAGAATCACAAAATAATAGAGTTCTACTTACCTTGATGTCATAGTCTTCAAGTTAATGTTGTATCTATAATAGCTGAGCACAGCAACTGCCTACAACTACATATTCTGACTCAACAGTGGATATAGCCACACTTGTCTGCTTTTTGCTGCTCCATGACACCAATCTTCCACCTAGGAACTGACATGTGCTAGTGGTGCTTTTCATATCTTCTTTGCATCCTGCAAAGTCTGTATCTGAATAACCTGTTAGTAGAAAATCTCTATTCTTAGGGTACCAAAGGCCAAGATTTGGTGTTCTCTTAAGATATCTCAAAATTCTTTTGACAGCAGTATAATGAGATTCTTTTGAGCAAGCTTGATACCTTGCACAGATACATATAGCTTACATGATGTCTGGTCTACTAGTAGTTAAGTAAAGAAGGGAGCCAATTATCTCTCTATACAAAGACTCATCTACAAGTTTTCCTGCATCATCTTTGTCTATAGGCATACTTGACCCCATTGGAGTTCTCATGGTGGTGGATGACTTCATGCCATATTTCTTAATTGTTGAAGTATTAGACCGGGCGGCTTAGCGGTCTGATCTAGCGGTTTGTTAACCGAGCGGCTTAGCGGTCTGATCCAGCGGTTTGTAAACCGGGCGGTCTATCGGTCTACCTCTGCGGCCTGTTCTATCCTGCTGGAGTTGCCGAGCGGTTATCCCATCTGTCTAACCGCGCGGCCTGTGCGGTCTCAATTATTCTAGCCGCTCAGTACTGTAAATGTTTAGTCCCACATTGTTTGTATACTCTCTTCTTATCTCCTTCATTCTATATAAGGGAGGTCATACCTTTGTAAAGGATATCTTTTTTTGGATAATAAAATTCAATTATTCAAAAGTTTATTCGCTTGTTCTCTACTTTTTGCTTCTTTTTGCTACTTTCTAACATGGTATCAGAGGGCACGATCATTTCCTCCTGATTCTGTGCGCTCTCTGTTGTTCGCGGCTTGTTTTCCGCGTTCTGCGACTTGGTTCGCGGCTTGCCTTCTCTTCTGTCCGCGCGACTTGTTTCTATCCGCGCGGCTTGTTTCTGTTCGCTGCCCTGTTCGCACGGCTTGCTTCTTCTTGGTTCTCTTCTCCTACTGCTCTTTGTCGCAGCGACCTGTTTCTTGTCGCCGCTCTCCTTATTCTTTCCTGCCGCTCCGACTTCCTAGTCGTAGCGGTCTGTCCGCGTGTGTTGTCTCTTTACTCGCGGTTTGCTCCTGTGATCTGCCTGACCGTGCGGGTTGTTCCTTTCTCACCCGCATCTTGGTCGCGGTCACCTGCTCTTCTCCTCTCTTCTGTTCGCTCGGCCTTTTCAGTCCGTGCGACCTCTTCCCCGCTGTGCCTTTGACCGCTTTCTAGCACCTGCTGTGATCTGCCTGACCGTGCGGGTTGTACCTTTCTTACCCGCATCTTGGTCACGGTCACCTGCTCTTCTCCTCTCTTCTGTTCGCTCGGCCTTTTCAGTCCGCGCGACCTCTTCCCCGCTGTGCCTTTCGCCTCTTTCTAGCCGCTGCTGTTCGCGCGGCTTCTTCTGTTTCCTAACCGCTCCTGTTCGCGCGGCTTCTTCTGCTTGCCGGGTTCCATGACTACCTCCGGTCTCACCACTACTCCTGCAGATCCTTCTCCTCCTCCTCCTTCGGGCAACCTTGGCACCCTTTCCAAGCTTGTTGGCTCCAACTATCCCGATTGGAGCGTTTCTTTCACCTTTCTCCTTCGTTCTCAACACAAGCGTCATCACCTCACCGATGACCCTCCTCCTCGCACCTCTCCTGAGTTTGATGACTGGGATGCGAGTGATGCTCTTGTTCGCACCTGGCTGGCCAACAGCCTTTCTGATGAGTGCCTTCCCATCATTCGCCATGATGAGACGGTCAAGGCCGCCTGGCTTCACCTCGCTGCTCTCTATTCTAAGGGGGGCCAGACGTCCCGCATTTATACTCTCTATGCGGACCTCTTCGCCCGCCCTTCCATGTCACCGGCTGCGGCTTATCAGCAGGTTCAGGCTCTTGGTGCTGAAATCCTCCAGAATCGCCCCTTCTCCGTGGACTTGGCCGACCAGCACAAACACTTCCAGGAACTCCTGGTTGTTTGTTATCTTCTTCGTCTTCCTGACTCTTATGATATGATCCGCCAGCAGATCTTGGGTGAGGCGGAATCTCCTACTTTGGATGCCACTGCGGCTCGCATTGCCGCTGTTACTTCGCTCCTCCAGCGGCCTCTGTTGGCCTCCCCCCTTCCCCGGACTCCTTTGCTCACCAAGCTCAGAGGGGGGGCCCTAGTGGCTGTGGCTCCTCTGGCGGACGGGGTTCCTCCCGGTTCCTCTGCTCTCACTGTGGTCGTACTGGCCATACTGTTGACCGCTGCTGGTAGAAACATCCTCGTCTTCGCCCTTCCGGTGATGCTCCTTCTTCGGCCTCCGCCTCTTCTAGGCCGTTTGCCTCTGTGGCCACGACGTCAGGTAGGGCCCACGTCGTTACCCAAGGTAAATGGTTGATTGACTCCGGTGCCACCAATCATATGACGGGCAACCCTCATTGCTTCTCCCGTCTTGAGACCCATGACCGCTTACCCCCAGTTCGTGTGGCGGATGGTTCCCCGTCCCCGGTTCATGGGACAGGCATGGTTCAACTCACTCCATCGCTTTGCTTGGAGGATACCCTCTATGTCCCGAAGTTCCCGTGCAATTTGTTATCCGTTACTACTTTATGCCGGCAACTTCAGTGCTCCGTCTTATTCACTCCCACTACTTGTTCTTTTCAGGACCCGAGGACCCAGCGGACGATTGCTACTGGGACTGAGAGCGGCGGCCTCTACTTCCTCGACGACGTTTCCGCTCTCTCTGCCTACTCCTCCTCCACCGATCTCCTTCAGTGGCATCTTCATCTTGGGCATCCTCCTCCTCGGCTTATTCATCAGCTTCTGCCCCACTTACCTCCTACCAGTTCTCCGCTCAACTGTGATGCGTGTCAGCTTGGCAAACATCATCGCTCCTCCTTCCCACCGAAGCAAGGTCGTGGCTCCTCTCGCATTTTTGATCTTATTCATTCTGATGTATGGGGTCCTGCTCCAACCCTCACAGTTGGTCGGGGAAGTTCCTATTTTGTCACTTTTATCGATGATTTTACTCGATGTACCTGGGTGTATCTATTAAAAGATCGCTCTGAACTATTTTCTGTTTGGCAATCATTTTACTTTATGATTAAGACTCAATTTGATATTTCTATTAAAGTCTTACGTTCTGATAATGCCAAGGAGTATCTCACTCATGAGTTCTCCATGTTCTTTCACAAACATGGCCTCCTTCATCAAACGACTTGTGTTTACACCTCCCAGCAGAATGGGGTGGCAGAGCGTAAAAACCGTCACCTGCTTGATGTTGCACGTACTCTCATAACGCAGATGCACGTCCCTCGCTCCTACTGGGGCTACGCTGTGCTCCTCGCCTGCTATCTCATCAATCGCCTTCCCTCCACGGTTCTCCACGGCCAGACTCCCTTCTCCCTTCTCTACCCCCACCAGGAACCTTTTCCTCTTCCTCTCCGTGTCTTTGGCTGTACGGCCTTTGTTCACGCTCCCTCCGCTACCCGCGACAAGCTTTCCCCCCGTTCCACCAAGTGTGTCTTTTTGGGGTACTCTACCACTCAAAAAGGCTATTGCTGCTTTGACCCCCTTCTCCGCAAGCAGTTTGTCTCCGCCGATGTGACTTTTTTAAAAAATGCTTCCTATTTCTCTCCTCCCGCTTCTCTTCCTTCTCTTCCTTCAGATATCTCCGTTCCTTCCACACCTATCCACGTTTTCCCACCTTCGTCTCCTCCTCCACCCACTCCTTCCCAGTCCGTCTCTCCACCCACCCCTCCACCATCCTCTCCGCTGCCGTCTCTCTCTAGTCCCGGGCCAGCCTTCTCCACCACGGACGCTCCGGTCGCTGACGCTCCCGTCACCGACGCTCCCGTTGACCTGGATGTTCCCATTGCCCTTCGCAAAGGGGTGCGGGCGTGTACTCAACACCCGCTCACGGCTGTTGTTTCCTATGATCAGCTTTCTCCTTCTCGCATGTGTTTTGCCTTGGCTATCTCTGCTACTTCTACTCCCCGTACCTACCAGGAGGCTCTCGCTCTCCCTCATTGGAAGTCTGCCATGGATGAGGAGATGGCTACTCTTACTGAACGGGGTACCTGGACCCTGGTTCCTCCTCCCGTGGGCACTGATGTGGTTGGCTGTCGCTGGGTCTTCGTTGTGAAGTTTCGCCCCGATGGCACTATGGATCGCTACAAAGCCCGGCTAGTGGCCAAGGGCTTTACTCAGACTTATGGCGTTGATTATTTTGATACCTTCTCTCCGGTTGCTCGCCTCAGCACCATCCGGGTTCTCTTTTCTGTGGCTGTTAACCGGGCTTGGGCTATTTCCCAGCTTGATGTGAAGAATGCCTTTCTCTATGGCGATCTTCAGGAGGACGTCTACATGGAGCAACCTCCTGGGTATGTTGCTCAGGTGGAGACACGTGTCTGTCATTTGAAGAAGGCCATTTATGGCGTAAAGCAGAGCCCTTGGGCATGGTTCGACAAATTCAGTGGTATTGTGGCTACCATCGGCTTTCAAAGGAGTTCGGCCGATCACTCCTTATTCATTCGCAAAACGGCCTCGGGACTGGTGGTTTTGGCCGTATATGTGGATGATATTCTCCTTACTGGCGATGACCGAGATGGGGTGGACTTGACGAAGAAGCACCTCCGTCAGCACTTGGTCACAAAGGATATGGGCTCCCCAAAATACTTTTTGGGGATAGAAATCTCTCGGAAACTTGACTCCTTGGTTCTCTCTCAACGGAAGTATGCACTTGATCTTCTACGAGAAGCAGGATTGACAGGTGCCAAACCAGCTCGTTTTCCCATGGCTGTTGGAGAAGACAAAACGTGGACGGATGATTCGCCTCTTCTATCTGATGTCACACGGTACAGACGTTTGGTAGGCAAACTCATCTATCTCACGGTGACTAGACCCGACATCGCCTACGCTGTAGGCAAGGTCAGTCAGTTTATGCAAGCTCCCAGGGAGTGCCATCTTCAGTCCGCCCTGAAGATTTTAGAGTATATCAAAGCAGCACCGGGCAGAGGGTTACTCTTTCAGAGGAATGGTCATCTGAGGGTTGAGGCCTACTCAGATTCAAGTTATGCGGATGACAAAGGCGATCGTAAATCCACATCAGGTTTTTGTACCTTTGTTGGAGGTAATCTCGTGAGTTAGAAGAGCAAGAAACAGTCCGTTGTTTCCAGATCCAGTGCCGAAGCAGAATATCGGAGTATGGCGTCAACCACGTGTGAGTTAAAGTGGTTGCGGGCTCTCATGCTTGACCTGGGCGAGGTATATGACTCTCCTCTCCCTATGTTCTGTGACAACAAGGCCGCTATACACATATCCAGAAATCCGGTCTTCCATGAGAGAACAAAGCATATAGAGGTTGACTGTCACTTCATTCGGGAAGAGATTTTGAAGAAACAGATTTGTACTCCTTTTGTCACCTCTGACAAAGAGTTGACAGATATCTTCACCAAGCCGGTTTCTACTTCCTTCTTCCGCATTTGTGACAAGCTGGGCATGATTGATATCTATGCTCCAGCTTGAGGGGGAGTGTTGAAGTATTAGACCGGGCGGCGTAGCGGTCTGATCTAGCGGTTTGTTAACCGAGCGGCTTAGCGGTCTGATCCAGCGGTTTGTAAACCGGGCGGTCTATCGGTCTACCTCTGCGTCCTGTTCTATCCTGCTGGAGTTGCCGAGCGGTTATCCCATCTGTCTAACCGCGCGGCCTGTGCGGTCTCAATTATTCTAGCCGCTCAGTACTGTAAATGTTTAGTCCCACATTGTTTGTATACTCTCTTCTTATCTCCTCCATTCTATATAAGTGAGGTCATACCTTTGTAAAGGATATCTTTTTTTGGATAATAAAATTCAATTATTCAAAAGTTTATTCGCTTGTTCTCTACTTTTTGCTTCTTTTTGCTACTTTCTAACATTAATTAACTCCTTGGTGAACTTAGACTGGGATATGGACAAGCCATCATCAGTCTGTCTAACTTGGAGTCCTAAGAAGAATTTCAGCTTACGCATGCTACTAATATCAAACTTCCCTTGCATAAGTTTGGCAAATTTCCTACAAAGGTTATTTTCAGTTGATCCAAAGATAATGTCATCAACATATATCTGAACTAGGATGATCTTGTCTTTTGATTCCCTTAGGAATAAAGTTTTGTCTATTTTCCCCCTTGAGAATTTATTCTCAATGAGGAAGGTAGACAGTGTTTCATACCAAGCCCTAAGGGCTTGTTTCAATCCATATAGAGTTTTCTTAATCCTATAAACATAATTAGAATAAAGAGGATATACAAAACCTGAGGTTTGTTCAACATAAACTTTCTCTTTTAAGTCACCATTCAAAAATGCTGACTTTACATCCATCTGGAATACCTTGAACCTTTGGTAAGCTGTATAGGGAAGGAACAGCCTTATTGCTTCCAACCTTGCCACTGGGGCAAATGTCTGGTCAAAGTCTATTACTTCTTCCTGCCTGTAGCCTTTTACTACCAGACTTGCTTTGTTCTTGACTATAATGTCATTTTCATCTAAGTTGTTCCTGTAGATCCACTTAGTCCATATAAGATTGTGATTCTTTGGTTTAGGAACCAACTTCCAGACTTTACATCTTCTGAATTGATTCAGCTCTTCCTGCATGACATCAATATAGTTTGAGTCTTGTATGACTTCTTCAAATTTCTTGGGTTTCATCTGGGACAGGAAACTTGAACAAATAATTGTATTCAAGTTCTTGCTTCTGGTCAGAACACCATATCTTGGATCACGAATAATTTGGTGTGCTGGATGATCCCTTAGATGTCTTATTACTGGAGGCAATCTATCCATAACTTGATTTCCTCCAATCTCCCCACTATGTTGTACTTCATTGTCTTCAACATCAGCTTGTGGGTCTTGTACTACCCCTGGATAACATCCATCATTTTTCTCATCCTGTCTTGTAGGTTGGTCATCACTAATGGTTAGCATGTCCATCTTTTCCTTCAAACCTGTAGAGCTACACAAAGTGCTAGACAACTCACAGTTGATTAGCTTAGATTCATTAAAGACTACATGGACAGATTCTTCTACAGCTTTAGTAGTCAAGTTGTGGACCCTGTATGCCCGACTGCTGTTGTTGTGCCCAACAAATATCTCTTCTTGAGATTTAGCAGCAAACTTAGTTAAATAGTGCTTGCCATTATTAAGAACATAACACTTGCTACCAAAGATTCTAAAATAGGCTAAATTTGGTTTTCTGCCTTTCATAATCTCAAAAGGTGTCTTCTTGTGGCTTTTGTTGATGGAAGCTCTGTTGAGAACATGACATGCAGTATTTACTGCCTCAGCCCAGAAATATTCTGGGAGAGAAGTGTCACTTAGTAGTGTTCTACCGGCCTCAGTAAGAGTCATATTCTTTCTTTCAGCAATCTCATTTTGCTGGGGAGTTCTAGGTGAGGAGAACTCTTAATGAATCCCAAGTTCTTCACAAAACCTTGTCATGCATTTAGACTGAAATTCAGTCATATGGTCACTTCTGATTTTGACCACTGAATTGTTAAGTTCATTCTGAATTTGCCTAACAAAATTGTGGAAGACAGTAGGGGTTTCAGATTTCTGCCTCAGGAAGAAAACCCATGTAAATCTAGAATAGTCATCCACAACCACAAAGTATAAACTTTTCTACCTAGACTATGAACTGACATAGGACCAAATAGATCCATATGCAGGAGGTACAAACACCTCACTGAATCTTTGGTATCAAGACTGTGGAAGGAGGTCTTGGTCTGTTTACCTTTTTGACAAGCTGAACATACACCCTCCTTGATGCACTTGACCTGAGGACCATTTCTCACTAACTTTTTACTAAAGAGTTGACCTATAGTCTTATAGTTAAGGTGAGCTAGCCTCTTGAACCATTTGACACAATGAGAAGCTTTCTCATCTCTAACTAGGCAAATAGGAGAATCTTTATTCTCACCCACAAAATTTAGACAATAGACATTTCTTTTTCTATAACCTGACAAGATGACCTCTTGAACACTTGTTCTTCTAATCTGACACTCATTCTTAATAAAAGAAGTGTCATAACCAAGATCACTTAGTTGGCTTATGCTTATTAGGTTATGTGTCAGACCTTTCACATAAGCAACTTGGGTGATAGTGATAGAGCTATTGGAAATGTTACCAAACCCTTTGATGACCCCCTTTTTAGATCCATCAAAGATCACTTTGGGTCCATTTTCTATGGGAGAGTAATCCTTCAACATCCTTCTTGTTCCAGTCATGTGTCTGGAACAACCACTATCCAAGTACCATATTGGGGTATGGCCACTTGGACTCACCTGCATCAAATAAAATTACCTATCCTTAGAACCCCAATTATTATTGGGTCCTAGGTTCAGGTTAGCTTGAAATTTGACATAGTTGCCTGCAGCCTTTCTGACAAGTAAGCTGGCATTTTCCCTGACACTAGTGTTATGACAACAATCAATGACATAATGACCCACTTTGCCACAATACCAGCACTCATATATGTTGTATCTTCTTTTAAGTACAGTCTTAACAGACAAGCTATCAGAAGTCCTTAATTCTGTAGGTACAATGGTCCTTTTATTGAGTGCTGGGGCTGGTGCATCAAACACTAATGATTCCTGAAGAACATGGTGTGTTTGTTCATGGGCTGCCCTATTGGCATTTGTACCCTTGTCATTCTGATCACCATGCTTACAGTGACCATGTGTGATGTCATGGTTATACCTGTTAGTAGGCTGCATCACTTTCCTGAAAGAAATAGGGTGTTTGGAGGCTAGTGGCTAAACTGGGGCTTTGCCTTTTCTTTTGGAATTAACTGTCCTTGTTCTTCCCTTAAAGCATAATCCTGTCTTACCCTTTTGGAGGATGAAGTTATCAATTAAGGGTAAGACTGACTTTGGCTTTGAGAATTTTGCCACAAGATCCTTCTCTCTTTGAAGTCTGACTTCCAGACTCTTGATGTGATCAGTTTTGAAGGTAATTGTACCCATCTGAATAAAAGTTATGTTTTTCAGATTGGCAACTTCATTCAACTTCCAATCCAGCATTTTTGCTGAATCTGATGTAGCCAATTTAAGAGATGCAATTTCCTTAGCCTATTTTTTGTTAAGGATTCTGCTTCTCTTAAGAGCTTGCAACAGATCACCATACTCATCAATTAGTTGATGGACATCCCCTTCAGATTCATAACCATCCTCATCTCTTGATACAGATGCTTCTGATTCTGATTCAGTATAATAATCAGAAACTGAAGATAGGTTGTTTACCTTACTAGGACCAGGCTGATCCTGGCACTGATCTTCCTTATACAAAGCCATCAGCCATCTGTAATGATGATCTTCAATCCCATTTATAGAGTCCAACATTTTCAAGAATTCAGATTCTACTGAATCCTTTTCATTAGTGAACAATCCAATATAGGCTTCAGCTTCAGCCTCTTCTCCTAATCCTGATGATGAGGAGTTAGTCCAAATTTTCTGCTTCTTTGTACAAAGGATCTCTCCTTCTTGCCCTTATTTTTATGCTTCTTCTTATCATTAGATTCCTTTCTTTTATCAGGGCAGTCAGCTACAACATGTCCAGACCTGTTGCAACAATAACAAACAATCTTAGAAGAAGTTATTTTGCTAGGTTTAGTGTCATACCTGTCTTTCTTAGAAGATTTTTTTTCTGGTAATAGTCATCCTTGGACTATGAGGAGGATGACTTGGTTCTCCACTGTTTTTTCTTCATGAATCTTTGGAATTGCCTTGAGAAGGCAGCAAAGTCTTCATTAGAATTAGGGCTGTCTGATGTGTTGTTGTCAAAATTATCTGAGATAACTTCAACAGCTTTCCAAGGAGGAGATGGAGACATCCTCATGTCCTTCTTTGTGGCTTCAACCTTGAAGGCCACAGATTTCTCTTTATACTCAAACCTATTGTTTTTCTCCTCCTCCTCTCTGGTCATAAGCTGTATCTCATATGATAGCAATTTTCCAAATAGGGTTGGAGGAGAGGTGTCTGCAAGTCTGGCTACTTTCCTGATGGCACATATCTTGGTATCCCAGTCCTTGGTTAGTGACCTGAGAAACTTATCATTGAGCTCATATGTGCTAAAAACTCTTCAATATGACATTAACGCATTAACTATTCTGAAAAACTTCTTGTAGCACTCAGTTATGCTATATATTTTGGTTTGTCTAAAACATTCATATTATTGATTTAGCATAGAGTTTCTGTCCTCTCTTACTTCTTCTGATCCCTCCATGTAGACAATCAAAGTGTCTCACAACTCCTTGGAGGTTTTGCAGTGAACCAAGTTTTGGAAAGTTGAGTCATCTATAACACTAACTATTATATTCTGTGCTCTCTTATCCATAGTGGCCAAGATGATCTCATACTTTGTCATTTCAGAGTAACTTTTTGGAGTCCTTAGGTTGGCATCAAGGAACTGAGATGTTCATAGGAATGAATGGCCCTTCTTTAACTGTGATGTAGATTCTTGGGTCAGAAGCTTCCATGTATAATCTGACTCTCTCTTTCCATATGCCAAAGATTTCCTTTCTACATATTGGTAGTGTACAACCTCGGGCTCGCGAGAGGTCCTCAAAGCGCGTATAGACGAGGCAGGTGAGTGGAATTAATGGGCGAGTGGGACCATGTGGTCCACTCACAGGTGGCGAGATAAATAGTCTCTACAGTAGGCGAGACGCCCCTCCTGAGGGCGCGAGAAGGCCTATGACCGCGAGAAGGCCTCACGGCATATAAGGTTGGCGAGACGGGAGGAAGATTCGTCTCGCCGATAGATACTCTCCCACTCACCATTTAGATGAAAGGCCATTTTGACAAATCTAGGCCCCAGGGGGATTTTACTCTTCTACCCCTAGTATTTTTACTCTTTTGTCCTGGTAGTCTGCGTATAACTCCTCAGAACAGCAGAGTTTGGCTGTTGGCAGACCCAACCAGGGGTATTCTGGTATTTTCATGTCAGCCCAGTATGGTTATTTACAGATCCAATTCAGAAAATTATAAATAGACCCAGAGGGGTTCTTCAGAAAGGCACATACACACATCTTTCCTGGGACTTAAGAGGCTTTTGTCTGTGCTTTCTGAGGAGCTCCAAGCCCAACTTTTGGCTTTGGAGGGGAAGCTCTCAGAGATCTTCCGGGTAAGTGGTGGGACCTCCCTGCCGAGGACTTGGGTCAGTTTCTAGTCCTTCACGACCAGTCGGAGGTCAGAGCTTGGGACGAGTATATGTTCGCTACGCCCCTTTTTTCGAACTCTTGTCGAAGTCAGATTTTGGCTTCAACAGTTCTGGTGCACTGAGCGTGGAAGGTAGCTGATACAAGAAATGCTTGAGTTTAGTCCGATGGTAGGAGGTGAAGGTGAAGGATCTGGTTCAGGAGGTTCCCCCTCCCGGGGAGAAGAGGCGACAAGGAAGATGCTGGATGACTTCAGGCTTGAGGTCATGCAGACCATCAGCTTGGCCTTCTCATGCAGAAGCGAGTGGGTCACCCCTCAGGTCCCGATAGAGGAGGTCCCGCTCTTAGGAGAGAACGCCCCTGGACAGCCCCCGGGGAAGGAGGTCCTGGTGAAGGCTGGTGAGAGGGACGTAGCGGCGAGAGAGCTCTTCCCAGGCCAGCATCCTGGGAAGGAGATTCCGGTAGAAGGTGGCGAGAAGGAGGCTGCTGTGTGAGAGCTCTTCCCTGGGCATGGTCTCACAGATCGGGCCAGCCAGCCGTGGCCGCAAGATCTGCCCTCTCGACATGCAGGTGGCGAGAGCCCATTTAGTGAGCTCATCATCTCGGCTCCGGTGCCGGAGGGGTTCCGGGAGCCCAACATATCCTACTACTCGGGGAAGGATGACCCTGTACAGTACGTATAGTGGTTTGAAGATGTCATTTCGATAAGGCAGATGACGGATGCCTTCAAGTGTCGGCTATTTGCCACCACGTTGAAGGAGAAGGCTCGGGATTGGTTCCACCAGTTGTCAGCAAGGTCGATCTACTGTTTTGAAGATCTGCGAAGAAGTTTTTTGTTGAGGTTCTCAACATCAAAGAAGCGCAAGAAGGAGGCGGAGTGCCTGCTTGCGGTGAGGCAGAAGCAGGATGAGACGTTGGTACATTACGTGGACTGGTTTTAGGAAGAGGTCCACCTGGTCCAGGAAGTTCCAGGGTATATGATAATGCTCGCGTTTACTCTGGGACTGAAGCCAGGTTTCTTCATTATGGAGTTGAAGAGGGTGCCCCCCTCTCTTTTGAGGAGCTCATGGAGAGGGCGGCAAAGGAGACAGACTTCGAGAGGGCCAATCCGGCGTTTGCGAGGAAGCTAGCCAGATTGGCAGATGGTGAGGTGAAGGAGCCAAAAGCAGGAAGGCGAAGGGAGCAGAGAGAAGAGAGGAGGAGAGAGTAACCCCGAGGTCAGAGGCAGCAGGGACTGCATCAAGGATGGGGGGCGGGAGCCAAACAACCGGATAGGTTGGAGGCCTCAGGAGGGACGCTCCCAGGAGCTAGGAGGAGGCTTTCAGGGAATATATAACTTCCGCGAGCCGAGGAGGTACGATCAGCCGGCATGGAGGTAGGGGTCAAGGGATTGCTTTCAGTATCAGCAAGAGGCAATGGAGATTGGTCGAGGTAGAGGAGGAAGGAGAGGAGCTCGGGGAGGAGCTGGAAGAAGAGATGGTGGAGAAGGAAGAAGGGGCAAGGTGGCGTTGCCTTTCTGTGACTTCCATCAGGAGGAGGGTCACGCAACAGCAACCTGCCCAGAGTTCTTAGAAGTGAGAGAAGCCAGGGGTAAGGAGGTAGGAGCTGCCGGTGAGGATCGTGAAAGTACAGCAGGGGGCGACGGAGGATAGATGTGAAGACCGGGTGGATGTAGGAACCCGGGGAGGGATCGGGGTGATCCACAGAGGAGTTGGGATCGAGGCTGCTCTTAAGGGTAGCCTCCATACCATGTACTGAAGGGGGGTAGCCTCGACCTCCCAAGCTCCGCCCCCGAAAGAAAAAATTACCTTTTCTTCAGAGGATATGCCAGATTATGAAGACCCATTCTGTGATGCCTTGGTGATCCAGATGGCGGTAGAAAACTTCAAAGTCTCCAAGATCCTAGTGGACAATGGGAGCTCCGTAAATGTGATCTTCAAAAAGGCCTTCGAAGAGATATAGGTTGAGGGCAAGAGAGTACTAGCTTCGGAGAGACCATTGTTCGATTTCTCAGGAGAGAGGAAGGAAGTGGAAGGGGGATTAGGGCTGCACGTGAATTTGGGGGCGTGTCACGGAACTGCAGGTTCGTGATCATGGACGCCCGAGCATCTATAGCGCCATCTTTGGGCGCCCCCTCATCAACGCCTTCCGCTGCGTCCCCTCCTTGTTTCATCAATGCCTCAAGTTCAACAATGGAGGGGTGCAAGTTAGGGTTAGAGGGGACCCGAACGTGCCAAGACAGTTCTACGTTACGGCAGTAAACACCATATCATGGATGGCAGAGGCAGAGGAGTTGGAGAAGGAGATGGCGACGTATGAAGATGTTGTCGGAGAGGAGATGAGCCTAGAGGAGGCTGAAGAAGAAGTAAGAGAGGAGGAGATTGAGAAATAGTGGGGAGGAGATCTGCAGGAGGTCCAAAGGGACGAAGAGTTGGAGCCGCGGGAGGGTCGGCAGGTAGAGGTGGAAGAAGGAACTGAGAGGGAGGCCCGGAGAGGCGTGGAGATTGAGTAGCAGCAGCGTGAGAGCCTTGAGGAGGCGATGGAACTTGAGGGAGCAGGAGGAGAAGAGGAGTTGGGGCAGGAAGAGGAGGCAAGAGCCGGCTAGGAGAAGTCACAGCTGGAGCCAGCAGAGGAGGTGGTGGAGATGGAAGTCTTCACCAGCACCGGACAGGTGCAATAGGTGCAGATCAGTGGGAGGATGAGCCCCGAGGACCAGGAGAGAGAGTGCAGGCTTGCATCCAGAGCAACGTCAACATCTTCGCTTGGAGCGCGGCTGGGATCCCGAGCATCGATGCGGATGTGGCCTGACACTGCCTGAACCTGGATCCCAAGACGCGCCCCATATGCCAAAAGATGAGGACCATCGCAACCAAGCTGGAAGAGCCAATTCGCAAGGAGGTCAAGAAGCTTCTGGCTGCCGGCTTCATCTCGGAGATCCAGTATCCAGGCTGGGTATCCAACGTGGTAATGGTGAAAAACGGGGGGGGGGGGGGGGGGGGGGGGCAGGGCGCATGTGTATCGACTTTTCATTATTAAATAAATCGTGCCCCAAAGATTGCTACCCCCTGCCTCGAATCGATGCGCTGGTTGATTCAGCCGTTGGTTTTTCAATTATGAGTTTTTGGATGCTTTTTCAGGTTACCACCAGATCCGAATGCACCCTGCCAACGTCAAGGACGTCTCCTTCATCACAAGGGAAGGGTGCTTCAGCTATAAAATGATGCCTTTTGGGTTGAAGAACGCAGGGGTTACATACCAACGTGAAAGTGCAGGTTAGATCTGAAATACTCTAGAGGGGGGTGAATAGAGTATAGTGCTCACTAAAAACTTTTTACAACTTTTGTTGTATTCCTAAGTGAACAAATCAGTAAGTAAATAAAACTAAGCACATCAAACTAAGCAATCACAGAGCACAGCCAAAACACAAAGAGAAGGGCAACCAGATGACACAAAATATTTTATAGTGGTTCCCCAACCTGGGTACATCCACTCTTCTACCACCCTGGTAGGAATTCACTCAGGTTTTTGATCAGGTGTCTGACACCAATGAGCTTTTGTTCAAGTGCTCAAAAACCAAAACCTCAAGTCTTTTGGAAGGAGACTTGCAACCAGAATAATTTTGAAGGGAATTAAAACCCTGTACAGGAATTGGAAAAGGTGATGGTGTCTTCTCTGTCAACAGTCAGAGAGAAGACTTGTGGATTGATTTTAGCAGATGTTTCTCCCCCTGAGATCTTGAATTAATCAGGAATGCTGGAGCACTGCTTCAGGGTATAGGTCTTCAAAGACCTAAAGTGCCTGGACCAGAAATAGTTTCAGGAACTCCTTTGACAGATTGAATAATTATTGTCCTTTGAAGTTGTCCTGAGAATTGACAGAAGAAGGCTCTTGATTGAATTTGATTGTTCTTCTTCTTCTTCTTGAAGATATTCTCTGGTCAGGCTGATTGCAGTAGAACTTTTGATTTTTGTGAGTTTGTTCTTCTGTGCAATCTGAGTGTCTCAATCTGATTGTATGTATTGCTTGTAGTGTGTGTGTCTGTATGACTGACTATCTTGTTCCTTTATTTTCTTGTCTATCTCTTTTTGACTGACTGAGAACATTCAAAATTCGAATGTTTGAGCAGTAATTGCAGTCGGCCTTGGAAGGAAGCGACAATCAATGATTTCCCCAACTGTCCTATGGAAAAACGACATGTAATCGTCCATAGTCAATGCACGTTCTAACGGTAACATTCCGAGAAGATCTGGCATTAATAACTCCGGAATCATCGCCAAGAAACGGGATGGGAAACTTGAAGATGACCTAGTTTGGATTCGTCGAACGAAGAACGCAATTCGTCGAGCTGAGTTGGAGTTCGTCGAGCTGAACTTGAGTTTGTCGAGCTGAGCTGGAGAGAGTTCGTCGAGCTGAGCTTGAGAGAGTTCGTCGAGCTGAGCTTGAGTTCGTCGAGATGAGCTGTAGAGAGTTCATCGACCAGATAATCTTCATTCATTGAACAAACAATCTTCATTGTAAGACAGTATTTGTCGAGCTGAGATCCAAATTCGTCGAGCGAAGAACGATTGTGGACTTAGCCAAATATTCTGCATCTGCTGATATCCAGTGTCTACATAAATTGGTGTCGACTGATTGATCTTGGTGTCGACTCAAATCCTCTGGTGTCGACATAAGTTGTCTGGTGTCGACTGAAATCCTGGTATCGACACAAATCCTATGGTGTCGACATAAGTTGTCGGGTGTCGACACATGCCCTAAGTGTCGACACAAATACTCTGAATTTAGAAATCGTTGAGTAGAGTACTACATTCGTCGACCTGAGAAGCTGACTTCGTCGACCTGAGAAGCTGAGAACTTGAGGTCCAAGTTCGTCGAGCTCAGAATCTAATTCGTCGACCAAAGCTTGAAGCTGGACTTAGAAAAATTCTAAAGTTGTCCTGAATTTGACTTGATGTAGAAACTCAGTCTTCGTCGAACAGAGAACCAAGATCGTCGAGCTCAGCACTAAGAAATGTCTCACGATCGTTGAGCGCAGAACTCCTTTCGTCGAGCTGAGTTCGACGAATGTCAAACTCATTTAACTTAGTTTTGAGAACCTCTAAGTCTGGAGTCTCTGATGGTCTTGATAATAGCTGGTTCATCTGAAGTTGAACCTAAGGACTTGGCGTAGACTCTAGGACACAAACTTGACCCTGGCTATACATGATGGGTCACATCCTAAGCTAGTGAACCTAGTCCAAATCAACTAGGGATCCAACAATCTCCCCCAATTTGGGTGAGGTCACTAACAGAGACTCAAAATAGAAACAAACAGAAAACAAAGAAGGAAAAGAGATATATCTGACAGAGAATTACCAACATATGCAACAGATATATATATATATACACAGCTTTGTTTAAACAGATAGCATTGTTTGAAAACCAAAAACAAACAGAAAATTGAAACAACAAGAAAATTACTTCTTTGGATTCTTCTGCTTGGACCTGTCTTCAGTTGTCTGCTCACCTAGCTTCTTGAATATGATTTCTCTCTTGGGATTTGAAGCTTGAGCCTTTGTCATACTCATATCAGCTGCCCCAATAATGTTCAATGATGTTGCTCCGGGGACAACTGCTTCTGGATGAAGCTTCATGTAATCTTCAACATTAAACAATTTATTGCCTTTGTCAAATCTTTTCAGCTCTTCTTTTCTGTACTTAGACATAGTTGTAAGTCCTGATGTATCTTTGCCTTCAGCCTTGGCTTTATTAATCAGAGATAGTCCAATTAACTCCTGATATCTGGCCATTCTTGCTGTATTTGCAGTTTCAGGATCTTCAAATGGGATTGGAGGAGAGAGAGGCCTTTTTGGACTTTCAGCTTTCTGTACATCAGAAATTTGTTGTTGCTGCTGCTGAAGCTGTTGACTTTGACTTCCTGAGGATGGCTGCCTCTGCTGGCTGCTTCCAGATGATCTCCCTGACTATTTCTGATATGTTTGCATTGGGGCAGATCTCTGGGAGCTAGAGGAGCCAGAGGCACCAGCTACTAGAGGAGGAGGAGAAGGATCCTTCCTGTATCTGTGCACTAGAGGAGGGGAATATCTCCTGCTTCTCTTTTTATCCTTCTGCTGGTTCTTGGATAGCCACATCCATCCAGGAATTCCTTTGTATGGAGTTACATTATGCAGAATGTAATAGGGAGTGTCAGCATTGGGATTAGGCTTTGGAGCTGGAGGAGGAGGAGCCTTCCTTTTCTTAAATAACATCTTCTTTTTCTTACTAGCAGCATCTTCATCAGAATCATCATCATCATCTTCTTATTCAGAATCAGAACCTTGAGGGTTATCATACAAGACATTCAGAGCTTTTAAAGCTTTATCATAAAGAGCAGCCTTTTTTGTAGAAGCAGGGGCAGAAGTTGAGGATTCTGGAACTGGAGTTTCACTAACAGTAGAAGAAGTAACTGTACAGGAATCAGAAATGATAGAGGCAGAGCTTTCAGCTGCTGCCTTGTTCTCTTCTTCTATATCAGCTAAAATTATCTCATCCAAATCTGGCAGGGGAGAGTCATCCATAACAAAAGTTGGGGCTGAAATTTCTTCTGGAATGACATCTGGACTAGACGATGAGATGGAAGCTGAAGCTGAGATAGCAAAATTGTCACAGAGTTGCTTAGCAACTTCTGGACTTACTGGAGAGGTGTATGGTACAATAGCCAAATCTGGCTTAGAGGAGGGTAGCTGTACAAAAATAGTATCAAAATTTTTCAACAAAGCAGACAAATTAACTGTGGGATTTAACTGGAAATCACCAACAGGTTTTATTTCCTCAACTGACTCATCTAGATCATTGTCAGTATCCATAAAATGAATTAATTCAATCATTTCAGAATCAAAATCTATCAAAATTTCTGTATCCACATCTGAATCTGCATCTGCTGGAGAGTGAACTGCTGCTGTGACTGCTACTGCTGCTGTATCTACATCTGCTGCAACTTCATCACTGAGCATCTCCCCCTACCTGGGTTCAGGAGAACCTGGAGTCAGGCCCCTAGATGAAGAGGGGACAACAGATAGGGCAGAAATCTGGGCAGATAAAGAATTGATGGAGGTCGCAAGAGGTGTAATGGCCTCTTGGATTAGGGATTTGAGTGGATGACAAATGGGGGGGGGGGGAAGAGGAGACTGAGGAGGTATAGGGACAGATGTCTCATGAGGTGAAGCTGGAGGTGTAGGAATGTTGGCAAGGTCCAGTGGTGGAGATGGAGGAGGAGTAGGCACATGAGTATGTGGTGGAGATTTAGGTGTGATAGCAGGAATGGAAGAGGAGGGGAGTTGTTTGGCTGGAAGTGCAGGAAGAGATGATGGAGATGGAAGGACCTCTTATGTAGGGTGGGGAGCGGCCTTTACAGCCCTGGTGCTCTCAGAAGCCGGGGTGGAAGAGGAGGAAGCCTTGGAGGGCTTGGAGATTGTCCTCTCCCACCAGCCAAACAGAGCGCAGGTGAGGCGCTTGCTGGCATTTATGAAGATGGTCGGGGAGACCATGCATTCACCAGCATTCTCTTGAAGAAAAATTCCGAAAATTCTGCCGAAGCAGACTTCCTTCTTGCTATTCTTTTTCTTTATCAACTCAAAGAAAATTGTGCCCCAGTTGAAATGTCTCTTATTCACCACGGAGCACATAACCAGGAATTGGTGGCGGGTTATGTAATCATGCGCTGAGTGCTTTACCATTAGCACTTTTCCTACAATGTCTGCCAGAAATTGGTAGGCGGCGGACAGTTGCTTTTTCAGCAGTTTGTTAGGATTACTTCCTGAAAAACCCATTAACTTCAGCATGCCACCAAACTCTTCAGAATCTATTTCTATGTTATCTTCTCCATTCACCAGTCCAAAAATCTCAGACAGAATTGCGGGAGATAGGGACACAACAGTACTCCCGATAGTTCCTGTCACGGTATCATCTTCAGAAGCAGTAGATGTATATACCCATTCTCTTATTTCAGTCGCATGTAGTTTAATTCTCCGGGTCATAAAGTCTATTAGATTCAGTTCCTCTAGCAGTTCCAAGATGTAGAGTAAAATGGGATCAGAATGCTGAAAAGAATCAAAATCCATATCAAATCCAGTATCGAACTTCATTGTGGCGAGGGTGCTTGCTGGAATCGCCATTGATGACCTGCAGGAAAAACATAGAGAGAAAAGGCGATCAAGAGCAAAAGAACTGAAAGCGCGGGACGGAGGTCGAAGAAAACCTAGATATAAGTTTTCCAGAATATGAATCGACAATCTCCGTTCCACGAAAAAGAGAAATTCTTCGAACTGAGCTCGACGAAATAAATTATAGATAGATAATTCGTCGATCTCATCCAGAAGAATCGAAAACAGTTCGTCGAACTCCGTTCGACGAAACGTCTTCTGAAGCAAAGTTCGTCGATCTCCTGTCGACGAAAATTGTTTCCTCACACAGAGAATTCGTCGATCTCCGGTCGACAAGAATCTCTCAAACTTTCCCTAATTCGTCGAACTCCGTTCGACGAACTCTGGAAAATTCGTCGAATGCAGACAGAAGTTAGGTTAACTCTTCTCCATTAATCATTCCCAGTTGATTTATAAAGAACAGATGGGTTTTCTCATCCAATGGCTTGGTGAAAATGTCTGCTCTCTGTAAATCAGTAGGAATATGGATTAAGTTAATTTTCTTTTTGTCTACATTATCTCTAATGAAATGATGTCTTATTTCAATATGTTTAGTCCTAGAATGGTGAACTGGATTCTGTGCTATAGCAATAGCACTAGTATTATCACAAAATAAAGTTGAATTATTTAAGTTGACACCATAGTTTAGGAGTTGGTTTTGTATCCATAGCATTTGTGAGCAGCAGCTGCCAGCAGCCATGTATTCTTCTTCTGCAGTTGATGTAGACACAGATGTCTGCTTTTTACAAAACCAGGAGACAAGTCTCATACCCAGGAACTGGCAAGTTCTAGAGGTACTCTTCCTGTCCACTCTACATCCAGCATAGTCAGCATCTGAGTATCCAGTTAACTTAAATTCTGACTATACAGGATACCAGAGTCCTAGATTATTGCAACTCTTTATATATCTCAAAATTCTTTTTAGGAAAATAAGGTGAGATTCTTTAGGGTTCACTTGGAACCTAACACAAAGGCATGTGGCAAACATTATGTCAGGTCTGCAAGCTGTTAGGCATAATTGGGATCCAACAATTGCCCTATAATTTTTCTGATCTACAGGTTTCCCTGCTGCATCAAATCCATAACAGCATTTGTAGCCATAGGTGTTTTCATTCCTGAAGCATCACCCATCCCAAACTTCTTGATAAGATCTTTAGCATACTTAGCTTGGGATAGGAAGATACCATCTGGGAGCTGCTTCACTTGAAGACCAAGGAAGTAGGAAAGCTCACCCATGCTACTCATCTCAAATTTAGAATGCATAAGGTCAGTAAACCTCTTGCACAATTTGGGATCAGTAGACCCAAAAATAATGTCATCCATATATATTTGTACTAACAATATTTGGTCCTTATGATGTCTAGTGAAAAAGGTTTTATCTATGGTTTCTCTTGTAAATTTATGCTCTAAAAGAAAGCTAGCTAAGGTCTCATACCAAGCTCTTGGAGCTTGCTTTAAACCATAGAGAACTTTATGCAATTTAAAAACAAAAGAGGGTTGAGTTGGAGAGATAAAACCTGAAGGTTGTTCTACATAAAGCTCTTCTTGAAGCACTCCATTCAAGAATGCACTTTTCACATCCATTTGGTAGACCTTGAATCTCTTGTGAGTTGCATAGGCAAGGAATATTCTTATGGCCTCTAACCTTGCAACATGGGAAAAGGTTTGGTCATAGTCAATTCCTTCCTCTTGCCTGTAGCCTTGAGCAACAAGCCTAGCGTTGTTCCTCACAATGTTGCCTTGAGCATCCAACTTGTTCCTGTAGACCCATTTGGTTCCAATAACTAGGTAGTTATGGGGTCTTGGAACCAAATCTCAAACTCTACATCTCTCAAACTGATTTAGTTCCTCTTGCATTGCAATGATCCAGTGGGGATCTTGCTCTGCTTCATGGATGGTGAGAGGTTCAATTTGAGAGAGAAAACAGGCATGCATCAAGTCTTGGTTGAGTTGATGCCTTGTCTGTACACCTGCTGAAATATCTCCAATCACTTGAGATCTGGGGTGATCTCTAAGTGTGACAAGATCAGTTGGTGGAGTTGGTTGAGCAACAACTTCTGTATTTAATTCCTCTTGAGGAATAGTACTAACTGTTGAGGGAAGTTCAACCACTTTCTCATGAATTTCTTCTTCACTATCTTCAACAACCTGTGGAGTAGGATGGGTTGATACCTCTTGGGTAAGGTTTAGTCTATCCATAGACTCACACAGTTGTGGAACCTGCAAAAGGCTATTGGTAGAAATCTCTTCTCCTTATAAGACAAGTTAGCTTCATCAAAAGATACATGAACAGATTCCTCAATTTTAAGGGTGGATTTATTAAAAACCCTACAGGCCTTGCTTACTTGGGAATATCCTAGAAAAATCCCTTCTGCAGCCTTAGCCTCAAACTTTCTAATGTATCTCTTGTTATTATTGTGAATGTAACATATACAATCAAAAACTTTGAAATATGTGATTTTAGGTTTCTTCCCTTTAAGTAATTCATAGGGGGTCTTATTTTTCAGTTTATGTATAAGACTTCTATTCAGGACATAGTTGGCAGTATTAACAGCTTCTGCCCAAAATGATAGAGGCATGTAAGCATCTGCCAATAATGTGCCTGCAGATACAATGAGTGTCCTATTTTTCCTTTCAGCAACCCCATTTTGTTGAGGAGTTCTAGGAGCTGAGAAGCACTGCCTGATACCTTCCTTCTCACAGAACTCATACATAAAAAGAGACTCAAACTCTGTGTCATGATCACTTCTGATCAATGCAACATGAGTAGAGAACTCAATCTGTATGGTCCTGAGAAAATCTGTAAGAACCTTGAATGTATCTGACTTAGCTCTCAGAAAGGCTACCCAACTGAATCTAGAGAAGTCATCAATAATCACTAAAGTATAAGACTTCCCTCCTAGGCTTTGTACTACAATGGGTCCAAATAGATCCACATGAAGCAAATACAATATCCTAGGTGAATCACTTTTATTAATGGATTTAATGCTAGTTTTGGTTTGCTTGACTAATTGACAAGCCCTGCATAGGCTTTCCTTCTTATAGGGGTCAGAAGGTAAGCCTCTAACAAGGTTGTCCTTAGATAACCTAGATATATTCTTAAGGTTTACATGTCCTAATCTTTTATGCCATAACTTATTTTGATTACTAGTAACATTAAGTAAGCAGATATCAGTTGTGGCAGAAATAAAATCTACTAAGTATATGTTGCCTTGTCTAAGTCCGATTAAAACAGTTTTGTTATTATTATCAATAATAAAACAGGAAGAAGAGTTAAAGTGTACCTGATAACCTTCATCACATAATTGACTTATGGATATAAGGTTATGTTTAAGTCCTCTTAGATATGTTACTTTCTTGAAGGTCACTGATCCAATCTTCACTGTCCCATATCCTTTTGATTGACCACTGTTGGAATCTCCAAAAATCACCTTTGGTCCTAGCTTGGGCTTGTAATTAGATAGATTGCCCTTGCTGCCTGTCATGTGTTTGGAGCAGCCACTGTCCAAGTACCAGGTCTGACTTACCCTTGGATAGCTCTTCACCTGTACCTGCAATGAAAAACAAAACTCAATTGTTCTTGACCCAGGTTACCTTGGGTCATTTATTTGGTTGAAAAGTAAAAGTGGAAATAACTGATAAAGCAGGTTGAGATTTATAACCTAAGGGGTGATATCTCCTAGGTGGAATTACCCAATCAGCTACTGGATTAAATGTTTTATTAGTTGGTTTAAATTTTCTGTAAGAGAAATGATTTAGGTTTGGTCTTTCTGGGTTTGACGAATTGTTGTAAGTTCGTCGACCAGAGTTCGACGAATAGGGTTGAGATCGTCGATCTCTGCTCAGAGAATGACAGTAGTCATTTTCTGTGCCCCAAGTTCGTCGACCTCTGCTCGACGAACCATACACAGTTCGTCGATCACAGTTAGATGAATTGTTATATCTGAAGTTTGTTTTCAGCATTCGTCGATATGGGTTCAACGAACTAGCTACATTTCGTCGATCTGAGTTCGACGAATTTTGCTGAACTTTGTTTTTATTTGCTGTTTTCAGATTTTTGTTTCTCTTGTCTATGGGTCTTGGATTGCTTTCTGACATTGGTTTATTTATTAACTTTTCTTTTCCCTTTGCAGAAATAAACTTGATGGGGGTTGAAAGAATATTTTTCTTAATTATGGGGGGTAAACTTGATGAAGCACCCAAGCCCAACTTGCCATTTAATCTGGCATTCACTGTGCTTGTAATGTCCATCAGCTTGATACTTCTCCCATTGAGAGATTGTTCAAGTTGTTTGACCTCACATAATTCAGATTTTAATTTAATTATTTGTTCATTAGCTAAGGTTAATTGGTCTGTTAGCTTTATGTTTTCTGAATTTACAGATTCAAGACTTCCTAGTCTTTCTCTAAGAGTTTTTATTTCCTTTTCTGAATAGATTAAGTCTAAGCACATAGATTTGAATTCAGCTTTAAATAAATCAGAACTAAAGTCAAAGCTAGAAATAACCTGATCTGCCTCTGAGTCTGAGGTAGCTTCATATTCAGAATCTTCTTCTGATCCAGAATTGCTCCTAGAGGAATCAATTGTCATTAGGCACACCTCCTTGGATCTTGCTTCTTCCTCTTCTTCACTTGAGCTGGAGGAAGATTTTTCTTCTTCTGTATCACTCCAAGTCTCAGCAACAAATCCATTGTCCTTCTTTTTATATTTATTGGAGGGTCTGCTGCTATGCTTTCTCCTTGAATCCTTTTCTCTGCTCTTATCTTTCTTCTGATTTTCTGGACATTCTGAGATGTAATGTCCAGGCATTCTGCAGCCAAAGCACACAACCTCCTTGGTTGGTGTCTTGTCATACTTGGGCTTATCATCCTGTCTGGATGATTTCCTTCTGAAATCCTTCCTTGCCATCTTGTAGAACCTTTTGGCAAAGAGGCTCATGAGTTCTTCATTTGAAGTTGATGGCTCACTTTCCTCAGATGCTTTGAAGGCTATGTTGTGCTCCTTTCTAACTGGAGTTGTAGCCTTTTGTTCTGCTACTTCTCTTGATTTTATCAACGGCTCATAGGACTTCAATTTGCCTAGTAGAGACTCAGTTGAGATCTCATTGAGGCTTTTGGCTTCTTTGATAGGCCAGATTCTGGAATCCCAAGATCTAGGGAAGCACATCAGAATCTTATCATTCACCTCTGTCAAGGTGATGTCCTTATCCAGGGTTTTGAGCTCATTGATGATTGAACTCAATCTGTTGTATATGCCAGCCACTGATTCTGTCTCATCCTTTTTGAAGATAAAAGACATCCTAGAGCTTGAGTCACCACGTAATGCTAAGGAGGTGCAGCGCTTGACAGGCAAGCTGGCCGGCCTGAGTAGATTCCTCTCTAGGTCGGGAGAGATATGTTCATCATTCTTCAAGGTACTGCGGCGTAATCAAAGATTCGAGTGGACTGCTGAATGTGAAGAAGCGTTCCAAGGGCTAAAAAAGCAGCTCTCCCTGGCTCCTCTACTTCAAAGCCCGAAGGAGGGGGAAGATCTGACCTTGTATCTCGGAGTGGGAGCAGAGGAAGTGAGCTCTGTCCTAGTTAGGGAGGAGGGGAGGAAGCAGCTGCCAATCTATTACGTTAGCAGGATCCTAAAGAAGGCAGAGCTTCGCTAACCTATCTTAGAAAAGTTGGCGTACGCCTTAATCATCTCAGCCAGGAAGCTCCGGCCATATTTCCAAGTACACTCGATCAGGGTGGTGACAGACCATCCCCTCCATAAGATTTTTGAAGGAGTGGAGCACTCGGGTAGACTAGCCAAGTGGTCTATCGAGTTGAGTGACTTCGATATCTCCAAGGCTCTCCATCAAGGCGCGGGTAGTGGCCGACTTCTTGGCAGACTACGTTGTGGAGGTCGAGGCAGAGGAGTCACGGCCGCAGGAGGCTTGGAAGATGATGGTGGATGGGGCCTCGGGAAAGCACTCCCTTGGAGCAGGGGTGGTGTTGACAAGTCCTCAGGGGGTCACCATAGAGTAGACGGTGGTCTTGCACTTTCCTGCAACTAATAACCAAGCAGAGTACAAGGCCGTGATAGCCGGCCTTCGTTTGGCGAGGGAGCTTGAGATCCAGGGTGTAACAACCCCATCCGTTCATATGGTATATCATAGAAGGTCCGGTTGGGGCCTCACAACATATATCACAAAACAGGCGGTGAAGGTACGGGATGATACCAGAGTAGCGTAGTGAACCTATCACAAAGCATTTTAGCAAAGCCTATAATACCACTTGAACTCCTCTCTTGAATGTCCAACAAATAAAACACTATATTTTATAGCATATAGGAATGTCTTAAAATGTGTAAACATCATTGGCCCTATGGCCTTACAAGGCTTTCAAACAGTGGCCCCAACATTGGCGCGTAGGCCGGCCACAATAAAAGAAAACACAACAAGCATTTCCACATAGACTTCGAGGGCTAGCAGTAACAGCAGCAGCAACAGCAAGGACCTCAACCTTTATGCGTCCCGATTGGCTCTCCAGTACCTGTACAGGGACAATCCACCCAATGGTGGCAAACAGAAGCAACGGTCAGCGTTCAGCTGACCCAATTATAACGACCCTACCCCTTTTCTTGGGGCAGCGGTAATCTTCCCTGCGGGCATATCATATCACAAGCATGGCAATATATTCATATAATGCGCTTTCACGCACACATGCAATCACAACCGTTCGCCACGCGGCCCAACGGTCCGTGCACTCAGGGCACATTCTTAGTGTTCTGGCAAAGCACTTGCCCACCACCGTATCAGGGTATCAGCCCAATGGTAACTATCTTGAGCATTTACTCCATGGAGTGCAGTCGGAGTTCTAGTCTTACTACACCGGGATGGCCCGTAGACCCCCATTGTGTCATGTCACGCAGGCCTAAGACTCTCGCTATGCGCTCCAACAGACCACACCTTCTGGTCCACGTCGGACGGACATAACGCAGGTCGGATCCTCCACCCCTCGTTGCTCAAATCGCCTTGCCTTCACCGAGTACGGCGTACTCGCGGCTTAATCAAAAGCGCGGCTCGGTCTCACCAATCCTGTTCTTGGCATTCAGCCTGGGTATTTCTCTACACCCATTCATCTCACACTATCAGCGGGTCTTTCCTGGGCACTACAGTACTTCTTATTACTCGTTCACCGGTACGACACCGCAATATCACAAATACCCGGGGTCTTTCCTGGGTACACCAGTACTTCCTGTTACTCTCTTCACATGTGGACACCCTACGACATCAAGCATCACAAAGGTCCTTTCCTGGTCACACCAGTACTTCCTGTTCACAGGTACGACCCAATAGCACAAGCATACACGGATATTTTCCTGGACTACCACTCCAGTACTTCCTGCTACTACCCTTCACAGGCATAACCCGTTGACTCCTTAAACTACACGTTTATCACGGAGTCTTCTCCGATTCGTATGCAACATCACCAATCCAGACCAACCTGTCCAGATGGGCTTCACACAGCACGCCTATTCCGTACTCCATTTTCGGATCTATATGCCAACAGAAGGGGATTTCATGCATCCACCCAAAGACTCCCAAAATCAGCCACCTCTTGGTGGGGGAATCACAAACATATGTCAAAAGGAAGCCTTCACATGGCTAGGAAGAAAAGCCGTTACCCTTGAAGCCCTCTTTGGTTCCATGAACGCTAAACTGGCTTGAACGACTCACAAGAGCTTTTCCTCCGCAACGTCGGCCTCGGATCTCTCGTCGGGAAACCGCAGCACCACCAGTGATTAGCCCCCTTTCCTCCTCCTCCTTCGTCCTTTCTATTTCTCTCTCTAGAAATGTAGTAAGAGAAAGACAAAAGCCAAATGAGTTTTCTCCAACCCATTCTCGGCCTTAAGAAGACAGGGAGGCCTCTCAGCCCTTGGATCCAGGCTGAAGGAATGGATGGCCACAATTTCACCAAAAAGTATAAATTCTGCCTGACACGGTCTGTGACACGCCCGTGTGCCTCAAGCGGTGTTAAACCGACTTATCCAGAACAGTGACACGCCCATGTGACACGCCCGTGTCATAGGCCGTGTCACCCAACATGCCTTCAGACACGCCCGTGTCTGTGGCCGTGTTCGTCAGGCTGAAAAAAATCCCAAAATCACCCGAGACTCACACGGCCTATGACACGCCCGTGTCCCAGGCCGTGTGCCCATACACGACACTCGACACGCCCCAGCTCAAAATCGTCGGGCTGAGTTTGTCGACCAAAGGGACACGCCCTGTGACACGCCTGTGTCATAGGCCGTGTTCACTGGACTCGACAAACGTCGACCGCATCTCGACACTCGACAATCGTCGTGCAACGTTCGTCGAACGCGCTGACACGCCCTGTGACACGCCCGTATCACAGGCCGTGTCCAGAGTCGACCAAATTTTGTCGACCACTCATCGACTGTTCCTCTCGATACTCGACGCACGCAGGACACGCCCTGGGACACTCCCGTGTCCCAGGCCGTGTCACCTGAAAATTGGCCTGCTGATAAAAATCGGGCTGTTACAACCCTCCCCTCTTACAATAATTTCGTCCTCGAAATTAAGACACGGGAAGGCAACCAGCAATCAGCAACCAAAAAGTTATAACATTAAAATTTTTATGTTACAACACAATTCTCTCCACGGATTACAGAAACAGCTCGGGAAACTCTTCTCGCATGATTTGCTCTCGCTCCCATGTAAGTTCTTCACGGACGCAGTTGTCCCACCGTGTAACGCCCCGAAACTCAAAAGAGCGACGCGGAACATTTTGGTCCAGTTTTGGGTTCTAGCAGGAGGCACACGGCCTGGGACACGGGCGTGTCCCAGAGCGTGTCAGGCTTGTGTCGACACTCAGCCGGCAAAGTCGACATTTTGTTCTCGACATTGTGTCGAGACAGGGCACACGGCCTGTGACACGGGCGTGTCGCAGGGCATGTCGACCCGTGTCGACACTCAGCCCGCGAAGTCGACACTCTGCGCTCGACGAACTGTCGAGATATGGCACACGGCCTTTGACACGGGCGTGTCGCAGGGCGTGTCGACCCGTGTCGACACTCGTCCCGGGGAGTCGACGAATTTCGCTCGACGAAGTGTCGAGACAAGGCACACGGCCTAAGACACGGGCATGTCCAAGGCCGTGTTGTGTGGTCGACAAACTTCGCTCGACGAAGTGTCGAGTGTCGAGACCGTGTACATGGCTTGGAGCCCAGGCGTGTTGAGGTAGACACGGGCAAGGACACGGACATGTCCTAGAACCCGTGTAGTGCTCAGGTTGTTTTCGGGATAAATCGATGGGGGTACACGGCCGGCCACACGGCCGTGTCAGGTGGAACATGGGCGTGTCAGGTCGAACACGGGCTTGTTTGATGCCCGTGTGTTGTTCCAGGCGCGTCGATTTTGATGGCGAATGAGGCACACAGCCCTGGACAAGGGCGTGTGCCAGGCCGTGTTCGGTCCAATTTGGACATTTCAGGCCCGAATCAATGTCGTTCGTTTCTTTAAGTTGGGATCCAATGGCTGGGGGTTATTCCTGATGGGATATACCCGGGATTGGACCCTTGAAACCCTCACTTTTACTTGAGTGGTTATCTTTCCAAAGCTTAGAGAGAGATGAGAGCCAAGTAAGGAAGAAGAAGCTAGATCCGGCCATTGGAGGAGCTTCGAAGCTCCAAACCTCGAGCCGACTCCGGATCCACGGAGGCGAAGAGAGTGCGGTGCTTTTCATCCGCTTACTTTTCCATGACGCCAAAGAAGAACGCAAGGGTAACGATCCTCTTCTTGAGCATGTTAAGCTCTACTTCTTTTGCAAAAGGGAAACCCGCTCTCGCGAGTTTGCGGTGAGTTGGAGGCGTTCCTTTGGGTAGACATGAATAGTCCCCATTGTTAGAGTCCGTAAGCGAGAACAGACATAAGCATGTTGTGTGAAGCCTACCCGGACATGTTGGTCTGGATCGGTGATATTGCATTGCATAAATGTCGGAGAAGACTCTGTGCGAATGGTTGTTTTTCGGGTTTTCTACACGGTAGATTGCAACAGGGAGCCTTGGGGACTAACCTTAAGGTGCACCCGGAAAACTGGGCGGATGCGTGATCTTGCCAACATGGAGGCCTGAGAGCCAACTTGAACATAACCGAGTTATGTGAAATGTGTGACGAAAATGGGACTCGGGAGAAGTTTGACCTGCTCATATGGCTTAAATTGTCGTTGCGACGTGAGCACGAGTTAGATGGAACCATACCCATTTCTATGTCGTTCGGTTAGAGCCATTGGCATAGATGAGGGTCTTCGGCGGTCTATGGCTTAAATTATCGTGACTCATGCCAGGAAGACAAATTGCTCATATGTTTGGCCGTCAAAGTGGCGGTGGTGGGTCTGAAATGTCTATGGCTTTAACTGACGTGACATCGACCGGTTCACCGAGAATGTGCCCTGAGTGCACGGGGTGTATGGCCGTGTGAGGCTACGCATGTGATGAAATGAATATTATTATATTGCTCGCTTGTGCTAATAAAATTGCAGGGAAGGAGCATCGCCGCCCCGAGTTGGGGGCGGGATCGTTATAATTTGGTCAGCATTGCTGACCATTGCCTTTTTGTTTGCCACCGTGTAGTGGTTATGTTGCTTGCAGGTGCTGCTGGACCAAACGGTCAATAGCGGGATAAAGCCCAAATTGCGAAGCCGGCCCTTGATGGCCTATTTGGAGTGTTTACTGCTTTATTCATGTATGACCGGCCTGCGTGCCGTGATTGGTAAATCATGTAACATTAAGTAAACCATTTTGTAAGACCTTAAGGGCAGTACTGGTGTATGTACTTCATTCATGGTTGGCTATTTTAGTGGACATTCATGCTTTAGTGCTGGGTTCTTTATTGCAACTTATATAAACTGCTTCTGCTAGAATGCTCTGTGTAGGACGTTATGATTAGTTGGATGGTTTCCATTGAGTAACCACCCGGTCTGTCTGTAGTATATGGCGTCGGGCCCCGGCCGGACCTACTGCTATATGCTATGCGACGGATAGGGGGTGTTACAATTTGGTATCAGACTACTGGTTTTGGTCGGGCTTAAATTGAATTCGTGGACGAATTCTTTTTACGGGGTGGTGAGCACATGTGTGTGCGTCATCGTTATAACAGTAAAAGAACCCATGAATGTCCACTTAGGAATGAAATACACGTGTTTGAGGAACCTGCGTATTCCTATAATTGCTGTTTGCAATTTTATTCGTTCGTTTAACAGTGTTTTGTACCACTATAGGTGACCAGAAGCGGTGCTGGACCGCCAGAATGTCCGGTTTCTGCGGGGTTTAGTGCGCCCGTTGAGGTGTTTGAGACCCCTCCTTCGTATGAAACCGTTAGAAGGATCGTTGAAGCATTGTTCGCTGTGACGGGTGCACAGCTTGGAGGAAATGTACAACCCTGTGCCCCTATTGTGGCTCCAACGCCGGTTGGCGTGATGGAGCAGATGACCTTGGGTAGACCATCGGGGCAGCAGCTGAATACGCATTTAGTGCAGGGAGCACACACAGTTGAGGAATATTTGCAAGCATTTCTTATGATAAGCCGCTACTCATGCTTCGAGTTGGATAATGAGCAAGCTACAATCGATAGATTTTATAATGGCCTGCGCGCCGAGTTACGAGTTCTACTGCTAGGACCAAAGTTATTGGGATTCCGAGCCTTGGTGGAATCAGCTAGATCTTTGGAGGCAGATTTGAGGAAGACCCTCCCGATGCCAGCGACCATGGTATCGAACTATGCAATCCCCATAAGAGTTGCATCCGTTGGAATGCTGGAGAAAGGGGCTATGACATCGACTAGCAAAGCTACTTACATATGTTTTACTTGTGGAAAGAAAGGGCACTTTGCCCGAGACTGTTGGAAAGGTACTCAGAAGGCCAAGAAAGCTATGTCAGGAGCAGTCAAGGACTTTAGTGCAAAGGAGCTGGTATTCAAAGTGTCGAACACCTCAAAGTCTGTATATCGAAAATGGTATAAGAAGCATATGACTTCGGGTCCAGCTCCTTCTGGTGCTTCTGGGGCGACTACGGGTCGGACCCAGGGCACATGTTTCAAATGTGGGGAGCCGGGGCATTATGCCTGTGAGTGCCTAAAGCCCTGGAGGAAGCACGCCATCGTAAGGGCAGGTATGGTTTAAATATAGTTTTGCCTTAAATACTTGTCGCCCTTGTGCATGTTAGCTTAGAACTACTTGTGCTAAGCTTTGTTACGACTTTACTTTATCTGCGAGAGCACCGTTCATTTAGGGAGCTTCGCATTCCTTTATTAGGAATTTAATTGTGCGTCAGAGTACCTCTTTCGATGGTAAGAGACAAATTGGATGCGTTATAGTCCAATGGTGCTCATTGTGTGCGGGTAGAATTTGTTGCGCTTATTTTGGATTGGGAATCAGGAGTTCGATCTGCAGGCGTCGTTACTTCTGTTGGTGGAGTTCGACGTTATATTTGGCAGGGACTGGCTCTCGGAGAAGCAAGCCTATATAGATTGTGGTAGCAAGGTAGTCAAGCTGGGAGCAAGTCGTGAGACGACCTTTACGGGCTCGAAGAGGTCGAGCAAGACGTTGGTGTCTGCTCTTCAGGTGGTGAAGGCGGTTCGTGCTGGTGCAGAGCTATTTTGTACGCTAGTGGAGGTTGCAAAGCCGAAGCCAACGTTGTTTAGTATTTCAGTGGTATCGGAGTACCCTGATGTGTTCCCTAGAGATCTTCCTGGAGCCCCGCCTCAACGGGAGATAGATTTCATGATTGAGCTAGTACCAGGTGCAAAGCCTGTGTCACGCTCTCCTTATCGGCTAGCGCCTAAGGAAATGTCGGAGCTGAAAGTACAACTGCAAGAGTTGTTGGAGAAAGGGTATGTGCGCCCAAGTTCTTCGCCTTGGAGCGCGCCGGTCCTCTTTGTTAAGAAGAAGGACGGAAGCTTGAGGCTATGTATTGATTATCGGTAGCTCAACAAGTTGACGGTGAAGAACAAGTACCTGATCCCCCGGATTGATGATCTTTTTGATCAGTTAGTCGGGTCGACGGTGTACTCGAAGTTGGATATCAAGGCTTGGTACTATCAACTACGAATAAGGGAGAGTGATATCCCGAAGACAGTGTTCAGTACGAGATACGGGCATTATGAGCTTACGGTCATGCCGTTTGGGCTGACTAATGCGCCGTCAGTGTTCATGGATTTGATGAACAGGACTTTCAGGGAGTACTTGGACCATTTTGTGATCGTCTTCATCGACGATATTTTGGTGTACTCGCAAAGTGAGGATGATCACTTCAAGCATCTTCATTTAGTTTTGGAGACGCTAAGGAGGAATCAACTGTATTCCAAGTTCTCGAAGTGCGAGTTTTGGTTATCCTCAGTGGCATTTCTCGGTCATATAGTGAGTGGAGAGGGTATTGCTGTGGATCCGGCGAAGATTATTGCGATACAGGAGTGGCCTGAGCTTGCTACGGTAGCGGAAGTCCGGAGCTTTCTGGGGCTTGCCGGCTATTATAGGCGCTTCATAGAGAACTTCTCGCGGATAGCGTTACCTCTCACTACTTTGACGAGGAAGGAGCAGAAGTTCGTTTGGACGCCGGAGTGCGCGCGAGCTTTTGAGGAGTTGAAGTGTCGGTTGACCACGACGCCTATGCTGCGTTCTCCATGTGGGACCGAAGGCTATGAGATTTATAGCGATGCTTCGGGCAGTGGTTTGGGTTGCGTACTACTGCAACACGGAAGTGTAATAGCTTATGGCTCGAGACAGCTAAAAGTGCATGAAAGGAACTATCCGGTCCATGACTTGGAGTTAGCGGCCGTGATTTTTGCCTTGAAGCTGTGGAGACACTATTTGTACGATGTGAAGATTGATATCTACACCGATCTTAAGAGCCTGAAGTATCTGATCGATCAAAAGGATCTAAATATGCGGCAGCGTAGATGGATGGAGTTCCTGGGGGACTATACATTCAAGATCCACTACGTGCCTGGTAAAGGTAATGAGGTTACGGACGCGTTGAGTCGTCGAACCCCAGCTCAAGCCAATTGGCTATCGGTGCATGATGAGCGGTTGGTGCGGGAGTTGGAGGCGTTGGAGATTGTTTGTGTGGATAGGCAATCAAGTGCTGAAGCAGTTCTGAATTGGACTGAAGTCCAATATGACCTGGCTGATCGGATTCGGCAGGCTTTGGATATGGATGTTCATATGAAGCAGTTCATGGTAGAGGCTCTGGATGGGTCAGATTCCTAATTCGTTGTGGAGGACGGATTGCTTTGGAAAGACGGTCGTCTGTGCATCCCAAGTGTGGGTAGTTTGCGGGTGGAGTTGTTGTGTGAGGCACACCATACTAAGTACTCAATTCACCCGGGGAGCACGAAGATGTACCGTGATGTCCATAAACTGTTTTGGTGGCCGGGTTTGAAGAAGGATGTGGCGCTCTATGTAGCGAAGTGCCAAACTTGCGCCTTAGTGAATGCGGAATGCCAAAAGCCGGGAGGATTTCTTAAGTCCTTGCCTATTCCGGAGTGGAAATTCGACGACATCTCTATGGACTTTGTGCACGGTTTTCCAAGGTCGCAAAAGGGGAACGATGCCACTTGGGTGGTCGTGGATCGGTTAACGAAGGTGTCTCATTTCATTCCGCATAGGAAGGATGATCCGGTGGAGAAGTTGGCAAAACTATATGTGGATAACATTGTGCGGCTTCACGGTGTGCCCCGCAGCATCGTGAGTGACAGAGATGGGCGGTTCACGTCCAATGATTGGAGGCTTGTCAAGCAAATATTGGGAACAAAGCTAAAATTCAGCACAACCTTCCATCAGCTAATGGATGGGCAGACCGAGAGGGTCAATAGAACTATGGAAGACATGCTTCGTGTTAAAATTCAACAAACCGCAAATGCCCCCTTGGATACCCTGTTGACAACTCAACAAACCGAAGGAGAATACGCCCACTTATAATGTTGAAAGTTTTCCCGGATCGTGGAGTTAGCAGGGGTTATCTCAACAAAGCAGTAATAACCAGCAACACATGCAGCACAAGCTTCTTTATTGATCAAGAGCAAACTTCTTTACAAGGCGAGACATACATGGCGAGACATGCTTCACCAAAACCCAACACCAGGAGAGCAGAGACAGTTACAAAGACAAGAACAAAAAACAAGCCGCGCGGACTCAATCAACAAGCCGCCGACCTACTGCTGTGGAGTCCGCTCAGTCCGCCAGGTCGCCAGACCGCAACCCAAGCCGCGCGGACTCACCCTTATTCCAATGCTTAGCTCTTCACCGCCGATCTGGACGCCGCCAGACCGCACATGCTGCGTCACCGAATGGAACAGTCCGCCTGAAGCAGGCGACTTCCTGAACCCCGAACCAAGTCGCCAAAGAGAAGACCGCCTGGTCGCTATCCGCGACCTGCTGTTTACCGCCTGTTGCTTAACCGCAGAGTCCGCACTGTCCCTGACCGCAATCAGAGCCAAGTCCTGGATTTCCAGCGCTATCCGCACAACCTGCACAGCACAACCGGGTCAACTCTCAATCCGCGCGGACACAAGGTCCAGACCGCAGCAACTTACGCGAGCTCAAATACTGTTCACTTACTTCGGTCTAGGTTCCTCATTCCAGATGTGACATGGGTCCTATTTATAGGCATGACGATGAGTATGGTCACCGCCCTAGCCGATAGGATCACCGCCACAACCCGCAGCTAGAAAAAGTGTGTCCGCCAGCCCGCGGACACACATTTCAGTTCGCCGCTCCTGTGCAGATAGCCAGTCCGCCCCAGCTTCTCCAAGGCTGGACTCCAATATCCAGCCCGCCTTGCCGCCAGAGGCCAAGCCAGGACCACCACAGCCGGACTCCACAACAGCCGTGTCCGCCATTCTGCGGACAAGGCATCAGCCCGCAAAACGGAGCCCGCAGCCTCGCCATCAAGGCACCTGCCGGACTCAGCGGACACCCGGCTTCCGTCCGCATATCCCAAGTCCATTACCTCATTGCCAAGGCACCTCCGGACTTAGCGGACACGCCAATCCAGTCCGCTAAAAGCAGACTCCATTCCGCAACTCCTGAGTCCATAACCTCGTCACAAGGCTAAACCGGACTCAGCGGACTCCGGCTACAGTCCGCACGCTCCTGCACAAGCAATTCTCCAGTCCGCATTTCCCAAGCTAGCAAACAAGGCAACAACACTTCTACTACGCTTGGCGGACTGAGAAACCAGCCCGCGCTGCACTGCGCGATCTCCCCGGACTGAGCCATCCTGGACTTGGTTCAATTCCCACCAAGTCCAGTCCGTTGGCCGCAAGGGCCAGTCCGCACTTACTAGCGGACACTGGATCTAGCCCGCCATACCGGGCGACCTCCAGTTCCTGTCCGCGCTGACCGGCGGTCTCCGCGGCTTCCCGCTGCCACTTCACTAGAGCAAGACCAAGGCATCTGCCAAACCGGTCTGCCGAGCTCCAGTTCTTCAGTCCGCTTCAAGCCGGACTCCGCGGATAACATTCCTATCCGCCTGGTTACTTCCTGGGAGTAAACCGCATGCTGAGCATACACTGGCCTGTCAGACCGCCGCTGCTATCCGTGTAGTCCGCACGAACAGACCGCCCAGGCCGCCACAGAGCAAACCGCCTGCAACATCCCTGCCGACCTAGCAGTCCGCCAACCCTGTCCGCGTAGTCCACGCGGATAGGTTTCCCAAGCCTTCCATTCACCCACTTTCACTTCACAGAATTCAACACTCCCCCTTGAAGTGAGAAGTGGTGAATAACTCCAGCAGCTCCCGTAACCTTACACCTGGTCCTTCCGATAGCATCTACGAAGAGATGTCCAAGACAAAGTCCTCGCCCCGCATATCATGGACCATGAGGGAGCCCTCCAGCATCTCCCAAAAGGAGCCATGCTTCCCTCTGCCTTCTTCAGCTTCAACCTCCACTCATGCATCACAGGAGTATCACCAACTTCCTTGGATCCAGAAGCCCAAGCCTTGTTATCTCTGAGAGAAGTCACCTCTTCAGACTTGGTGTCAACCACCTCCTTGATTCTAGTGGGGTCATCACAGCCAGAAGTACCTTGCTCGACCTGAGGGCTAACAAAGAAACACGGGACCAAGTCCGCCGTGTTCCCTTCACAATATCGAGCTGGTGGCTTACTGATCCTCTTCGATCTCCGAAGAACCTGATCATGGCTAACCACCTCCGCTGCTATTAAACCAGCTCCGTTCCCGGGCAAACCCGGAACAATGCTCCCTTTGCTCCCTGAACAAGACGCCTCCTTACTGGAACCAAGAGCACCTGGAGCAACGCTCCCCCTGCTACCTGAACCAGAAGACTCCCCTCTTGAACAAGACTGCCTGGAACATCGCTCCCCTTGCTTCCTGAACTGGAAGCCTCCGCCTTCGAGCCAGAAGATCCTGGAGCATCGCTCCCCCTTCTTCCGAACTCTGACGCCTTTGCCCCGGAGCTAGAACAACCTGGAGCACCTGGTGACTCAGGCAAATCCACTTCCTTAGCAGCAGCCTCCTTCAGCCCACCATCTGACCTGCTTATCTCTAGCTCCACATAAGAGCTACCCCAATACGGCGTCAACTCATCAAAAACAATGTCTCTCGACACTATGAGTTTCTTCGTCGCAGGATCCATACACCTCCATCTTCTTCTCTGCTCATCATACCCAACAAAGACTAGCTTTGTCTTGAGAGCACCTGGAGAGTGTAAATAGCAGGTAGATCCAAACACCCGAAGGTGCTTTACTGAGGGCTTCACTCCGAACATCAGCTCATAAGGAGTCTTCATTATGATCGGACTAAGAGGCATCCGGTTGATGACATGAGCAGCACAGGCTATTCCTCCGCCCAAAGAGCCTTCGGAACGCCTTTACTCTGAAGCCAACCCTTGCAGGTCTCCGTTAACCAACGGATCATCCGAGCTGCAATAATACCCTGTTGTGAAGTATGTCCACAAGAAAGCTCCATCCGGATCCCTTGCTTCCTGCAAAAGCGTGAGAACTCGGTTGAGCCAAACTCACCACCGAAACTTGTCCTCAACACCTTGATCCTCCGGCCAAGCTGGCCTTCCACAAGCTTCTTGAACTCCACAAACAAGCGTACCATGTTGGACTTCTTCTTCATAAAGTATACCCAAGTATACCCAGAATAGTCATCAACCAATATCAGCATGAACTGCTGCCTCCAAGACTGGCCGTGATGGTCGGTCCCACCAGACCACAATGGACAACCGCCAATGGTGCATTACATCTGGATTGTGCTTTGTCGACCATGAAGCGATAGGCTCCACTTTCCTGACATCCCGCACACCCCGACCATCGCCATAGGATGACAATCTAGGCAAGCCTCTTACGAGTCTTCTTTCCGCCATTGCTTTCAGCTTGTCCATCCCTACATGCCCCAGTCTTTCATGCCAGATAGCTGCACTATCACTGGCATTCCTCCGATCAACTCCAGAACTAGTTGATATCCCAACTACGTTCTTCTCCTTCCTCCCTACCTGAGCAACGTTCGCCGAGAGCAAGACAACCTTGCACTCCTTCCGAAGATGACCTTGCTGCTTGCATTTATAGCACCGTGGTCCTTCCTTCCTCTTCCTATCACGCCTAGGAGAAACACTCCTTTCTTCCTGATATGAAGTAGAGGGACCATCTTCAGCAGCAACCTTCACCTCCTTCCTGAACAACCCATCAAGGGAAGTCCAAACCTCCGCAGCTGACGCGACATCCACTGATGTGGTCCAAGAGCTCCGATGAGATCACCTGCTTGAGAATAGACTCCGCTTTCGCATTTGCCTCCTTCCAAGCTCTCATCGCCTCAGCATTGCCAGCAGTATCCTCTTGTCTTCCTGCTCCGCATACAACCTCCCAAAGGTCCTCGCCAAGAAGAAAGCTCTTCATACAGGACTTCCACCGTTCACAGTTCGCCTCTGTAAGAAGATCAATACCAAGACAACTTGCATCCTCCACTGCCATGGTTCTACCACTGGTTTCCTCTACAGACGAGCAACTACTTCCATTGAGCACTGCTTGACCACTCCAACAACCTCGCTTTGATACAATGTTAAATTCAACAAACCGCAGACGCCCCCTTGGATACCCTGTTGACAACTCAACAAACCGAAGGAGAATACGCCCACTTATAATGTTGAAAGTTTTCCCGGATCGTGGAGTTAGCAGGGGTTATCTCAACAAAGCAGTAATAACCAGCAACACATGCAGCACAAGCTTCTTTTTGATCAAGAGCAAACTTCTTTATAAGGCGAGACATACATGGCGAGACATGCTTCACCAAAACCCAACACCGGGAGAGCAGAGACAGTTACAAAGACAAGAACAAAAAACAAGCCGCGCGGACTCAATCAACAAGCCGCCGACCTACTGCTGTGGAGTCCGCTCAGTCCGCCAGGTCGCCAGACCGCAACCCAAGCCGCGCGGACTCACCCTTATTCCAATGCTTAGCTCTTCACCGCCGATCTGGACGCCGCCAGACCGCACAAGCTGCGTCATCGAATGGAACAGTCCGCCTGAAGCAGGCGACTTCCTGAACCCGAACCAAGTCGCCAAAGAGAAGACCGCCTGGTCGCTATCCGTGACCTGCTGTTTACCGCCTGTTGCTTAACCGCAGAGTCCGCACTGTCCCTGACCGCAATCAGAGCCAAGTCCTGGCTTTCCAGCGCTATCCGCACAACCTGCACAGCACAACCGGGTCAACTCTCATCCGCGCGGACACAAGGTCCAGACCGCAGCAACTTACGCGAGCTCAAATACTGTTCACTTACTTCGGTCTAGGTTCCTCGTTCCTGATGTGACATGGGTCCTATTTATAGGCACGATGATGAGTATGGTCACCGCCCTAGCCGATAGGATCACCGCCACAACCCGCAGCTAGAACAAGTGTGTCCGCCAGCCCGCGGACACACATTCCAGTTTGCCGCTCCTGTGCAGATAGCCAGTCCGCCCCAGCTTCTCCAAGGCCGGACTCCAATATCCAGCCCGCCTTGCCGCCAGAGGCCAAGCCAGGACCACCACAGCCGGACTCCACAACAGCAGTGTCTGCCATTCTGCGGACAAGGCATCAGCCCGCAAAACCCGAGCCCGCAGCCTCGCCATCAGGGCACCTGCCGGACTCAGCGAACACCTGGGCTACCGTCTGCATATCCCAAGTCCATTGCCTCATTGCCAAGGCACCTCCGGACTTAGCGGACATGCCAATCCAGTCCGCTAACAGCAGACTCCAGTCCACAACTCCTGAGACCATAACCTCGTCACAAGGCTAAACCGGACTCAGCGGACTCCGGCTCCAGTCCGCACGCTCCTGCACAAGCAATTCTCCAGTCCGCATTTCCCCAAGCTAGCAAACAAGGCAACTGCACTTCTACTATGCTTGACGGACTGAGAAACCAGCCCGCGCTCTACTGCGCGATCTCCCCGGACTGAGCCATCCTGGACTTGGTTCAATTCCCACCAAGTCCAGTCCGCTGGCCACAAGGGCCAGTCCGCACTTACTGGCGGACACTGGATCTAGCCTGCCATACCGGGCGACCTCCAGTTTCTGTTCGCGCTGACGGCGGTCTCCGTAGCTTCCACTTGCCGCTTCACTAGAGCAAGACCAAGGCAACTGCCAAACCGGTCTGCCGAGCTCCAGTTCTTCAGTCCGCTTCATGCCGGACTCCGCGGATAACATTCCTATCCGCATGGTTACTTCCTGGGAGTCAACCGCCTGCTGAGCATACACTGGCCTGTCAGACCGTCGCTGTTGTCCGCGTAGTCCGCGCGAACAGACCGCCCAGGCCACCACAGAGCAAACCGCCTGCAACATCCCTGCCGACCTAGCAGTCCGCCAACCCTGTCCGCGTAGTCCGCGCGGATAGGTTTCCCAAGCCTTCCATTCACCCACTTTCACTTCACAGAATTCAACACTTCGCATGTGTGTCTTGTGTTGATACGCGGAAACGACACCGGGGGCACAGCTAATACGGAGGGGGTGTTTGGTCTCATAGGCTAGGAGAGGAGGAAGGAGAAGGTTGCGGGGGTAGAGGATATGGAAGCTTCTGAGTGCTCGAGAGTGGAGCAAACAGCTTGTTCAAGGAGGGTTGTGGGGGTAGAGGAGAGGCTGCTGAGAGCAGAGGAGAGGCTTGATCAACAGAGAGGGTTGATCAATAGAGGAAGAGGAGGTTGACCAGGAGTTGTCGAGCAGACAGTTACTGCGACGGTTGTACTTGCAGGTTGGCTGCCTAGAAGAACTGAGCTGAGCTGAGGGAAAGGCTTGCTGAGCAGAGAAGCAAAGCTTGCTGAGCAGGAAGCAAGGCTGGCTGAGCAAGGAGCAAGGCTTGCTGAGCAGAGAGCAAGGCTGCTGAGCAGAGAAGCATGGCTTGCTGAGCAGAGAGCAAGGCTTGCTGAGCAGAGAGGAGAAGAGGGGGCCGCTAGTAGCGGCAACAGCACACTTCGCCCGCCGCGGCCTAAATGCCACTCTTACGACGGGCTTTCCTTTGATTAATAGCGAGAGGTTACAAGCTTACAAGTACACCTTCACAACAAAGCATTAAAGGGGTACAAAGAGAAGCTGGCGGCTAAGGGAGAAGAAATTGCCAGAGCAGAGAAAAGAAGCTTCCAGAGACTAAGTAAAAGAGGCTTCTAGCTGCTGGAGGACTGGAAAACTGAGTCTGCTGGCAAGCTGCAGGTAAGCTGTGGAGGACTGCGCGGACAGGAAAACTGAGTCTGTAGGGTCTGCTGGCAGGCTGATGGAGGACCGCGCGGACTGGAAAACGGAGCCCGCAGAGCTTGCTGGAAGGCTGATGGAGGACTGCACAGACAGGAAAACGGAGTTCGCAGGGTCTGCTGGCAAGACTTGTCTCAAACCCTGGTCCTTCTCCCCCCCCCCCGAATGAGAGTAATCAGGGGCTATTTATAGGCCCGGGGAAGATCTTCAAAAAGCGGGGCCCAGTGACGTCAGCATGACGACCTGCGCGGACTCCGCGGACTGGAAATTAGAGTCCACCAGGTTGGCGAATGAAGCAGGCTGTAGGAAGCTGGGAGAGAATGGAGGCCGCCCCCTTGCGGGCGGCCTGGACGGACTCCGGGGGGAGTCCGCCCAGCAGGGCCGGGGCCGCCTCCTAGTGGGCGGACTCCGGGTGGAGTTCGCCCAGCAGGCCGGGCCGCCCCCGAGCGGGCGGCCTGGGCGGACTCCGGGTGGAGTCCGTCTGGCAGGCCGGGCCGCCCCCAAGCGGGCGGCCTGGGTGGACTCCGGGTGGAGTACGCCAGGCTGGTCGGGCCGACCCCGAGCGGGCGGCCTGGGCGGAATCCGGGTGGAGTCCGCCCGGCAGGCCGGGCCGCCCCCGAGCGGGCGGCCTGGGCGGACTCTGGGTGGAGTGCGCCCGGCTGGCCGGGCCGCCCTGAGAGCGGGCGGCATGGGCGGACTCCGGGTGGAGTCCGCCCGGCTGGCCGGGCCGCCCCCGAGCGGGCGGCCTGGGCAGACTCCGCCCGCAGGCCGGGCCGCCCCCGAGCGGGCGGCCTGGGCGGAGTCCGCCCGCAGGCCGGGCCGCCCCCGAGCGGGCGGCCTGGGCGGACTCCGGGTGGAGTCAGCCCGACTGGCCGGGCCGCCCCCGAGCGGGCGGCCTGGGCGGACTCCGGGTGGAGTCCGCCCGGCTGGCTGGGCAGCCCCCGAGCGGGCGGCCTAGGCGGACTCCGGGTGGAGTCCGCCCGGTCGGCGGGCAGAGGCCGCCCCGGGTGGGCGGCATGGCAGGCGGAGGCCGCCCCTGGTGGGCGACCTCGGCGGACGGCGGCAGGAGTCCGCCGCCCCTCGTGCGGCAGGGAGGCCTCCCTTGGTGGCGGCCTCGGAGGACGGCAGCAAGAGGCCGCCGCCCCTTGGGCGGACTGGGAGGCCGGAGCCCCTTGGGCGGACTGGGAGGCCGCCCCTTGTGGTGCTGTTGGTGGACTCCTGCAAGGAAAAGCATTGCACGGTTAGCGGGCCTAACCGCATGGCCTGCGAGGGTGAGCTATGGGAACAGCCCGCCGTCCCGCATGGCAGGCGGTTGCAAGGGACCTAGACGGACAGGGAAAACTGTCTGCCCACGCCGGGGCTTGTCGCGATCAAAAGCGAGAATCTAAGGAGCGCGACTAGCCAGCTGGCTACCTTGGGAAGTATCGCCGATTTCTGGGTTAACATCTTGGATTTTGGAAAGCAATGGTAAGACCACCTTTATTTGGTGGAGTTCGCATACAACAACAGCTACCAAGCGAGTATTCAAATGGCGCCCTTCGAGGCCCTATATGGTAGAAAATGTCGCACGCCGTTGTCTTGGTTAGAAACGGGTGAGTCAAAGTTGTATAAGCGATTGGAAGTGGAGGATGCTACTTCTTTGGTGAGAACCATTCGGGAGAGGTTGCTTATCGCTCAGGACCGGCAAGCGAAGTATGATAATGCCAAGCAAAGGAACGTGGAGTTCGCTGTGGGCGACTATGTGTACTTAAAGATCAAGCCGTTCAAGGGTGTCTCGCGGGTGCAGCGATTGAAAAAGCTGAGCCCGAGGTACCTTGGGCCGTTTGAGGTTCTGGAGCGAGTTGGTGAAGCGGCCTATCGGTTGAAGCTTTCAGTGGAGCTTGGTGGATTACATGATGTATTCCAAATTTCGGTGCTTAGGAAGGCGGTGCAAGAGCCTACACAAGTGATCGCTGTTGATCAAGTGCCGGTGGATAGTGGGCTGATGACAAAAGTCAAGCCTGTGCAAATTGAGGACTCGGAGGTGAAGCGTCTACGCAACAAAGAGATCAGGATGGTCAAGGTCCGATGGGACAATTGTGGTCGTGAGGAGCTCTCTTGGGAACGAGAACAGACTATGCTTGACGAGTATCCGGAGTTGTTCCGCTCAGGTACAAATTTTGGTTTTGTACATGTCTTTCATTTATATAATTTCGTGGACAAAATTCTTTTAAGAGGGGGAGAGTTGTAACGCCCCGAAACTCAAAAGAGCGACGGGGGACGTTTTGGGCCAGTTTTGGGTTCTGGCAGGAGGCACACGGCGTGGGACACGGGCGTGTCCCAGAGCGTGTCAGGCTTGTGTCGACACTCAGCCGGCGAAGTCGACATTTTGTTCTCGACATTGTGTCGAGACAGGGCACACGGCCTGCGACACTGGCGTGTCGCAGGACGTGTCGACCCATGTCGACACTCAGCCCGCGAAGTCGACACACTATGTTCGACGAAGTGTCGAGACATGGCACACGTCCTGCGATACGGGCGTGTCGCAGGGCGTGTCGACCCGTGTCGACACTCGTCCCGGGGAGTCGACGAATTTTGCTCGACGATGTGTCGAGACAAGGCACACGGCCTAGACATGGGCGTGTCCAAGGTCGTGTTGTGAGGTCGATGAACTTCGCTCGACGAAGTGTCGAGTGTCGAGATCGTGTACACGGCCTGGAGCCCAGGCGTGTTGAGGTAGACACGGGCAAGGACACGGGTGTGTCCTAGAACCCGTGTAGTGCTCGGGTTGTTTTCGGGATAAATCGATGGGGGTACACGGCCGTATCAGGTGGAACACGGGCGTGTCAGGTCGAACACGAGCATGTTCGATGCCCGTGTGTTGTTCCAGGCGCGTCGATTTTGACGGCGAATGAGGCACACGGCCTGGACACGGGCGTGTGCTAGGCCGTGTTCGGTCCAGATTGGACATTTCAGGCCCGAATCAAAGCCATTCGTTTCTTTAAGTTGGGATCCAACGGCTGGGGGTTGTTCCTGATGGGATATACCCGGGATTGGACCCTTGAAACCCTCACTTTTACTTGAGTGGTTATATTTCTAAAGCTTAGAGAGATAGGAGAGCCATGGAAGGAAGAAGAAGCTAGATCCAGCCATTGGAGGAGCTTCAAAGCTCCAAACCTCGAGCCGACTCCGGATCCACGGAGGCGAAGAGAGTGCGGTGCTTTTCATCCGCTTACTTTTCCATGGTGCCAAAGAAGAACGCAAGGGTAACGATCCTCTTCTTGAGCATGTTAAGCTCTACTTATTTTGCAAAAGGGAAGCCCGCTCTCGCGAGTTTGCGGTGAGTTGGAGGCGTTCCTTCGGGTAGACATGAATAGTCCTCGTTGTTAGAGTCCGTAAGCGAGAATGGACATAGGCATGTTGTGTGAAGCCTACCCGGACATGTTGGTCTGGATCGGTGATGTTGCATTGCATAAATGCCGGAGAAGACTCTGTGCGATTGGTTGTTTTTCGGGTTTTCTACACGGTAGATTGCAACAGGGAGCCTTGGGGACTAACCTTAAGGTGCACCCGGAAAACTGGGCGGATGCGTGATCTTGCCAACATGAAGGCCTGAGAGTCAACTTGAACATAACCAAGTTATGTGAAATGTGTGACGAAAATGGGACTCGGGAGAAGTTTGACCTGCACATATGGCTTAAATTGTCGTTGCGACGTGAGCACGGGTTAGATGGAACCGTACCCATTTCTATGTCATTCGGTTAGAGCCATTGGCATAGATGAGGGTCTTCGGCGGTCTATGGCTTAAATTGTCGTGACCCATGCCGGGAAGACAAATTGCTCATATGTTTGGCTGTCAAAGTGGCGGTGGTGGGTCCGGAATGTCTATGGCTTTAACTGACGTGACATCGACCGGTTCACCGAGAATGTGCCCTGAGTGCACGGGGTGTGTGGCCGTGTGAGCCTACGCCTGTGATGAAATGAATATTATTATATTGCTCGCTTGTGCTAATAAAATTGTAGGGAAGGGAGCATTGCCGCCCCGAGTTGGGGCGGGATCGTTATAATTTGGTCAGCATTGCTGACCGTTGCCTTTTTGCATGCCACCGTGCGGTGGTTATGTTGCTTGTAGGTGCTGCTGGACCAAGCGGTCAATTGCGGGCTAAAGCCCAAATTGCGAAGCTGGCCCTTGATGGCATATTTGGAGTGTTTACTGCTTTATTCATGTATGACCGGCCTGCGTGCCGTGATTGGTAAATCATGTAACATTAAGTAAACCATTTTGTAAGGCCTTAAGGGCAGTACTGGTGTATGTACTTCATTCTGGTTGGCTATTTTAGTGGACATTCATGCTTTAGTGCTGGGTTCTTTATTGCAACTTATATAAACTGCTTCCGCTAGAATGCTCTGTGTAGGACGTTATGATTAGTTGGATGGTTTCCATTGAGTAACCACCCGGTCTGTCTGTAGTATATGGCGTCGGGCCCCGGCCGGACCTACTGTTATATGCTATGCGACGGATAGGGGGTGTTACACACCGGACTTTAACCATGCCGACCGTCTTGTTCCGCAACTATTTCTCGGCTCGATCCTCGATCTGAATGGGTCTAACTCTCGTTGTTAGCCCATACTCCACCGGCACACGATCATCCGCGATCACTTGGGCTAAATCTTTAACGGCCTTCCGAAGCACAGAGATGTGAAATACATCATATAATCCACCCAAGTCTGCCGACAGTGCTAGCCGATAAGCCGCTTCTCCGACGCGCTCCACCACTTCAAATGGACCCAAATATCTTGGACTCAACTTTTTCAACCGTCGAATCCTGGAGAAACCTTTGAAGTGTTTGATCTTCAAGTAGACCCAATCGCCAACCGTAAATTCCACGTTTCGGTGCTTGGCGTTGTAGTACTTAGCTTGTCGATCTTGAGCAATAAGTAGCCTCTCTCGAATAGTCCGTATGGTTGAATTTGCTTCATCAACTTCATTTGGTTTATAAATTCGAGCTTCGCCCGCTTCTACCCAGGCCAAGTGAGTACGATACTTCCTTCCATATAGCGCTTCATATGGTGCCATCCCAATGCTCGCATGGTAGCTGTTATTATACGCAAACTCCACCATATAGAGATGATCTTCCCATCTCTTTCCGAAGTCGAGGGCACACATTTGGAGCATGTCCTCCATCGTTCTGTTGGTACGTTCAGTTTGGCCATCCGTTTGGGGATGAAAGGCCGTACTGAAAGTCAACTTTGTGCCCAACAGTCGGTGAACTAGCCTCCAATCATTTGACGTGAATCGCCCATCTCGATCACTTACGATGCTCCGAGGAACACAGTGAAGTCGTACAATCTGGTCAACATATAACTTTTTCCAAACTTTCGACTGAATCATTCCGCCTATTCGGGAGAAAATGTGCCACTTTAGTTAGCCGGTTCAACAATCACCCAAATGGAATCATTTTCTCGCTGTGATCTCGGCAATCCGTGCACAAAATCCATGGAAATATCATCAAATTTCCATTATGGGATCGGCAGCGACTTCAAATAACCGCCCGGCTTTTGGCATTCCGCTTTCACCATCGCACATGTTTGGCATTTGGCCACATAAAAGGAAACATCTCTCTTGAGCCCTGCCACCAGAATAGCTTTTTCATATCGTTGAACATCTTCATGCTCCCGGGGTGAATGAAATACTCTGTATAATGTGCTTTATACATCAGTTCTTCCCTCAATTTACTCACATTCGGGACGCACAAACGGCCCTCTTTTCGCAAAAGACCGTCATTCCAGAAGAATTTGCCTTCTGGCCCTTCGTGAACATAGCGTAAGATATCTTCATCCAACTCCGTTGCCCGTCGAACTCGGTCCGCAAGGTCACATTGCACCTCCATCCAGTTCAAGCATGCATTGGCAGTGGCATTTTTGTCAACACAATATATCTCTAACGCTTCTAGCTCCTGCATAAGACGTTCATCATGCCTTTGTAACCAATTCTCTCTAGCCGGAGCCCTCTGACTCAAGGCATCTGCGACAACATTCCCCTTTCCGGGTGTATAGTGAATCTCAAAAGTGTAGTCCCCAAGGAACTCCAACCACCTTCGTTGTCGCATATTCAAGTCTTTCTGCTCCAATAGGTACTTTAGGCTCTTATGATCTGTATAGATCTCCACCTTCACGTCATAAAGGTAGTGTCGCCACAACTTTAGTGCAAAAATCACCGCCACTAATTCCAAGTCATGGACGGGATAATTTCGCTCGTGCACCTTCAGCTGGCGTGAGCCATAAGCAATTACCTTTCCATTTTGCAGAAGAACGCAGCCTAAGCCGCTCCCTGAGGCATCACTATAAATAACAAATCCATCGGTCCCACTTGGCGAAGACACACCGGCGCCGTGGTCAACCGAACCTTCAGCTCTTCAAAAGCTCGTGCGCACTCTGACGTCCAAACGAACTTCTGATCTTTTCGCGTCAGCGTGGTTAGCGGCAAAGCAATCCGCGAGAAGTTTTCAACAAATCTTCGGTAGTAGCCCGCAAGTCCAAGGAAACTCCTGACCTCGGCCACGGAAGATAACATTGGCCACTCTTATATGGCCCTTATCTTCGCTGGATCCACTGCAATGCCCGCTCCACTCACCACATGGCCCAGAAAAGCCACCGACGATAGCCAAAACTCGCACTTCGAGAACTTGGCATAGAGCTGATTTTGCCTCAATGTATTCAACACCAACCGCAAGTGAGTCTCATGCTCAGCTTCTGACATTGAGTACACCAGGATATCATCAATGAACACGATCACAAACAGATCCAGGTACTCTCGAAACATGCAGTGCATCAAATCCATAAACACTGAGGGCGCATTGCACCGTCCAAATGGCATGACTGTGAACTCATAGTGCCCGTAACGCGTTCCAAATGCGGTTTTGGGAATGTCACCTTCCCGAATTCTCAACTGGTACTAACCAGATTTCAGGTCCAACTTCGAATAGACGATCGAGCCCACCAGCTGATCGAATAACTCATCAATCCGGGGTATCGGATATTTATTCTTCTCGGTCAGCTTATTCAGTTCACGGTAATCAGCACATAACCGCAACCCACTGTTGGGTACATTGGAATAAATGTACCTGATTTGAAGAAGCCTCACCCTACTCAATGATATACATCAAAATGTATTTGATGTATTTTGAGTTACCTTGTGCAGGTTAAGTATTTGCATGGAAAGCTGAAAAGTTTCTAAGTCTATGTGTCGGCACCCAGAAGAAAAGTGTCGACACTTAAGAAGACTTGTGTCGACACCCAGAGAAGCAGTGTCGACACTTGGAGTAATTGTGTTGACACCAGGGATGAAGAGTCGACACCAGAAGGAAAGTGTCGACACATACAGGCTGTGTCGACACTCAATGAAGAAATGTTCAGAGAAGCTGTGTCGACACTTAGAAGCAGTGTCGACACCTAGAGGAACTTTGTCGACATCAGAAAGTGTCGACACTTGGAGGCTGTGTCGACACTCAGCAAAAGTTCAACAAATTCTAAGTACAAGTGCCGACACAAAGGAGATGTGTCGACACTCAGCCAAAGTCTCAACACATGAAGAATGTGTCGACACAAAGGATCAGTGTCGACACACAGCAAAAGTCTCAACATATGAAGTAAGTGTCGACACTAGGAAGATGTGTCGACACTCAGCAAATTTCAATGAAGTCTAAGTACAAGTATCGACACTAAGAAAATGTGTCGACACTCAGCAAGTATCAACACAAGAAGATGTGTCGACACCAAGAACTTGTGTCGACACTTACAAGAATTCAACTAAGTACTAAAGAACAAGGAGTTTTGTCGACACACAATATCAGTGTCGACACATGTTGAAGAAGCAGTGTCGAGAAGCAGATTCTACAACACAAGGAGTTGTGTCGACACCATGAAGGCTAGTGTCGACACTTAGTCAACTTGTGTCGACACTTGGTCTTTTTGTGTCGACACTTAAAGACAGACTGTCTCGACACTTTCAGACAGTTACAGATATTTCAAGAAGTGACTGGATGATTTGACAGCTGCCAATCCAGCCGGTCTACTGCAACTGTCAGAGTTGTCAGAAAGTCATTAAAACCGGATCAGCCGGTCACCATGAAGAAGGCCTATATATAGGCTTATTCTGTCAACAGAAGAAGATGATTGAAAAATAGATCAAGCAATTCATTGAAGAATCAATTCAAGTGAAGATCTAAGTAGTTGGAGAGAGAGAGAGCTCCTTCCAAGAAGACAGCTGTTGAACCAGGCTGTGAAGAAGGTTTCAGATTGAGATCTGAATCTTAAGTTGTAGTGATTGAAGATCAGCTGCATAGAGAATCAACCCTACTGTGTTCTACATTCAAGAAGCTTTGAAGGAAGCCAAGGGAGGTTGATCTCAGCAGAGTTCTTCCAAGAACTCATCAAGAAACCTGTTAACTCTTCTCTCTTATTCTGAGTTGAGGTTATATACATTGTATTCTTAATTTCTTGTAGGATCCTTAGGGATCTGATTTGTAAGCCTGAAATTATAAAGGCTGAGTGGTAGGGCCTGTGTGCCTGAGTGTAGGAGATTCATTTCTCTGAGTATAGCCTTGTGGCTGAGTGTAGGTCTTTGTGAAGACTGAGTGGTAGGGATGTTGAGCCTGAGTTGTAGGAGTGGGATCACTCTGAGCTGTAGGAACCTGGTTTGGGTTCTGAGTGTAAGATCTGAGGATCTGAGGAATAGTGGAGGAGTTTGGCCGAATCTATTACACTACTAGATAGGCGAAGGGGGAAAGTGGATCTACCCAGACCTTGGGGAACCACTATAAAACTGTGTGTACTCTGTGTATGTGATTGATTCTGTGTATGTTGTTTTATGTTCTGTGAAATCTGTGATATAATCTGCCTAAAAGTTTAAAAGATTAAGTCACCTATTCACCCCCCTCTAGGTGATTAGGTACAATTTCTTTCAAGTGGTATCAGAGCCAGGTTACTCAAAAAGGATATAACTGTCTGAGTACAAGATCCTGTTGGCAGATTCAGTATAATCAAGTGCAGAATCAAGAAAATTAAGAAAATGGGTTCAACAGAGAATCACAAAGAACTTGGATCCATGAAGTTGCCAATCTGTAGAAAGGAGATTTTTGGCATCTGGAAAGAAAGGGTTAGACTATTTATGGAAGCCTCTGACCCTAGAATCTATATCACAGTCAAAGAAGGGCCATATGTGCCTATGAAAGTATCAGTCCTGGATGCAAATCAGAGAACTCCTAAAGACTTTTCAGAGATGACTAAAGATGAGATTATTATGGCCACCATGGACAAGAGGGCCCAGAATATTATTGTGAGTGCAATAGATGATGCCACATTCTAGAATTTGATTCACTGTAAAACATCAAAGGAAATGTGGGACACACTGATAGTGTACATGGAGGGCTCTGAAGAAGTTAGACAGGACAGAAAGTCTTTGTTAAACCAAGAATATGAAAGTTTCAGACAAGGCAGGTCTGATAGTATAACAGAATGCTACAAGAAATTCTATAGGATTATCAATGAGTTGATGTCTTATGGAAGAGAATTCAGCAACTATGAGCTGAACGATAAGTTCTTGAGATCCCTAACTAAAGACTGGGATACTAAATTTGTGTCATAAGGGAAATGGCCAAGTTAGCAGATATTCCTCCTCCAACATTGTTTGGAAAGCTGTTATCCTATGAAATACAGCTAATGGTTAGGAAAGAGGAGGAGAAGACTACCAGATTTGAGCATAAAGAAAGAGCAGTGGCATTCAAGACAGAAGCCACCAGGAAATATAAAAGTAAGTCTCCATCTCCACCTCCAAAAGTTGCTGAGACTGAGACAGATGAGTCAGAAAGTAAGAATTTTGAAAGCAGTGAGAGTGATGAGGACTTTGCAGCTTTCACAAGACATTTTCAGAAGTTCCTAAAGAAGAAATAGTGGAGGTCCAAGTCATCCACTTCACAAAAGTCATCAAAGAATGATAGGAGAAAGCCCAAGACAAGTAGAACTACATCTTCAAAGATAGTTTGTTATTATTGTAACAAACATGGACATGTTGTTGCTGACTGTCCAGAGAAGAGAAAAGAGTCAACTGATAAGAAGAAGACTCTAATCAAGGGCAAAAAGGAAAGGTCCTTTGTTGCAAAGGACAAAAGTCTGTCAGATATGTCTTCTTCAGAAACTGATTCAGAAGCTGAAGCTTACATTGGACTGTTTGCTGAAGAAGAGAAAGAGGAGTTCATCCAGTTAATGAACTCTATATATGAGCAAGAGGACAATCTGTGTCAGGGACTGATGGCCTTGTCAGAAGGAGACAAAATCCAGGATCAGCCTGGACCAAGTCAGGTACAAAATTGTTCTTCAAGTTCAATTTCTAGTACTGGGTCAGAATAAGATTCATCAGCATCAAGTGATGAGAGTGAATCTGAATCTGAAGGAGATATTCATCAATTGATTGATGAATATGGTGTAGTGTTGCAAGCTTTAAAGGAAAGCAAATCCTTGGCCAAGAGTCAGGCTAAGGAGATTGACAATCTTAAAGTTGTTGCAACAGATTTTGATTAGTTGATTGATCAAAAACTAAATGAAATAGCCAGGCTGAAGAACATAACTGTTATTCTGATGGGGACTATAACATTCAAGAATGATCAAATCAGAAATCTGGAGATTAGTCTTCAGAAGGAGAGAGATATTGTTGCAAGGTTTTCTAAACCAAAATCTATTTTACCTTTGATAGATGAATTTGTACATCAAAAGGGTAAAACTGGATTAGGGTTTACACAACCTGCTAGGACTGTAAAGTCCAAGTCTAAGGGCAAAACCCCAGTACTCAACAATCCTGCTGTAGATAAAACAGCCAGGGTTGTAACCAAGCAAAGGTACAACAGATTTGAGTGCTGGTGTTGTGGCAAGGTTAGCCACTTTGCCATAGACTGTTGGCGCAATTCTAGTGCCAAGGTGAGTAGCAATCTGCCTGCTAGAAAAGCTACAGGTAGTTTTGTTAAGAGGCAAACTAACCAGCACCAAGGACCCAAGAATTCTTTGGGTTCTAAGGTTAACTAATCTGTTTTGCAGGTGAGTCCAAGTGACCATGCCCCAATATGGTACTTGGACAGTGGATGTTCCAGGCACATGACTGGAACTAGGGGATTGTTAAAGGACTACACACCAATCAAGGATGGTCCTAAAGTCACCTTTGGTGGTTCTGAAAAAGGAATCATCAAACGTTTTGTTAACATTTCTAACAACCTTATAACAATTACTCAAGTGGCTTATGTTAAGGTTTGAAACACAACCTCATTAGTATAAGTCAGTTGAGTGATTTAGGATATGACATCTCATTTGTCAAAGATGGTTGTCATATCAGGAGATCAAATGATCAAGAGATCATTCTGACTGGTTATAGGAAAAGAAATGTCTGTTGTCTAGACATTATGTGTGAGAACAATGTTTCTCCTGTGTGTCTTGTAGCTGATGAGAAAGTCTCTCATTGTGTCAAATGGCACAAAAGGTGATGATTTTTCTTGCTAACAAGTAATAATTCAATGTGATTTCATTCTACATTCTAATACAATTATGTAGATGGACTTAACTAGATTGAATTAGCATTCAGGCAAGCGCACCTATCAATCGTAATATATGAGAAATCTACATCTCGTGTCGTATTCCACAGGGTCGTTTCAACTATTCGTACTCACCCTCCCTTTATTTTCATACCTCTAAACAAAAGTGATATTTAAACTACATTATCCTAACTATGACCAATTGGATAATTCAATATTGGAGAAATAAAAACGATAGAACATGAAGCTTTTAAATAATTACATGGATAATTTCATTTACTAGTTCAATTCTAAGCAATCATGATATGAAAATACTGTTAAATTTGTGCAATGTAAAGGTTAATTTTTCATCAAAATTCTCTCTCGAGCAATTCCAAATCTAAACCTAAGATAGTAAATTTTCTCTCGAACAATTCACAACACTCAAGTTCGCATTAATCAGAATACCTTTATTACTACATAAATTCATGGATTTTATTTCTAAATTAACATGAATTCTTTTATCCGTGTTCTAATTTTCCAAACAAAATATCTCTCGATCATAGAGTTTGAAATACAAAGTGAATTATCATCACAATATGAACATACTAAATGCATTGCAAATAACCAATTTCTCAATCTAGCCAATTGCAAATTATGTAAAACAAATAAGTAATTCAAAAGGGATGATTAAACTCTTTGTTTGATTGCATAAACACAAATAAAATGCTACAAATATAACATGAACAAGGTGATACATGATTACTAGAATGTTCAAAGCAAAATTCATGTAAATCAAAACATAAATTGAAGATGGATCATCAAGAGAAAGAAAGGATTTAAGGGATTAATGATTGAATTAAAAAATACATAAGAATACACTTCAATCCTCCTTTTCTTGAATGCTCCTCTTCGGCCTCCAGCAGTTCTCCAAGCAGAAATGATCCAAAAGTTCTAAATAAATTTTTCTACAGGAAATTTATAGTTCCCTTGCAAACAGATCGGACACGGGGTCGCACACGGCCGTGTGCCAGGCCGTGTGGACGGTTCCTAGGCAGTTCCTGGGCGGTTCCCCACGAAAAGTCGTGTCTGGTAGTGGGCCGTGTCGGATGACACGGGTACAGACACGGCCGTGTGTGCGGCCGTGTTCACCAGACACGGGTTGGTCGGCAGCCGTGTGCAAAGATGACACGGGTATGCACACGGGCGTGTGCAATACCCGTGTGAGGCTCCTCTGTCTGCGCCCAAATTCTTCAGCTCCAGGTGCACCAAATTTCTGTCCTGTCATCGGCCATGTAGACTCCGTGAACTCCTCTGTTTGCTCCGAAACTTTTAGGTCCATTGGTTGGCATTACCTGCAATAGAAAAATAATAGACTCAGTAAATGGTTTAAAACAAGAACTGACAAGGACTTCTAAATACGCTCTTCTATCTATGATACGACAATTTCTTTGATATTATCATGAAATCAACACCAAAAGGGGCAGGAAATGGTAGATATGATTACAATTATGATAGTAAAAAGCCTATCATAATCGTACTCATCAAATACCCCCAGACTTAGATGTTTGCTTGTCCCTAAGCAAACTAATTCAAACACCGGGGTTACCATTAAATAATTTTGCCTCCGCACACTGGTTGCTATGAATTTAATAGAACTTTGATGATGTAATTGCATAGGAAATAATTTAGCAGACTTTTCTAAATATAGATTTATCTTAACATTCCTCTAATATATCATTTTAACTATCTCTCACTCGCTTTTAGAAATAAAAGTATAGTCATCTTTAACAAATATGAGGAGAAAATAACAATCTCTATAAGATACGTATTAGTGTTTCAAAGCTTATAAGTACTCGTACTGATAATCATGAACTTACCCTTTTTACACCCTCATCACAGCATAATTTAGAATTAGTAAGGTTGGATCCTTAGGACTTGAATTTTGGTGTAGCCTTTTTGGCTTAGGATAGAAGATCAAAGGTGAGGTGATCAAGGATAATTTGATGAATTTTTCACACCTAAATCTTGATTGAGCCTTATGTTGGAAAATACCTTAACATATTTCAATTTTATGTAAACACCCCCAGACTTTGCAATTTGTATATTTCCCACATTTTGAAGGACACTCTATTTTTTATATGCATTTTTTTTTTAACCAAGGGACCATAGTAGGGATCATTCCAAGTGGGTGCAAGTATACACGCACTCAGGCCACATATCACTATGTCTTTTTTTTGGGTTCAAAGTAGGGATCATTCCAAGTGGGTGCAAGTATACACGCACTCAGGCCACATATCACTATGAACAAATCATTCCAAGCAGGCATCAATGATAGGTGTGCTAATAGGTAGGGATTTGGCCTTGGTGGATTTTAATAGTAGAGCATCAAAAGGATGGGGATTAGGTTCAAATGGGGTGTGCAAGGGTATCATGTTAAAGGTGTTGGGATAACAAGGCTCAAGCTATCCAATAGGAGGCCTAAGTCATTTCCGCCCTTACTAATTAACTTATGTAATGTTTTGAGGAATGCTAGAGGGTGAGTCCTAGACATCAATAGGGAGTAATTTTTAATTTTAAAATTCTAATACCAAATTATAAAAAATGTTACACTCATCGACTCATTTTATTATAGATAAATATATTTTCTAAAATAGAGTGTTGGATAGTTACTAATATAGAGGAGTAATCTTAAAATTTAATTATATAGAGAAAATTAAGCTAAACAAAATTTCTATGCTTAATTACGAAATCAACAAAGTTGAATACTCTATGAGTCTACATCAATTCATTTTAATCAGTGTGCGAAGGTAAATTAAATATTTATAATCCCACATGAATGAATAATGAGAGCTTAAAAGGTCAAACAAAAAAATTTTAAAGGGTGGTATAATAACTTGAGTATTATGATAAGCAGGTTAGAATTAATTGTAACCACATGAACAACCATTCTACCCCCAGACTTAAGATTTGCAATGTCCTCAGTGCAATGTAAAAAGCGGACATAGAGTGATTTCATGATGATATATAAAAAGAAACTGCTATCATAATAAGTAGAAGAGCACAGTAAAGGTATAGGAGCTGCAATGAAATACTCTGATATATAATAGCAGATTCAACTGAATACACTGAAAAAAAAAAACAATACAAGATACGATATATAAAGATAGATAGCACTATAACGATACATATCAGAAGTACTCATGGTGGCCTGTCGAATCATCCGGGAAGGAAGGCGGTGCTGGAGCTGGCGGCTGGCGAGGGGGATCCCAAGGTGGTCTCTAATCTGTACGAGGAGATCCTTAATTTCCTGATGTTCCTCCTTAATTTCCTGAAAACGCGGCGAGAGCTCGGCATCGAAGAACTGTCTAAACTCGCGCGAGTATCGTGACTGAGGTGGAGGAGGTGCAGTAGACGACTCGCCATGAGCGTAGGTGGAACGGGGTGGAGGCACCAACGGCTCGTCGAGGTCAGGATCTATCTCATCATCACTGTCGGCCTGTACATGCGGTCCACGTCGAGCAATAGAATATATGACCCCTCCCCGGCCCTGACGGGCGGTGACGAGGCGGAGGGTGCGAAGACTAGCCATCGTGATAGGCACGGTCTTTGCTACCACTGTCATCTGGGGGAGGGCTAAAAAGATGCCCATATTCTTCACGAGGCGAGTAATATAGGGTGCTACACAAATAGACCCTATACGAGTGGTGTCATCCTGATGAAGAATAAACTGGGCTAGAAGATAACCGAGATGTAGAGGATATCGTGATGTCATGCTGTAGAGGTATAACAAATCCTGCCTACTAACAACTCCGGAGCTTTCGCCCCGACCGCTCAACGTGTGGCTGAGTAAATGGTGGATGTAATGGAGGGCGGGGGAAATCAATTTAGATGCCTTGGATCTCTTGGCCTCGTAGGCGCCAGTGTCGAAAGAAATCTGGCGCCATATACCACCGGCCATATCGCGGTTGGGGAGATCGAAGTGGAGTTCGGGGTAGGCGGCACTGAAAAGGAACGACTCCTCATACACCCCTAAATATTGGGTGAATTGGAGCATGGTGAGTGTATAAAATGTGCCACCCACTCGAAATGAAACTATCCCCTCGGGCGCGTGCGGTGCGTCGATGAAATTTGGCCTAAAGCTGGAATAAAATGACGATAGGAACTCTAAGGTGAGTTCCCTAAAGCCTAATTCTTCTATGGCAAAAAATTGACTCCACCCTGTTACAGAAATCAGCCCCCTGACATCTCCAGCTAAGTTTATCTCCTCAAGTACGCTCCAATCTATCATGCGTATGTCTTGAAATTTTTTGGATTGCAAGCGATTGTAACGGGCGGTATGCGATGCATCAGTGAAAATTAGCGGGGTAGCAGCATCCCGCCTCTCCGTTGAGACTTGTAATTCCGGTCGGCGACGGCGACCTCCACTTCTTCCGGAAGACATAGTGTAGACGGGGAGAAATGCGAGTGAAGGGGGACGAGAAATGGAAAAGGTGGTGCCTTGAGGATCAGGCCACGGGATGACTTGTGGTGGGAGAAGGTTTGGAGTGAGCAGGAAAGAAAACCACACGGCCCCTATTTATACATGTTGAACACGGGTTCGCACACGGGCGTGTGCGAGCCCGTGTTAGGGAATCTTTAACCTCGTGGAACACGGGGTGCGTCGGTCCGTGTAAAATAATGGAACACGGGTGCGCACACGGCCGTGTGTGCACCCGTGTTAGGGGATCCAATGCCTCGTGGAACACGGGCCTGCCTCGGTCCGTGTGGTCAAATCGGCTGGGGTCAGTGCGTCAGGTGGACACGGGCGATAACACGGCCGTGTGGCGCCCCGTGTCGCAGCTGGCACGGTACGCAAACACGGGTAGGTAGGAGACACGGGCGTGTGTAATCCGACACGCCCGTGTTCGATGTCTCGACACATCGGTCTCGACAATCGTCGAGACCGATGCACACGGCGCTGCACACGGGTTGGTGCGTACCCGTGTTGTGCTCGGGATGAAAATGCCCTTATGCCGAATTAATTCCACACGGCTGGGCCTGAGCCTGTGTCACGTACACGGCCACGCACACGGCCGTGTGTGTAGCCGTGTGCCACTCCAGAAAAAAAAAATTTCAGAAATATTTTTTTTTTCTTTTTCTCATTAAAATTTGATGGAAAATTTTTTTTCATTAACATTTTTTTTCTTTAATTTTTCATTACAACTAATTAGACTTATACTAAAGCAAGAATATTTAGAAACACCTATTATACTTAATATTAAATTAATCTAGCCGGAGGCAGGTTTCTAGACGAGCGAAGTCCATAGGGATTTCACCATAATAAGGTTTAAGTCGGTGACCATTAACCTTAAAATCTCCCTTCTCTGGGTGAGTTAACTCGACGGTACCGTAGGGAAAGACTTCTTTAACTTTAAAGGGTCCGGACCACTTAGACCTTAACTTCCCTGGGAATAATCGTAATCTGGAGTTATAAAGGAGGACTTGGTCACCTTTTTGGAATACCTTGGGTTTACGAAGGTGACGGTCATGAAATAGTTTGGTTTTCTCCTTATAAATCCGGGCGTTCTCATAGGCCATAGTTCTCCACTCATCTAATTCGTTAAGTTGAAGTTTACGCTTTTCTCCTATAGAACTAGCGTCAAAATTTAAGGAGCGTATTGCCCAATACGATTTGTGTTCTAATTCTATAGGTAGGTGACAAGATTTACCGTAGACTAATCTAAAGGGGTGGTCCCTATAGGTGTTTTGTAGGCGGTCCTATAAGCCCATAAACAGTCGTTAAGTTTCCTAGACCACTGCTTCCTATTCCCTTCTATAGATTTTTCCAAGATTCTCTTAAGCTCTCTATTGGAAACTTCAACTTGTCCACTAGTTTGAGGATGATATGGAGTGGCTATCCTATGTGTAACTCCATATTTTTCCAATACTTTGTCTAGTTGTCGATTACAAAAGTGTGAACCTCTACCGCTAATAAGTGCACGTGGTGTGCCAAATCGTGCGAATAAGGATTTCAAAAATCTAATTACAACCCTACTATCATTAGTAGGCAAAGCTTGCGCTTCAACCCACCTTGATACGTAATCTACAGCTACCAAAATATATTTATTCCCAAAAGAAACTGGGAATGGTCCCATAAAATCTATACCCCACACATCGAATACTTCACATTCAAGGATAAATTTTTGAGGCATTTCATGTAATTTAGAAATATTACCTGCTTTTTGGCAAGAATCACATGAAAGCACATACCTTTGGGCATCCCTGAATAGAAGGGGCCAATAAAACCCGGAATCAAGAACCTTTTTAGCGGAGCGATTTGCTCCATAGTGACCACCAGCAGGACCTGAATGACACTGCTCCAAAATCTTCCAACCTTCCTCCGCTGATACACACCTTCTTATAACAGAATCTGCACATATCCGAAAAAGAAAAGGGTCCTCCCAAAAGTAATATTTCAAGTCAGAGAAAAATTTCTTTTTCTGCTGATATGAAAAGTCTTTTGGAAGGACCTTAGCCACAAAATAGTTTGCATAATCTGCAAACCATGGATAATCTAGTTGTATATTGGTAGATATGGCAAATAATGATTCCTCAGGAAATGTATCAGAAATTTCAGACTCATCTAACATTGATCGTAGTGGGTTTTCTAAACGTGAAAGATGATCTGCCGCTAAGTTTTCCGCTCCCCGTTTATCCCTAATTTCTAGATCAAATTCTTGTAGAAGAAGAACCCATCGGATTAAACGAGGCTTTGCTTCCGCTTTGGCTAGCAAATATCTAAGTGCAGAGTGATCCGTATAAACTACCACTTTGGATAATGTTAAATATGATCTAAATTTATCAAAGGCAAATACCACTGCTAGGAGTTCTTTTTCAGTAGTTGTATAATTCTCCTGTGCATTATTAAGTGTTTTACTAGCATAATATATTGGGTGAAAATGTTTGTTTCGGCGTTGTCCTAAAACAGCCCCTACCGCAAAACTACTAGCATCACACATGATCTCAAATGGTTGACTAAAGTCAGGTGCGATCATAATAGGAGAATTAATTAATTTTTCTTTTAAGAACTCAAAGGCGTGTAGACACTCTTGTTCAAAAATAAAAGGTGTGTCTTTTTCTAAAAGCCTTGTAAGTGGTTTAGCTATTTTGGAGAAGTCTTTAATAAAACGGCGGTAAAATCCCGCGTGTCCTAAGAAACTTCTCACTGCCTTTACGGAGGTTGGTGGTGGCAATTTTTCTATGGTCTCTATTTTTGCTTTATCTACTTGAATTCCTTGGCTTGAAATTTTATTGCCAAGTACTAACCCTTCTTGTACCATGAAATGGCACTTCTCCCAACTAAGCGCTAGGTTCGTCTCCTCACACCTCCTAAGAACTTTCTCTAAATTATTCAAACACAACTCAAAAGAGTCGCCAAAAACCGAAAAATCATCCATGAACACTTCCATGATATCTTCAACATACTCGTTAAAGATGGCTAGCATGCACCTTTGAAATGTGGCGGGCGCATTACATAACCCGAAAGGCATACGTCTATAGGCAAAGGTACCAAATGGGCAAGTAAATGTTGTTTTCTCTTGGTCTTCTGGTGCTATAGGAATTTGAAAGTATCCAGAAAGTCCATCTAGAAAACAATAGTAAGAGTGTCCTGATAAGCGTTCTAATATCTGGTCGATGAAGGGAAGAGGGAAATGGTCTTTCCTAGTGGCATCGTTTAATTTCCTATAGTCTATACAGACACGCCAACCTGTTACTGTTCGCGTTGGAATTAATTCATTTTTATCATTTGCTACTACGGTCAGGTCACCCTTCTTAGGAACTACTTGGACAGGACTAACCCATGAACTATCCGAAATAGGATATATAATACCAGCATCTAATAACTTTACAATTTCAGCCTTAACTACCTCTTTCATATTAGGATTTAGCCTACGTTGCGGTTGAATAGACGACTTATAGTTTTCTTCCAAAAGAATTTTATGGGTGCAAAAACTAGGATTAATACCCTTTATATCAGATATTTGCCACGCTATTGCACTTTTACATTTCTTCAATACGGTTATCAATTTTTCTTTTTCAAGTTTGGAAAGATTTGAAGATATGATAACTGGGTACGAAGAATTTGTTCCTAAGAATGCATACTCAAGATGATCCGGTAATTTTTTTAATTCTACTATTGGTGGATTCTTAGTATTATTCTTAAGAATTTCATGATCTCCTTCAGTAATTAAACTATATTCCGTTGTTCTATTCATAGCAACACAATTTTCTAGAAAAAATAAATGTTCAATAATGTCATCATTTTTATCATCTTCTAGATAATTGTTCGTTATGCAAATTTCTAAAGGATCTTTATAATAAAAATTAGAATTTATAGAAGACATAAAATCATCAATACCATGAGAAAAATAGCAATAATCATCGTTTTCTAAAGATTGTTTCATAGTTTTGCCAATTTGAAAAGTGACTTCATCTTCTCCTACTCGCAATACTAATTTACCATCAAAAACATCAATAAGTGCTCTAGATGTAGCTAGAAATGGACGACCTAGTATGAGTTGTACTTCGATATTTTCATCCATGTCTAAAATAACAAAATCAGCAGGAAATATAAATTTATCTACCTTAACTAATACATCTTCCACTATTCCTCTAGGATACTTAACCGATCGATCTGCTAATTGAATACTCATTCTTGTTGGGCTAAGTTCTCCTAGGCCTAGTTTCAGATATAAATTATAAGGCATTAAATTTATACTTGCTCCTAGATCTGCTAAAGCCTTATTTACTTGTAAATCACCGATTAAGCATGGAATTGAAAATGAACCGGGATCCTTAAGTTTTTGTGGCAATTTATTTTGCAAAATAGCAGAACATTCTTCACTTAATGTTACTAATGATAATTCTTCTATTTTCTTTTTATTAGAAATCAAATCCTTAAGAAATTTTGCATATTTAGGCATTTGAATAATTTCAGAAAAAGGTAAATTAACATGTAATTGCTTAAACATAGATAAAAATTTACCATACTGCGCATCCATGCGCTCCTTGCTATGCTTTGCTGGGTATGGTAATGCTGGTTGGTACTCCATCGGTTGTACATTCATGTCGCTTGGTCCTTCGCCGCTAGACTCCATTTTGGGTGCTTCTTTTGCAGGCCTTGGGTCTTGTAACTCCTTTCCGCTACTCAATTGAACGGCTTTTGCATGCTCCCTTGGATTTATCTCTGTATTCCCTGGAAGTGTTCCTTGCTGCCTTTCAGAAACCATCCTTGCAAGCTGACCAATTTGATTTTCCAAGTTCCGAATTGAACCCTCTTGATTTCGGAAGGCTACATCGGTAGTTTGCATAAATTTGGTAAGCACATCTTCCAATGTAGGCTTCCTTGGTTCCAACTGTGGTTGTTGTCCAAACATGGGCTGCTTCCCTTGATTTCCTTGTCCTCCCCAAGAGAAATTGGGGTGGTTTCGCCATCCAGGATTATATGTAGAGCTATATGGGTTATTGGCTTGATTGAAAGGTGGCCTAATATTGTTACCCATATAGTCAACATGCTCTTGAACTTGCGGTTCACAACTAGGCATTCCAGTGCATGAAGGGTCCCATTGTTGAGGTGCCATGGAAGGTGATGCTAAGGCAAGGTTGTCCATCTTTTGGTGAAGTTTCTCCACTTGAATTGTTAAGGCGGTGACGGCATCTACTTCATAAATTCCTGCGGGCTTGCTAGGCTTTTGTCTTACGGTAGTCCATTGGTAATTGTTCATTGCCATGTCCTCTATCAACTGCTGAGCCGCTTCAGGTGTCTTGTTGTTCAAAGTTCCTCCACTAGCCGCATCAATCATTTGTTTGGTGGCTGGATTTAGACCATTATAGAAGGTCTGAATCTGAAGCCATGAAGGTAGAGCATGGTGGGGGCATCTCCTTAACAACTCCTTGAATCGTTCCCATGTGTCGTACAACGATTCAGACTCCAATTGAATGTATGTAGAGATGTCATTCCTTAACTTCGCAGTCTTTGCAGGTGGAAAATACTTCATTAGAAATTTCTCAACCATCATGTCCCAAGTAGTGATCGATCCTCTAGGTAAGGAATTCAACCACTGCTTCGCCTTATGCCTTAAAGAAAATGGAAACAATCTCAATCGAATGGCGTCGTTGGAAACACCATTGATCTTAAATGTGTCACATATCTCTAAGAATCCGGCCAAGTGAGTGTTAGGATCCTCATCTTGCAAGCCATCATACTGAACATACTGTTGCACCATCTGTATCACACTAGGCTTTAATTCAAAATTATTGGTAGCTATCGGTGGTCTAACGATGCTCGACCCGGTTCCTTGGAGATTGGGTCTAGCAAAGTCAGACATGGTTTGCTCATTTTGGTTGGCCATAGTATCTAAGTTTTCAAGATGATTCTCTCCTTGGTTTACTGTCTCCTCTTCTGATAGTCCGTTTGAGATATCTGTGGTATTAATTCCCACGTCCCTTAAGTTAGTGTTATGGAGAATTCGTTCTGGGTCAGGATAAAATGGTGCTAGCCCAGAATTTTTGCCCCTGGTCATAGACTAACAGACTACAAAAAAAATATTACGCAAAATAATTATTCAAATTCTAATTTACAACTATATAAATAAAAATTGGTAGATCAATAAAGATTAGGATTTCAAAATATTGAAAACGATCCCCGGCAACGGCGCCAAAAACTTGATGATTTTTCTTGCTAACAAGTAATAATTTAATGTGATTTCATTCTACATTCTAATACAATTATGTAGATGGACTTAACTAGATTGAATTAGCATTCAGGCAAGCGCACCTATCAATCGTAATATATGAGAAATCTACATCTCGTGTCGTATTCCACAGGGTCGTTTCAACTATTCGTACTCACCCTCCCTTTATTTTCATACCTCTAAACAAAAGTGATATTTAAACTACATTATCCTAACTATGACCAATTGGATAATTCAATATTGGAGAAATAAAAACGATAGAACATGAAGCTTTTAAATAATTACATGGATAATTTCATTTACTAGTTCAATTCTAAGCAATCATGATATGAAAATACTGTTAAATTTGTGCAATGTAAAGGTTAATTTTTCATCAAAATTCTCTCTCGAGCAATTCCAAATCTAAACCTAAGATAGTAAATTTTCTCTCGAACAATTCACAACACTCAAGTTCGCATTAATCAGAATACCTTTATTACTACATAAATTCATGGATTTTATTTCTAAATTAACATGAATTCTTTTATCCGTGTTCTAATTTTCCAAACAAAATATCTCTCGATCATAGAGTTTGAAATACAAAGTGAATTATCATCACAATATGAACATACTAAATGCATTGCAAATAACCAATTTCTCAATCTAGCCAATTGCAAATTATGTAAAACAAATAAGTAATTCAAAAGGGATGATTAAACTCTTTGTTTGATTGCATAAACACAAATAAAATGCTACAAATATAACATGAACAAGGTGATACATGATTACTAGAATGTTCAAAGCAAAATTCATGTAAATCAAAACATAAATTGAAGATGGATCATCAAGAGAAAGAAAGGATTTAAGGGATTAATGATTGAATAAAAAATACATAAGAATACCCTTCAATCCTCCTTTTCTTGAATGCTCCTCCTCGGCCTCCAGCAGTTCTCCAATGCAGAAATGATCCAAAAGTTCTAAATAAATTTTTCTACAGGAAATTTATAGTTCCCTTGCAAACAGATCGGACACGGGGTCGCACACGGCCGTGTGCCAGGCCGTGTGGACGGTTCCTAGGCAGTTCCTGGGCAGTTCCCCACGAAAAGGCGTGTCTGGTAGTGGGCCGTGTCAGATGACACGGGTACAGACACGGCCGTGTGTGCGGCCGTGTTCACCAGACACGGGTTGGTCGGCAGCCGTGTGCAAAGATGACACGGGTATGCACACGGGCGTGTGCAATACCCGTGTGAGGCTCCTCTGTCTGCGCCCAAATTCTTCAGCTCCAGGTGCATAGGACACGGGTATGCACACGGCCGTGTGCCTGGCCGTGTGCACCAAATTTCTGTCCTGTCATCGGCCATGTAGACTCCGTGAACTCCTCTGTTTGCTCCGAAACTTTTAGGTCCATTGGTTGGCATTACCTGCAATAGAAAAATAATAGACTCTGTAAATGGTTTAAAACAAGAACTGACAAGGACTTCTAAATACGCTCTTCTATCTATGATACGACAATTTCTTTGATATTATCATGAAATCAACACCAAAAGGGGCAGGAAATGGTAGATATGATTACAATTATGATAGTAAAAAGCCTATCATAATCGTACTCATCAAGAGGCTAGTCCATCTTAACTACAAGACAATTGGCCAACTCTATATCAAAGAGTTAGTGAGGAATGGTCCTCAGGTTAAGTGTATTAAAGATGGGATATGCTCAGCTTGTCAAAAGGGCAAGCAGACTAGATCCACCTTTAATAGCATTGAAAACAAAGATGCTGTGAGGTGCTTATACCTCTTGCATATGGATCTCTTTCGTCCTATGTCAGTTCACAGCCTAGGTAGGAAGGTCTACACATTTGTAGTTGTAGATGACTACTCAAGGTTTTCCTGGGTGTTCTTCCTTAGACAAAAATCTAAAACTCCTAATATCTTTTATAGTTTTGTCAAACAAATTCAGAATGAGTTAGACAGTACAGTGGTCAAAATAAGAAGTGACCATGGTACTGAATTCCAGTCTGATAGTATGACAAAGCTATGTGAAGAGTTTGAGATATTTCAGGAATTTTCTTCACCAAGAACACCTCAGCAAAATGGTATTGCTGAGAGGAAAAATAGAACCTTGATTGAGGCTGGTAGAACCCTATTAAGTGATACATCACTCCCAGAATATTTCTGGACTGAGGCAGTAAACACTGCATGCCATGTAATTAATAGGGCTACTATCACCAAAAGTCACAATAAGACCCCCTATGAGATTGTGAAAGACAGAAAACTAAACCTATCCTATTTCAGGATCTTTGGTTGTAAATGCTATATACTTAACAATGGTAAGTCTTACTTAACCAAGTTTGCTGCCAAATCCCAAGAGGGGATCTTTGTTGGGTACATCAACAATAGTAAGGCTTATAGGGTCTGCAATTTGACTACTCAAGTTGTAGAAGAGTCAGTACATGTAGTGTTTAATGAAGCTAGACTCATTAACAATGAATTGTCTAGAAGTATTTGCATCTCTACATGTGTGACTGAGAAGATGGACAAGCTCACTATTAAAGAAGGTTCTACTACAAGACAGCAGGTAGATGATAGTGGATGTTGTCCAGGGGGAGTACTAGATGCACCTGATGCAGAAGATGACCAAGGGGTGCAGCAAGTTGAAGAAGCTGAAGGAGTACAACCTGAAGACAGGCTACCTCCAGCAAATAGACATCTAAAAGATCATCCAGCCAATCAAATTATTGGTGATCTAAGACAAGGGGTACAAACAAGGAGCAGAAATCTAAGTTCAGTACTCTACTCCAGTTTTCTATCCCAAGTTGAGCCAAAGAAATTTGAAGAAGTCATCCTAGACCCTCATTGGATTGAGGCAATGCAAGAGGAGCTGAATCAGTTCAAGAGATGCAAAGTCTGGGAGCTTGTTCCTAAACCAAAAGACCACAACATAATTGGAACTAAGTGGATCTTCAGGAACAAGATGGATGAACATGGAGTTATTATAAAGAACAAAGCAAGACTGGTTGCTAAGGGATATAGGCAGGAAGAAGGTATTGACTTTGATCAAACCTTTGCTCCAGTAGCCAGACTGGAGGCAATAAGGATGTTCTTGGCCTATGCAACCTATCAAGGGTTTAAAGTATACCAAATGGATGTTAAGTCAGCCTTTTTGAATGGCAATCTGAAGGAAGAAGTCTATGTGGAACAGCCATCAGGTTTTGTTGATTCAACTAAACCTAATTATGTTTATAGACTTAGGAAGGCTTTGTATGGGATAAAACAAGCCCCTAGGGCTTGGTATGAAACCCTGTCTAGTTTCCTCATTGAGAATAAATTCACAAGGGGGAAAATAGACAAGACTCTATTCCTTAGGGAATCCAGAGGCAAGATCATACTAGTCCAAATATATGTAGATGACATCATATTTGGGTTTACTGAAAATAGTCTTTGCAAAAAGTTTGCAAAACTAATGCAAGGACAATTTGAAATGAGCAGTATGGGGGAACTTAAGTTCTTCTTGGGTCTCCAAGTTAGACAGACTGAGGATGGTTTATCCATATGCCAGTCTAAGTTCACCCTAGAATTAATAAGGAAGTATGGTATGGAAACATCCTCCACCATGAAAACTCCTATGGGGTCAAGTATGTCTCTTAGCAAAGATGATGCAGGGAAACCTGTAGATGAGACTTTGTATAGAGGGATAGTTGGGTCCCTATTGTATTTGACTGCAAGTAGACCAGATATCATGTATGCTACATGTGTCTGTGCTAGGTACCAAACTTGCCCTAAAGAATCTCATTTGACTACATTCAAAAGAATACTGAGATATCTTAAGGGCACTCCTTATCTAGGCCTTTGGTACCCTAGGAATGGAGACTTTGAACTGACAGGTTATTCAGATGCAGATTTTGCAGGCTGCAAGGAAGATAGGAAAAGTACAATAGGTACCTGTCAATTCCTAGGTGGAAGACTGATATCATGGAATAGCAAGAAGCAAACAAGTGTGGCTATCTCCACAGCATAATCAGAGTATGTTGCTGCAGGAAGTTGCTGTGCTCAACTTCTATGGATTCAACATCAGCTAGAATACTATGGTATTCAAGTAAGTAGAACACCTCTATTTTGTGATTCTACTAGTGCTATTTCTATTACAAACAATCCTGTCTCCCATAGTAGGACTAAGCACATAGAAATAAAATACCATTTTCTAAGAGAACATGTGGAAAAAGGAGATATTTCACTAGAATATATAAATACAGATAATCAACTAGCTAACATGTATACTAAGCCCTTAGATGAAACCAAATTCAATAGGTTCAAAATTGAATTAGGTATGATAAACTTAGAATAAGTTTTCAAAATTGGCTAAGTAAAAAGGTGTCGACACACAGAGTTGTCTGTGTCGACACAGAAAAGTGGTGTTGACATTTCAGAGAAATGGTGTCGACACATCTAGACAGTCTGTGTCGACACTTAAGAGAATTAGTGTCGACACATAAATAGTAGGTGTCGACACATCCAAGGTGGTGTCGACACTTAGGATTTACTCAACATTAGTATGGTAAAGTCTCGACTAAGTGTCGAGCTAAGCGGTGTCGACACATAAACAAGTGTCAACACATATATTCTGTCGACTATACTTGTGTCGACACATAGTTGTCGAGACATTATAAGTCTGTGTCGACACTTTTCAACAGTGTCGACACAATTTAAGTATTTTTGACGCGCCCTTTCATCTTCGATTCTAGAAAGGTATAAATAGGTTTTTGCCTTTGTCTGTCGACACGCTCACCAAAGTTTCGAGACCAAACTTGTGTGTCGACATCTCTCTTCTCTAATTCAAATTTCTTCAAACCCTAATGGCGCCCAAGCTAGAAGAGAATGTGAATGAAGGTTATGAACTCGTGCGCCTCGCATTTGATGACGCGGAACCAGAGATTAAAGGCGTGATAACCCTAATAGCTGAGACTGGGTTAGAATTTCTTGTTTCAGAACCAATTAAGGTCTGGAAGAAGGAGGTCCTGGAATTTCTGAATGGAGCAACACTAGATGAATCAGGACTCAAGATTAAGTCAAGAGTTCATGGGGCAAAGGTGAAGGTCACACCTAAAAGTCTGAGAAAGATACTTCAGTTACCAAGGACAAAAGTAGAAGATGATGTTTCTGCTACTAAGACTAGAGAAGCACTAACATGGTGTGGACTGGACTCCAACCTGAAGATAGGTTCTATTTTCAACAGGAAGGGAATGAACATGCAATGCAAATTTTTATCTGAAATTGTTGGCAAGGTTATCTTGAGCAAGCCTGGAGGCCATGACAGAATCTTAGCTCACATGTTTAGCCTCATGACAAGGATAATATTCAAACTAAATACTGATTGGGCTACAGTTATGTTTGATAAGATTAAAGAGAGTATGAAGAAGCCTAATTTGGGTAGAATACTAAGTCTATACCTAGCTGGTAGTATACCAGAGGTGATGAGTCAAGCAGCTGGATCTAAGATCAACCACATGAGGAAGATGGATATAAGAATCTTCTCTAGATGGGATAGAGTGTTAACCAAAGAAATGCCAACTCCTGATAAGGTAACACCCCAAAAGAAGAAGAAAAAGACAGCCCCTGTGGCTCAAGAATCTTCAAGCAGCTCTGACGAGCAGGTAGTGTTCACTCCTGATGAAGAAGACACTGAAAATGCTGGCCAGTCACCTGCTAGACAAGAAGATGCACCAAGGCAGGGGGAGCTACCACAGGCTAGCCCAATTAACCTGGATTCCATCCAGGGGGAGCCTCTACTGGTGGAAGAACCAACTCCACTAGAGAGTGAACAAGCTACCCACACAATACTTGAGGTAATAACTGAAATCAACCAATTAGATTTCTCTATTGAAAATGAAGATATGACTGACAGATTACCTAATGTTAATCAGCAAACACAAACACATAGCCAACCCCAAGATGTTGTCATGGAGGACACATCTGTTGCGGATCAAGTTGTTCATGAGATAAGAGTTTCTCCACCCCATCCTCAACAAGAATTTACCCTAGAAGAGATATTCCCAGATCTTCTACAAACTGACTTTGAGAAAGAAAGTGCTGCTGCTGAGGGGGAGAAAGCCCATGTTGAGGGGGAGCATGTGGATATTGTTGAGGAAAGTGCAAGGAAGGAGACTGAGGTGGCAAAAGATGCTGAAGGGCTACAAAGGACTAAGAAGGAGTTACCTCCAAATCCTAAGGACAGGGTTGATATTGCAAGCACATCTGCTTCTGAAGATGAAGAGGCTGCAAGAGCCAAGAAGAGGAAATTTCAAGTTTTCAAGAGAAGAAGCCAGAATTATAAGAAAGCTTTACAAACAATAGCACCACAGCCTGCACCACAGCCTGCCCCATCTACAGATTTCAGTTCTCTGATGGTTGCATTGCAGATTAAGATGGATGAGCAAAGACAGGCTTTGCAATCTTATATGGATGAAGGGCATAAGTCATTGCAATTTGATCTGGCCCAAGATATTAAGTCTATCAGATTTGAAATGAATCTGAATAAGAAAGAAATGACTGACTGCTTCCATAAAGGATGGAATGTTGTTGTCTATCTGGCAACACATCAAGAGAAACTGAAGACAAAACTTGAAGAACTTGAAGTGAAGCAAGGCTATGTCCTGGAGAATCAGATCAGAATGAATGATAATTTGACAGCTTCACACAATTGTTAAATTTTCACAACGTGGTCAGCAAGATAGCCCAAACGCCAAATTAATATCTTCGGAACTACCCAGTTCGCACGTTGAACCAGCGGAAACCAAGGAACAGAGGTTAATCCCAACAAACAATGGAAGCACAAGCAGGTCTTTTATTCATTCACTTCTTTACAACGCGAGGCATACATAGCGAGACATGATTTCGCTAGTATAACAGCTGTAAACAGAAAGCACCAAAAATAAGCCGGGCGGACAGCACCGGAGTCCGCCGAGATCGCGAGGTCGCCGAGGTCGCCGAGACCGCTGAGCTCGCCGAAGCTAAGCTGCAATCCGCCGAATAACCACAATGTCCGCCGAAGCCGCGAGGACGCGCGGACACACCGTTATTCGTCTCCTGCTGAACCTGAACTGAGGAACACCCCTACCCGCCTGAAGCCGGTGGACAGGTTATTGAAGCTGGCAAAGATGAAACAGAACTGACAATCCGTAGAGCGACCTCCTACTGAGTCCGCAGAGACCGCACACTTCCAAGTACTTGACCGAAGTCACAGCCAAACTCCTGGCTCCTTGAAGCTACCCGCGCGACCTGCACACAGCAAACGTCAGCACTGAAACAATCCGCGCAGACTAACAAACTGAGACCGCAGCACTTCGCTCAACCCAACTTATTGTTCACTCAAGTTACTTAGGTTACTGTAGATGTGCCCGGGGGGTCCTATTTATAGGCAAGGTGAGGAGTGTGGTCACCGCCCAAGAGATAGCGACACTGCCCCAGCCCGCGCGATAACAAACCTCCGTCCGCCGAGTCTGCAAGGACTTAGCCGGATACCGAGGAAAACCGCCAGGAGCAAGGAAACCATTGATGAACCCTCTCCAGTCCGCCCAAGCTATGCGGACAAGGCATCAACCCGCACAGCTCCAACCACTGCAGGACAGCAACACCCTTCAATGGCAGTCCGCATCAACCCGAGGCAGTCCGCAAGACTCACATCTCAATCCGCGGACACCATGGTCTTGGCACAAAGTGTGACCAAGTCCAAAACCATCAATGGCCCATGCGAGCATGGCAGACACAAACTCCCGTCCTCCAAACACCCTAGCACAGACCGCCATCAGTCCGCGAGCTCCTCGCACTTCTGTCCAACGCAGAAGCCTCCTCCCGAACTCCAAAACCAGTCCGCCAAAATGATCTCCACAGCAAAGCATCTGTTGTGCCACCAAAGCTCGACAAGGCCTCAGCCAAGCTCTAAGCCCAGTTCGCAATTGCTCAAACCGCAGACACATCAGTCCGCAAGCTTCCCGCGAACATGAGCCAAACCGCCTAACAGCACAAGCTTGCACCCGCGGCCACTGAGCAATGCACCAGTCCACAAGCCTCCATCCGCTCAGGTCGCTCCTTGGCAAGGCCAAACAGCAAAACACCCTATCCGCAGAAACCAGGCCGCATAGTCCGCGGACTTCATGCAACAAGCCGCTCAGAAGACAGCCGGCTTTCCACTAGATCTTCCACCAGGCCGCACATCACAGTTCGCCCAGTCCGCCTAGTCCGCCAAAGCTGTCCGCCCCAGGCCGCCCGGCATGTCCCGTCAACCACTTCCACTTCACAAAATTCAACACTCCCCCTTGAAGTGGGAAGTGGTGACCAAGCCCAGCAAGCTGCGCAAGCATTCAAAGGGCCCCTTCAACAATGGCTTCGTGAAGATGTCAGCAAGATTATCTTCACTCCGAACATGCCCGGCCAGCAGAGATCCTTCTAACACCTTCTCCCTGATGAAATGGTGATCAATCTCTATATGCTTGGTCCTGGCGTGACACACTGGATTGTTAACCAGTTTGAGAGCACTCTCATTGTCACCCCGGAGTAAAGTAGGCCCTTGCACTTCTTCATGAACATCCTCTATAAGCCTCCTCAACCAAACGACTTCCCGAGCAGCCAAGGCCGAAGCCTTATACTCCGCCTCCGTGGTTGAAACCTACACCGAGTCCTGCTTCTTGCTACACCACGAGATGCTAACTGAACTGCAAGTGAACACATAACCTGAAGTAGACCTTCGATCATCCGAATCACCGCCATAGTCAGCATCCGTGTACCCGAGCAACGCAAACTCCGCGTCCCATCTATAGAGGAGTCCCATGTCAGAAGAAGTCTTGACATACTTCAGAATTCCCTTCGCCGCCACTAGATGAGATTGTCTTGGTTCAGCCATATACCGACCTACTCGGCCAACAGCATAAGCAATATCCGGCCTCGTAATCGTCAGATAAATCAAGCTCCCAACAAGAGCCCTGAACACCAAGGGATCAGGAAGAACCTTTCCCTCATCTCGTCGAAGCTTCAGCCCAGATTCTAGTGGAGTAGAGCACTTCTTCCCTTCGCCCATGCCAAACCGCTTCACAATGCGATCAGCATACCCTTTCTGGCTAATGAGAACCCTTCACTCCTTCCTCTCCACTTCCAGACCGAAAAAGTGATGCAACTCTCCCAAGTCTTTCATCTCGAAGCGTATAGCAAGATCAGCCCTGAGCCTTGCTACTTCCCCCTCCGAATTCCCTGTGATGATCATGTCATCCACATACAGCAGGACCAAGACTCGTAGCTCCCCTTCTTCTTGACGAACAAGCTTGAATCCGAGTTGGAAGCAAGGTATCCACAGAATTGCAGGTACTCTGCAATCTTCTCATACCACGCTCTAGGAGCTTGCTTCAACCCATAGAGAGCCTTCCTGAGTTTGCAGACATAGTCCGGATGCTTCTCAGAGACAAAACCAAGTGGCTGATCCATGAAGATGTCCTTGTCAATCTATCCGTAAAGAAAGGCATTCTTCACATCGAGTTGCCACAACCTCCATCCCTTGCTAGCAGCCAAGGCAATCACCACTCTTATAGAAGTCATCTTCGCAACTGGACTAAATGTCTCCTCATAGTCTTCTCCATACTGCTGTGAGAATCCTCTAGCGACCAGGCGAGCCTTGAAACGATCAATGCTCCCATAAGCCTTCTTCTTCAACTTATACACCCACTGCAAGTAACCGGAGTAATGCCATCAACCTTGGGCACAAGGTCCCAGATTTCATTCTTCTTCAGAGGATCAATCTCTTCCTTCATGGCACCTTCCCACTCCTTCACTCCAGTGGCCTCGTTGAAGTTTGCAGGCTCTCGCTCATCCAGAGGACCTGCAAAGAAGCAGGAGACAAAGCTCACTGCATTCCCATCACAGTACCGAGACGGTGGCTTAACCACCCTCTTCGATCTCCGAAGACACGGCTCCTTGCTCACGGCTTCCGTTGCTTCTTCGGGCTCCACTCCTACCTGGGGCAAGCATTGAGCAGTGCTCCCCCTGCTTCCTGAGCCAGAAGGCTCAGCCTCGAAGTTCGAAGCAACAGGAGCTGCTGGTGAAACAACAAGCTCCTCTTCCAAGCCTTCAGCAGCCACCACCGGTGCTTCATCAACCTTGCTACTTCCGGTTAGCTCCACCGAGCCACCTCCATATGACGTCAGCTCGTCAAAGACTACGTCTCTTGACACCACGAACTTCTTCGTCATAGGATCCATGCATTTCCATCCCTTCTTCCGCTCATCATAGCCAACAAAGACAAGTTTCCTTGCCTTCGCATCCAGCTTTGTCCGTGAAGCATCCGGGACATGCACGTAGCAAGTTGAACCGAACACCCGAAGGTGTCCAACACTCGGCTTCTCCTTCAGCAATAGCTCAACAGGAGTCTTCATGTTGATAGGGCTGAGTGGCATCCGGTTGATGACATAAGTAGCACAAGACATTCCCTCCGCCCAAAAGGACCTTGGGATATCTTTCGCATGAAGCCAGCATTTGCAGGTCTCCATCAGATGATGGATCTTCCGCTCCGCTACCCCATTTTGTTGTGGAGTGTGAGCACAAGTAAGCTCCCGTTGGATCCCGTGCTTCCTGCAGAAGTTAGAAAACTCGGAGGAGACAAACTCACCCCCGTTATCAGTTCTAAGCTTCTTAATCCGCAAGACAAGCCGGCCTTCTACCAACTCCTTAAACTCCACAAACAAACGGAAGGCTTCCGACTTCTCCTTTAAGAAGTACACACAAGTATACCTTGAGTAGTCATCAACCAAGACAAGCATGTATCTGCTTCCACCAAGGCTGGCAGTAATCGTTGGTCCCATCAGGTCGCCATGAATACACTCCAGTGGCTTCTTGCTCCTTGTTTGTGATTTATCAAACGGAAGGCGATGTTCCTTACCATATTGACAGCCCGCACAAACATGCCCATCACCAAAGGAGGATAAATTCGGCAACCCCCTCACAAAACATCTACTCGCCATCGCCTTCATCTTGTCCATGCCAACATGCCCCAGCCTCTCATGCCAGATAGCAGCGCTATCATTGGCCCTCATCTTATCAACATAAGCACTGGTGGAAAGAACAAACAAGTTCTTCACCCTCCTCCCAACATGAGCAAGATCAGCCTTCACCGCTGATACGTTGCGAAGGAACCTCACGTCTGTTGGCCCGAACAGAACGTGATACCCAGCGTCCACCGCATTGGTCACCGAGAATAGGTTTTTCTTCATGCCCGACACGTGATACACACTACTTAACGTGAGTGGCCCCTGATCACTACCCAAAGACACGACCCCCTCTTTCTCTACTGCATAAACAGTATTATCAACAGTGATAATAACTTCATTACCTGAGTAAGCCTGAATGGAGGTGAACTTCGATTTGTCTCCGGTGAGGTGATGACAACACCCGGAGTCCACGATCCACTCGCTGTTGAAGTCCTCAGCAGACAAGGCCCGGACACAAGTGCCCGTCATAAAAGCTCCGCCCCATCCTGCTTCTTCACTTCTCGAGCAAGCTTCCTCCTTTCCCGCAGCATGCCCAGGCTGCAGTTTGACCTTGCAGTCCCGCTTGAAGTGCCCTCGCTGATGACACCGGTAGCACTTCAGATTCTTCTTCTAGTCCTTAGGAGCATTGCTCCTCTCCGGCGGATATGAAGTTGAAGTCTCCTTCTCACTAGCGGCCTGCACCTTCTTCTTCTTCTTCTTCCCTTCCCATCCTTTCTTCTTGCCTGAGAAGAGAGCTTTGCTGCCTTCCTGATTCAGGTTCACTCCAGCCATCTGCCTTGCTAAGCTCTCCTGCGAGGCAAGCAGATTCTCCAGCTCCAGCAATGACGGCTGAGTAGCCCACCCTTGAACAGATGTGACAAAGGCCACATACTCCTTCCGCAAGCCGCGGATAATGTGCCTTTTCATCTTAGCCTCAGAGATAGGCTCATCAGGATCCAGTGCCGACAGCTCAGCTCACAAGCTCTTCATCTTTAAGAAGTACTTGGAGATGGAAAGGTCTCCCTGAGTTGCCCTGGCCAACTCATTCTCCAGGAACTGAAGCCGCTCCACATTCTTCCTATTGAACAACTCATCAATGGTTGTCCAAATATCAGCAGCTGACTCACACCCAACGATGTGATCAAACAGTTCCGGAGACATGGCTCTCTTCAGAATGAACTCCGCCTTAGCATTTGTTCTTCTCCAGAGCCTAACCTGCTCAGCAGTACCGAAAGCAGCAGTGACTTCCTGCCTGTCGTCACCACCGACGACTTCCCACAGCTCCTCGCCAAGAAGATAACTCTTCATGCACGACTTCCACTTCTTGAAGTTAGTCGGCGTTAAGAGCTCAATGCCAAGACCCCTTGCAAAACTCCCTTCCATTACAACACAGGTTGATCACCACTCAATCACTGAGTAACAACACTGGCTGACTTCCGCTCACGCAACTGAACCTCAGAAACCTCCCTCTGATACCATGTTAAATTTTCTCAACGTGGTCAGCAAGATAGCCCAAACGCCAAATTAATATCTTCGGAACTACCCAGTTCGCACATTGAACCAGCGGAAACCAAGGAACAGAGGTTAATCCCAACAAACAATGGAAGGACAAGCAGGTCTTTTATTCATTCACTTCTTTACAACGCGAGGCATACATAGCGAGACATGATTTCGCTAGTATAACAGCTGTAAACAGAAAGCACCAAAAATAAGCCGGGCGGACAGCACCGGAGTCCTCCGAGACCGCGAGGTCGCCGAGGTCGCCGAATCCGCTGAGCTCGCCCAAGCTAAGCTGCAATCCGCTGAATAACCACGGAGTCCGCCGAAGCCGCGCGGACACACCGTTATTCGTCTCATGCTGAACCTGAACTGAGGAACACCCCTACCCGCCTGAAGCCGGCGGACAGGTTATTGAAGCTGGCAAAGATGAAACAGAACTGACAAGCCGCAGAGCGACCTCCTGCTGAGTCTGCAGAGACCGCACACTTCCAAGTACTTGACCGAAGTCACAACCAAACTCCTGGCTCCTTGAAGCTACCCGCGCGACCTGCACACAGCAAACGTCAGCACTGAAGCAATCTGCGCGGACTGACAAACTGAGACCGCAACACTTCGCTCAACCCAACTTACTGTTCACTCAAGTTACTTAGGTTACTGTAGATGTGCCCGGGGGTCCTATTTATAGGCAAGGTGAGGAGTGTGGTCACCACCCAAGAGATAGCGACACCGCCCCAGCCCGCGCGATAGCAAACCTCCGTCCGCCGAGTCCGCAAGGACTTAGCCGGATACCAAGGAAAATCGCCAGGAGCAAGGCAACCATTGACGAACCCTCTCCAGTCCGCCCAAGCTATGCGGACAAGACATCAGCCCGCAGAGCTCCAACCACTGCAGGACAGCAACTCCCTTCAATGGCAGTCCGCACCAACCTGAGGCAGTCTGCAAGACTCACACCTCAATCCGCCACAAGTCTACGACCAAAGGCAGACAGCAACAGTCCGCCCGGTCACAGCGGACTTGGCGGATACCGCGGACACCATGGTCTTGGCACAAAGTGTGACCAAGTCCAAAACCATCAAAGGCCCATGTGAGCATGGCGGACACAAAATCCCGTCCGCCAAACACCCTAGCACAGAGCGCCATCAGTCCGCGAGCTCCTCGCACTTCTGTCCAACGCAGCAGCCTCCTCCCGGACTCCAAAACTAGTCCGCCAAAACGATCTCCACAGCAAAGCATCTGATGTGCCACCAGAGCTCGACAAGGCCTCAGCCAAGCTCTAAGCCCAGTCCGCAATAGCTCAAACCGCAGACACATCAGTCCGCAAGCTTCCCGCGAACATGAGCCAAACCGCCTAACAGCACAAGCTTGCACCTGCAGCCACTGAGCAATGCACCAGTCCGCAAGCCTCCATCCGCTCAGGCCGCTCCTTGGCAAGGCCAAACAACAAACACCCTATCCGCAGAAACCAGGCCACATAGTACGCGGACTTCATGCAACAAGCCGCTCAGAAGACAGCCGGCTTTCCACTAGACCTTCCACCAGGCCGCACATCACAGTCCGCCCAGTCCGCCTAGTCCGCCAAAGCTGTCCGCCCCAGGCCGCCCGGCCTGTCCCGTCAACCACTTCCACTTCACAAAATTCAACAATAATGCCATTGTGACTGAACTGAAGAATATAGCTTCTACCCAGAATGCAGCCCTGACCAATGCCAAAGAAGAATTTGACAAAGCATTGCAAGAGAGCTTAACTGCTGTTACTTCTGCACTTCAGGATTCCCAGAAGTTAATAACTGAAAAGCTACAAAGGTTGAAACCTTTCTACAAGGATGGAGTAAATTATCTGAATGTACAAATAAGATTCCAGAAAGATGATCTAAGAGATCACATTGAAAGAGAAGTCATAAAGGTGGAGATGGTGTTAGTCAAAGCCAGCTCTGATCATGCAAAGTGGATTTCAAATTCCATCAGAGCCACCCTTGGATATCCTCCATTATGTGATGATGACAATGTTGCAGAGTCTGGAATTAATCCTGCATATCTTGTAGGGGAGCCAGCTGAAGTAGCTCAAGTGATATACCCTCCACCAGACTTTGATATGATACATCAAGATATACAGTTAATGTATTGTCCTCCTGAAGGAACTCAGAATGTCATCATTGAGAAAGTAGTTCAGCCAGTGCCAGAGGCCATAGTGAAAGAACAAGAGGCTTTGCTGAAGGAATAAGAGACTCAATTATCTAAGAAAAGGTTCAGAGAGCAAGCTGAACTTAGGCCTGATTTTGAACAGTGGAGCCCCACCTCCAGGAATATCATCTTGACTGCATGGAAGGCTGCCAAGGACAATATCCAGGATAGAAACAAGTGGTATTCTGAACTGGAGTGGAGGAAGCATGAGACAAGGCAAGAGGCCATTGTGCAGTATAGAAGAAAGGCTAAGATGGGAAAGCTACCTCCTAATGCACAGGAGCCTAGCAAGTACTTTCCTAAGCCTTATCATTACTTTGAAAGGCAGAAGATCAAAGCTGAAGATTTGAAAAAGAAGGATCTTAAAGGAAAGAAGCCTGTTGCTGATGATGATAATGAAGTCCCAGTTCAAGCAAAGATACAATCTGGAAAGGGGATTGTAATCCAAGAACCAGAGCAGCAATAGGATAGACATTTACTTAAGTTTACAAGTTGTAATCATTTGTAGTAAACTCAATGTAAACTTTTGATTAATGTAAATGTTGGATTTTGAAAGAACAATGTGATATATTTTAAATCTATTACATTACTGTTCTGAGATATTTGTGTATACATGTTTTGTTTATACATGTTTATGTAATTTCCCTGTTATATAATCCTGTTTTACATCATACTGTGACTTTGGTATGTATGGTGTATATCATTGAATAAGGGTTATAACTTCTCCAAATAGGGGGAGATTGTTGGGTACATTGGAATAAATGTACCTGATTTGAAGAAGTCTCACCCTACTCAATGATATACATCAAAATGTATTTGATGTATTTTGAGTTACCTTGTGCAGGTTAAGTATTTGCAGGGAAAGCTGAAAAGTTTCTAAGTTTATGTGTCGACACCCAGAAGAAAAGTATCGGCACTTAAGAAGACTGTGTCGACACCCAGAGAAGCAGTGTCGACACTTGGAGTAATAATGTCGACACCAGGGATGCAGAGTCGACACCAGAAGGAAAGTGTCGACACATACAGGCTGTGTCGACACTCAATGAAGAAATGTTCAGAGAAGCTGTGTCGACACTTAGAAGCAGTGTCGACACCCAGAGGAACTTTGTCGACATCAGAAAGTGTCGACACTTGGAGGCTGTGTCGACACTCAGCAAAAGTTCAACAAATTCTAAGTACAAGTGTCGACACAAAGGAGATGTGTCAACACTCAGCCAAAGTCTCAACACATGAAGAATGTGTCGACACAAAGGATCAGTGTCGACACACAACAAAAGTCTCAACACATGAAGTAAGTGTCGATACTAGGAAGATGTGTCAACACTCAGCAAATTTCAATGAAGTCTAAGTACAAGTGTCGACACTAAGAAAATGTGTCGACACTCAGCAAGTATCAACACAAGAAGATGTGTCGACACCAAGAACTTGTGTCGACACTTACAAGAATTCAACTAAGTACTAAAGAACAAGGAGTTGTGTCGACACACAATATCAGTGTCGACACATGTTGAAGAAGCAGTGTCGAGAAGCAGATTCTACAACACAAGGAGTTGTGTCGACACCATGAAGGCTAGTGTTGAAACTTAGTCAACTTGTGTCGACACTTGGTCTTTTTGTGTCGACACTTAAAGACAGAATGTCTCGACACTTTCAGACAGTTACAGATATTTCAAGAAGTGACTGAATGATTTGACAGCTGCCAATCCAGCCGGTCTACTGCAACTGTCAGAGTTGTCAGAAAGTCGTTAGAAACTGGATCAGCCGGTCACCATGAAGAAGGCCTATATATAGGCTTATTCTGTCAACAGAAGAAGATGATTGAAAAATAGATCAAGCAATTCATTGAAGAATCAATTCAAGTGAAGATCTAAGTAGTTGGAGAGAGAGAGCTCCTTCCAAGAAAACAGCTGTTGAAACAGGCTGTGAAGAAGGTTTCAGATTGAGATCTGAATCTTAAGTTGTAGTGATTGAAGATCAGCTGCATAGAGAATCAACTCTACTGTGTTCTACATTCAAGAAGCTTTGAAGGAAGCCAAGGGAGGTTGATCTCAGCAGAGTTCTTCAAAGAACTCATCAAGAAACCTGTCAACTCTTCTCTCTTATTCTGAGTTGAGGTTATATACATTGTATTCTTAATTTCTTGTAGGATCCTTAGGGATCTGAGTTGTAAGCCTGAAATTATAAAGGCTGACTGGTAGGGCCTGTGTGCCTGAGTGTAGGAGATTCATTTCTCTGAGTGTAGGCCTTGTGGCTGAGTGTAGGTCTTTGTGAAGACTGAGTGGTAGGGCTGTTGAGCCTGAGTTGTAGGAGTGGGATCACTCTGAGCTGTAGGAACATGGTTTTGGTTCTGAGTGTAAGATCTGAGGATCTGAGGAATAGTGGAGGAGTTTGGCCGAATGTAGTACACTACTAGATAGGCGAAGGGGGAAAGTGGATGTACCAAGACCTTGGGGAACCACTATAAAACTGTGTGTACTCTGTGTATGTGATTGATTCTGTGTATGTTGTTTTATGTTCTGTGAAATCTGTGATATAATCTGCCTAAAAGTTTAAAAAGATTAAGTCACCTATTCACCCCCGCCCCCCCCCCCTAGGTGATTAGGTACAATTTCTTTCACCCACCATCTTTCTTCTTTACAAATAGCACAGGCGCGCTCCAAGGTGACATGCTTGGGCGTATATAATCTTGCTCCAGCAATTCTTGTAGTTGGACCTTCAACTCGGCCATCTCTTTCGGCGCGACGCGATATGGAGAGCGGGCCACAGGTTTCGCACCTGGCACCAACTCGATCGTGAAGTCAATCTCCCGCTGGGGTGGTAGCCCAGGGAGATCCATGGGAAACACATTTGTAAATTACGCCACAATCGAAACCTTGCACACACTGGCCTTAGGCTCAACAGCCTGAATCAGTGCGAAGTAACATTCTGCACCCTTCCGAATAGCCTTGACTACCTGGAGTGCAGACATCAACGTCCCGCCCACTCCACGCATACCCGCGAACTTTTTCTCTTGTTCGGTATTCTGTCCCAACGTGATCTCTTTGGACTGGCAATCAATCATGGCATGCTGCTCCGCAAGTCAATCCATCCCAAAAATCACGTCGAATTCTGATATCGGCAATACAGAAGCAGTCAAACTGAAATCCCGACTTCCTATTTGGACCGCCACATCACAAGCTTGATTCGCAAGCATCCAACAGCCATTTGACAACACCACTCTGACACTATCTGTCTTTGCACGACTAGGTATCTTAAGCCGCGCTATAAACTCGCTAGACAGAAAATAATGCGACGCACCCGTATCAAACAGTTCTCGCGCCAGCGTGTCCCGAATCATCACAAAGCCTGTGACAATCATGTCACACACACAAACTACAAACACATATGTACTAAGCAAAGCATACAAGCAATAGCATATACAAAACTAAACTCATACCTGTGACAACGTCACTCTGCTTGATGGCCTCCTACAGGCCAAGATTGTAGACCTGGGGCTACGCCTGCGATGCAGAGGAGTCCACCACTGCCTTTCCTTTTTCCACATAAGATGCTCCCGCCTTCTTTTCACTCTTTGGCGGCACTCGACAATCTCGAGATATATGCCCCACCCGACCACAATTATAGCATGTACGAGTATCTGGCTTTGAGGTAGCCCCCGACGTTGCTCCCGATGCAACTGATGAAGGAGCTTGTCCACTTATCTTGGACTTCTTGCCCCATTTCTTATTATAAAATGGTTTCCCAGATCGGGGCACCTTCCACTCCGGTTGCGTCACAACCAAAGCTCTCTTCCCCTGCACCCTCTTCATATCCTTTTCCAGTGCACTCGTAGTTTCAACCAACGACTGGAAGCCTTGGTTCACAGAACTAGACACCAGGAACCTCAACTCATCCCTCAGTCCTTCATAGAACTGATTTGTCTTCCTCTGCTCATCAGCAAAAATAGAACCCGCATACCGCCCTAAGCGAGTAAACTCATGCAGGTATGCGTCAACACTGCCATCACCTTGGGTCAGCCTTTGTAATTCATTCTCCATGGCAATCCGTTGCGCCACAGGAAGGTGCTTCGCTAGGAAGAGTCGGGAGAATTCTTCCATTGATACTTGTGTTAAGGGACAACCCGCCAAGTGATGCAACTCCATCTCATCCCACCACAATCTAGCTTCTCCTTCAAGCAAGAAGATAGCTAAGGTTACTTTATGATGCTCCGCCGTTCCAATCGCCGTCATGACTCGCTTGACGCGCGATAGCCAATCCTCAGCCTGCGTAGGAGTTCTCGCTCCCGAAAACGTAGGCGGATGGAAACTCATAAACCGCATCAACTGCTTCTCAACCGCTCGAGGAGTCACATCCACTACAGGTTCAGGCCTTGCCGCCACCTGTTCTGGCCTCATAGTTGGTTGCTCCTGCCCAAGTGGCTGTCTTTGGATCATGGCAAACAAATCCTCAGCAACTAAACGCACATGTTCCGCAGACGGTGGAGGTGTAGGCACCGCGGCTGGTGCCGTACTTTCATCAAAATGCTGGGGCTCAGACTGCCCAGCGCCACTCTGTGTCACCTAAAGGTGGACAAGACACACACATTAGCGGCCTTACACAAGCAAATAACACAAAATAGGAACACACAGGTTCCCCAAACACAACAATTTACATTCCTATCATGGACATTCAGGAGTTCACTTGTAGAAATGTGGTTGGCACAAACACGTGCTCGCCACCCCACAAAAGAAGTCGACCACGACGTCGAGAGGGAAAGACCAAGACAGCTGAGACCAAAAATGTAACAACCCCATCCATTCATATGGTATATCCTAGAAGGTACGGCTGGGGCCCCACAACATATATCACAAAACAGGCGGTGAAGTTACGGGATGATACCAGAGTAGCGCAGTGCACCTATCACAAAACATTTTAGCGGAATCCTATACTACCACTTGAACTCCTCTCTTGAATGTCCAACAAATAAAACACCATATTTTATAGCATATAGCAATGTCTTACAACGTGTAAACATCATTGGCCTTATGTCCTTACAAGGCTTTCAAACAGTGGCCCCAACATTGGCGCGCAGGTCGGCCACAATAAAAGAAAACACAACAAGCATTTCCACATAGCCTTCGAGGGCTAGCAGTAGCAGCAGCAGCAACAGCAAGGACCTCAACCTTTATGCATCCCGCTTGGCTCTCCAGCACCTGTACAGGGACAATCTACCCAACGGTGGCAAACAGAAGCAACGGTCAGCATTCAGCTGACCCAATTATAATGACCCTACCCCTTTTCTCGGGGCATCGGTAATCTTCCCTGCAAGAATATCATATCACAAGCATGGCAATATATTCATATAATGTGCTTTCACGCACACATGCCATCACAACCGTTCGCCACCCGGCCCAACGGTCCGTGCACTTAGGGCACATTCTTGGTGTTCTGGCAAAGCACTTGCCCACCACCGTATCAGGGTCACAACCCAACGGTAACTCTCTTGAGCATTTACTCCATGGCGTGCAGCCGGAGTTCTAGTCTTACTACACTGGGATGGCCCGTAGCCCCCCATTGTGTAATGGCGCGCAGGCCTAAGACTCTCGTTATGCGCTCTAACAGACCACACCTTCTGGTCCACGTCGGACAGACATAACGCAGGTCGGATCCTCCACCCTCTGTTGCTCAAATCGCCTTGCCTTCAACGAGTACGGCGTACTCGCGGCTTAATCAAAGGCGCGGGTCGGTCTCACCAATCCCATTCTTGGCATTCAGACTGGGTATTTCTCTACACCCATTCATCTCACACTATCAGCGAGTCTTTCCTGGGCACCCCAGTACTTCTTATTACTCGTTCACAGGTACGACACCGTAATATCACAAATGTCAGGGGTCTTTCCTGGGTACACCAGTACTTCCTGTTACTCTCTTCAAAGGTGGACACCATACGACATCAAGCAACACAAAGGGCCTTTCCTGGTCACACCAGTACTTCCTGTTCATAGTTACGACCCAATAGCACAAGCATTTACGGATATTTTCCTGGACTGCCACTCTAGTACTTCCTGCTACTACCCTTCACAGGCATAACCCGTTGACTCCTTAAACTACACGTTTATCACGGAGTCTTCTCTGATTCGTATGCAACATCACCAATCCAGACCAACCTGTCTAGATGGGCTTCACATAGCATGCCTATTCCGTACTCCATTTCCGGATCTATATGCCAACAAAAGGGGATTTCATGCATCCACCCAAAGACTCCCAAAATCAGCCACTTCTTGGTGGGGGAATCACAAACATATGCCAAAAGGAAGCCTTCACATGGCTAGGAAGAAAAGTCGTTACCCTTGAAGCCCTTTTGGTGCCATGAGCGCTAAACTGGCTTGAATGACTCACAAGAGCTTTTCCGCAACGTCGGCCTCGGATCTCTTGTCGGGAAATCGCAGCACCACCGGTGATCAGCCCCTTTCCTCCTCCTCCTCCTTCTTCCTTTCTCTTTCTCTCTCTAGAAACGTAGTAAGAGAAAGAAAAAAGCCAAATGAGTTTTCTCCAACCCATTCTCAGCCTTAAGAAGACAGGGAGGCCTCTCAGCCCTTGGATCCAGGCTGAAGGAATGGATGACCACAATTTCACCAAAAAGTATAAATTTTGCCTGACACGGCCTGTGACACGCCCGTGTCCATGGTCATGTGCCTCAAGCGGTGCTCAACCGACTTATCTAGACCAGTGACACGCCCATGTGACATGCCCGTGTCATGAGCTGTGTCACACAACACGCCTTCATACACGCCCGTGTCTGTGGCTGTGTTCGTCAGGCTGAAAAATCCCAAAATCACCCGAGACTCACACGTCTTGTGACACGCTCGTGTCCCAGGTCGTGTGCCCATACATGGTACTTGACACGCCCCAGCTCAAAATCATCGGGCTGAGTTCGTCGACCAAAGGGACACGCCCTGTGATACGCACGTGTCACAGGTCGTGTTCACTACACTCGACAAATGTCGACTGCATCTCAACACTCGACGATCGTCGAGAAACTTTCGTCGAACGCGTTGACACGCCCTGTGACAAGCCCGTGTCACAGGCCGTGTCCAGAGTCGACCAAATTTTGTCGGCCACTCGTCGACTGTTCCTCTCGACACTCGACGCACGCAGGATACGCCCTGGGACACGCCCGTGTCCCAGGCCGTGTCACCTGAAAATTGGCCTGCTGATAAAAATCGGGCTGTTACACAGGATTTGGAGGCTTTCACGGACTCGCTGGTGGTGGCATCACAAATTCGAGGAGAGTTTGAAGCTCGGGATCTCACCCTAGTGAAGTACTTGTCCAAGGTGAGGGCAATCATCGGGGGGTTTGGACTCAGGGAGGGGGTACCTTGACTGATCTGTTCCATCCACCGATCGAGGAAGGGGAGCTCATGGAAGTGGATAAGAGACCCTCATGGGTGGATCCCTTCGTAACCTTCTTCGTCACCGGCAACCTCCCTGAGGGGATCAAGGAGGCAAAGAACTTTCGGCATAAGGCGGTCCATTATCTCATGCATGAAGGGAGCTTGCATCGGAAAATGCTTTTGGGTCTTCTGGCGCGATGTGTAACGGAAAAGGAGACCAGACGGATTCTGGAGGAGGTGCAATCCGGGGAATGTGGAAGCCATTTCGGAGGTAGGATGTTGGAAGTAAGGGTGGTCAGGCATGGGTACTTTTGGCCCACCCTAAGGAAGGATGCTGCGGAGTTTGCAAGGAGGTGCCAAAATGCCAGCTCTACGCCCCCATCCAGCTCCAAGAAGCTAAAAGACTTCGAAGCATCATGGAACCGTGGTCGTTCGCTATCTGGGGGATGGATTTGGTTGGGTCTTTCCCTCCAGCCAGTGTGCAAAGGAGGTTCCTCCTGGTTATGATCGATTAATTCTCAAAGTGCTGGAGGTTAATGCGCTGGCCAAAGTCACCTCCTAAGTCATCTGGAACTTCGTTTGGGGAGAGATCACCTGCAGGCACAGGCTGCCTCAGGCCATTGTTATGGACAATGGTCCTCAATTTGCAAGCGAGGAGTTTATAAGTTTTTTCACCCAGCTGGGCATCGACCTCAGGTTTGCCTCCATCCATCACCCTAGGAGCAACGGCCAGGTGGAGGCGGCTAACAAAATTATCGTGAACCTGCTCAATAAGAAGGTGGAGAACCTGAGGCGGAGCTGGGTGGAGCAGCTCCCCTCAGTTTTATGGGCCTTGCGAACAACCCCGAAGACGGCCACCGGCGAGACCCCCTTCAAACTTTCCCATGAGTGTGAGGCAGTCTTGCCTGTGGAATTTGAGGTTCGATCCCCATGCGTTTTGGATGCAGGTGATGGAGACGTGGCTTGGCAGCTAGAAAATGAAGGAGGCCTATGCCTCTCACTGGACATGGTGGAGGAGCTGCGCGACGTGGTAGCTATCAGATAGGAAGAGGTCAAGCGACGGATGGCAAGATACTTCGACAAACATATTAGAGTCAAACAATTTGTAGAAGGAGATCTGGTGCTAAAGAAGGTTGATGCTGCGGGGAGGTCCGCCCCCGTGGACAAGCTCAACCCAAATTGGAAAGGACCTCGAGCTTGCGAGAGGTCCTCATAGCACGTATAAACGAGGCAGGCGAGTGGAATTGATGGGAGAGTGGGACCATGTGGTCCACTAGCAGGTGGCGAGATTAATAGCCTCTACAGTAAGCGAGACGCCCCTCTTGAGGGCGCAAGAAGGCCTATGACCGCGAGAAGGCCTCACGACATATAAGGTTGGCGAGATGGGAGGAAGATTCGTCTCGCCGATAGATACTCCCCCACTCGCCATTTAGAAGAAAGGCCATTTTGACAAATCTAGGCCCCAGGGGGATTTTACTCTTCTACCCCTAGTATTTTTACTCTTTTGCCCTTAGTGGTCTGCGTATAACTCCTCAGAACAGCGGAGTTTGCCTGTTGGCAGACCCAACCAGGGGTATTCTGGTATTTTCAGGTCAGCCCAGTATGGTTATTTGTCGATCTAATTCAGAAAACTATAAATAGACCAAGAGGGGTTCTTCAGAAAGGCACACACACGCACATCTTTCCCGGGACTAAGAGACTTTTGTTTGTGCTTTCTGAGGAGCTCCAAACCCAGCTTTTGGCTTTAGAGGGGAGGCTCTCAGAGATCTTCTGGGTAACTGGTGGGACCTCCCTGCTGAGGCCTTGGGTCAGTTTCTAGTCCTTCACGACCAGTCGGAGGTCAGAGCTTGGGATGAGTAGGTATTGGCTACGCCCCTATTTTTCGAACTCTTATCGAAGTCAGATTTTAGCTTCAACAGGTAGTTTCATGGATCCAAGTTCCTTGTGATTTTCACCTGAACCCATTTTGTCTAACTGATACCTGCCTTGGAGATCAAATCAGACTGTTAAGTCTATTCTTGAGTAACCTGGCTCTGATACCACTTGAAAGAATTGGTTTCAAGATATCCTAAACACCTAGAGGGGGGTGAATATGTTCAATTCCTTTTTATTAAGGCAGATAATATATGTCACTAGTAGACAACATTTGCAATAACTATCATAGCACAGATTATTAGAAACACAGCCAATCACAGCATACACACAGATTTATAGTGGTTTCCCAAGAGATGGGTACATCCACTTTGCCCATTCGCCTATCTAGTAGTATAATAGATTCGGGCTAACTCCCTTCTTCCTTCTCAGATCCTCAAATTCTTACAACTCAGAACACAGAATGGTTTCTACAGCTCATACTTCAGAAAGTCCTACAACTCAAATTCTATCAGAGAATCCTACCTCAGAGTGAGTCCATACTCCTACCACTCAAGCAATCAAGCCCTACATCAGCCTCTTCCACCAGGCTTACAACTCAGAGAAATCAATCTCCTATCTCAGGAACTCAGCCTTACCTCAGCCTTTATAAACTTAGGCTTACAACTTAGAGAGATAACTCTCTTACACTCAGATCTATAAAAGATCTTACAGAAAAATTGATTATAAAAGAGATAAATCCTTCACCCAGGTAGAGAGAGAAAGGGGTGAAGGCTTCTTGATCAGTTCTTGATTGATCTGACTGCTTAAGATTCAACCTATCTTAGCTTCTTCAAAACTTCTTGAATCTAAACAAAGGTTGATCTTCTTGTGAAGTTGGACATGATCCTCAATCCAGCTTCCTTCTTCTATTCAGAATTTGATCTGAAATCTTCGTGTAGACTTGTACAGAATCTACCTTCTCTTGATGACTTGAAGATTTTAACTGTTAGTAAAATGTCAAGTCCTTTTTTTCTTCTTGGATCTCCTCCTTGATGATAGAACAAGTCTTTATATAGACCCATCTGAGGTTAACGGCTGATTCAGTTTATAATAGCTTTCTGACAACTCTGACAGATGCAACAGTTTTGTTAGTTATGACAGTTGTCAAGTCTTCAGTCTTGACACCTGATACCTCATTGTACTCTATCTCAGCAGAAAAAGCATCGAGACAATACTTCAAATGTGTCAACACAAATAGACTATGTGTTGACACAATTCTTGATGATGTCGACACAGCTCACATAATGTCGACACAGCCCTTCTTTATCTACTCGACACAGCTTCTATGGAATGTGTCGACACAAGTCCTGTGTGTCGACACAATAGCTTCTAGTCTCGACATAGTTGGTGTTGATAGAATTCTGGTGTGTGTCGACACAATTGTTATCGACAAATTTTTGGCGTGTATCGACACAATTCCTGTGTGTCGACACAATTATTGTTGACAAAATTTTTGTGTGTTGACACAAGTCCTGTGTGTCGACATAATTTGGCTCCTGGTGTCGGCACATCTCCTTCTCAAGTGTCGATACTTGTACTTAGAATGTTTTTTATACATTTCCTTAACCTGCACATTAAAACTCAACATCTCATCAAATACACATTGATGAATCTTATTGAGTTAAGTGAGGCTTCTCCAAATCAAGTACATAGTTTCAAATGTACCCAACACTATCCGCAGAGTCCGCACTGTCCCTGACCACAGTCAGAACCAAGTCCCTGGCTTCCAGCGCTATCCGCACAACCTGCACATCACAAATAGGTCAACCTTCTCAAAATGACGGATACAAAATCCTGTCCGCACAACTATCCACGAGCTCACTTACTATTCAATTGGCTTTTTTTGATTGATATGAAAGGGGGTCATATTTATAGGCGCGATGAGGAGTGTGGTCACCGCCCTAGCCGATAGGATAACCGCCTCATCTTGCGGCGAGCACCAAGTGTATCCGCAAGCCGCAGATACACAACCTGTCCGCCGTGACCTGTGCTGGATAGCCAGACTGCCAATAACATCACCAAGGTCGGATAGCAACCCTATTCGCCTTGTCTCCAAAGGCCAGCCAAGACAAGCCGCCACCAGCAGACCCTGTAGCAACACCACCTGTCCGCATGCCAGCGGACACTGCTCCAGTCTGCACGCCCTATGGACACAAATCTAGTCTGCACTCCTTAAGTTCGCAACCAAGGCACAAGGGTAACTGCTGCCGAGCTTGGCGGACTAAGAAGCAGTCTGAGCTTAACTGCGCGATCACCCTAACTGAGCAAATCTGGACTTGGTTCAGAACCAACCAAGTCCACACTACCAACCACAAGGGTCAATCCGCGCTTACTAGCGGACACTGGCACTAGTCCGCCAAGCCCGGCGAACTCCAGCACTAGTCCGCTCTAAATGGCGAACTCTGTGGCTATCACCTGCCGCGCCACTAGAGCAATACCAAGGCACCTATCATGTCGACCTACCGCGCTCCAGTCCAGCCCGCATCTTGCCAGACTCCGCGGATAGAGAAGTTATCCGCCTGGTTACCTTCTGGGAACAAACTGCTTGATAAGCATAAGCCGGCCTGGCAGGCCGCCACCTCTGTTCGCACAGACTGTGCGAACAGACCGCCCATGTCACCAAGGAACAAGCCGACTGCAACAACTCTACTGACCTGGCTAACCGCCAGTCCTGTCCGTATAGACCGCGCGGACAGGTCGCCCAGGTTGCCTAATCCCCCACTTTCACTTCACCATTTTCAACACTCCCCCTTGAAGTGAGAAGTGGTGAACAACCCCAGCAGTTCATGTAACCTCACACATGGTCCCTATGATAGCGCTATCGAGAAGATGTCTGAGACATAGTCCTCACCCTGCATATCCTAGACCATAAGGGATCCCTTCAACATCTCCCGAAAGGAGCCATACTTCCCTCTGCCTTCTTATTCAGCTTTTACCTTCACTTGCATGCCATAGGAGTAACACCAACGACCTTGCGCTTAAGATCCCAAGCCATGTCCCCTCTGAGGGTAGTCACCTCCTCAACCTTGGCATCATCCACCACCTTGACTCCAGTGGTGTTATCGCAGCTAGAAGACACTCGCTCGATTTGAGGGTCTGCAAGGAAACATGAGACCAAGCTCACCGAGTTTCCTCCGTAATATCGAGCTGGTGGGTTGATGATCCTCTTCAACCTCCGAAGAGCCTGATCACAGCTAACCACCTCCGTAGCTACTTCTGAACCAACTCCATTCCCGGGAAAATCTTAAATAATGCTCCCCTTGCTTCCTGAACAAGAATCCACCATACTGGAACCAGCACCTGTAGCAACACTCCCCCTACTTCTTGAACCAGAAGCCTCCACTCTTGAACTAGAACTGCCTAAAACATCGCTCCCCTTGTTTCCTGAATAAGAAGCAACCACCCTAGAACTAGAAGCACCTGGATCATCACTCCCCCTACTTCCTGAATCAGACGCCTTCGCCTCAGAGCTAGAATAACCTGGAGCTCCTTGTGATACAAGTAAATCCATCTAAACCTTAGCAACAGCCTCCTTCTGCCCACCGTATGACCCGCTCTCCTCTAGCTCCACATATGAGCTACCCCTATATGACATTAGTTCATAGAAGACAACGTCTCTCGACACAACGAACCTCTTTATTGCAGGATCCATGCACCTCCATCTCCTTTTCTGCTCATCATACCCAACGAAGACTAGCTTCATCTTAAGAGCCCCCAGAGTGCGTACATAGGAGGTAGAACCAAACACCCAAAGGTGCTTCACACTAGGCTTCACCTGAACATCAGCTCAAACGTAGACTTTATGATGATCGGACTCAGAGGCATCTGATTGATGACATGAGCCTCGCAGGCCATCCCTTCCGCCCAAAAAGCCTTAGGAATGCCTTTGCACTAAAGCCAACACTTGCAGGTATCCGTCAAAAGGCAGATCATCTGATCTTCAACACCACCTTGTTGTGGTGTATGTCCAAGAGAGAGCTCCCATCGGATCCCATGCTTCATATAAAAGTTAGAGAACACGGAACAGTCGAACTCACCTTCGTTGCCCGTTCTCAACTTCTTGATCCACGGGCCAAGCTGGCCCTCCACAAGCTTCTTGAACTCCATAAACAAATGGAACATGTTCGACTTCTCCTTCATGAAGTATAGACAAGTATACCTCGTATAGTCTGTAACTCCCCAAATCTCGAGAATGAATGGGCTGATTAGGGTGGGCAATACGGCATGAGACACGGGCGTGTCCAAGGCCGTGTACAACTTTGTGTGAGGCAACACGGTCGGGGACATGGGTGTGTCTATGGCCGTGTCCTGCACTTGAGTGCTGGCAGGTTTTTATCGAGTGAGCTCGACAAAATGTCGTTAACGATCCATGAGTTGGGTACATGGCCTATGACACGGGCGTGTCCAAGGCCGTGTCCTGCTATGCGCTCAATGTTTTCTCGATTGAGCTCGACAAAATGCGCTCGACGATACTCGAGTTGGGCACACGGCCTGTGACACGGGCATGTCAAGGGTCATGTCCTTCTCTATACTTGGACAGTTCTGTGAGGATTGAGGAAAACGGGCTGGACACGGGCGTGTCTAAAGCTGTGTTTAACACACGACCTGTTACACGGGCATGTCACAGGGTCGTGTCTTGGTCGGGTTAAGTTGGTTTCTTTGCCGCTTAAGGCGCACAGCTTGTGACACGGGCATGTCACAGGCCGTGTTCGGCCAAGGAAAGTGGTTTTCAGGGCTTTTCATGACCGTTCATTCCTTTCAACTAGAATCCAATGATTCTGAGATCTCCCTGCTATTATAAGGCTATGAGTTAAGGATAAACTCTCTCATTAGCAAAGGACTTTCTCTCTCTTTGAAAAGAGGTAGAGAGTGGGGAGAGCAAGGGAGGAGGAGGAGGAATTCGGCTGTCGGTGGAGCTTCAGAGGCCCAAATCGTGCGCCGAGTCCAGATTCATGGAGGCAAGGCCGTTGCGGTGCTTTTCATCCGGCTATTTTTCCATGGCTCCAAAGCGATCGTCAAGGGTAACGATCTTTCTTCCTTGGACATGTGAAGTCCTTAATTTGGCATATGCATGGGTTTCCCCCACCAAAAGGTGGATTGTTGAGGGATTCCCCTTGGGTTGATTCTAGATATCCCCAAGATGTCTTTCAAGTAGATCCGAAAATGTGTAGTACGGAATAGGCATGATGTGAGAAGCCCATCTGGACAGCTTGGTCTGGATTGGTGATATTTTATTTTGTGCACCGTAGAAGACTCCGCGTATAAATGAGTATGCTTGTGGATTCAGTGGGTTGTGCCTGTGAAGGGTAGTGGCATGAAGTACTGGAGTGAAAGTCTAAGAAAATACCCGCAAAGTGCTTGTGCTATATGCTTTAAAGACCAGTGTTTCTGGCACTGTAGTTGGCTGCAGGGATTGCTGGATGGTTGATCCAGATAAGGTTAGGGTGGGGGATGGAAAGTGAGTTTTGTCACTAACGTCGGGCGATAGTGAGTGTCGCTGGTGATGGCTCCTACCTAACCTGCGATTGTGAAGCCAGTCCTTAGGGGATAGTGTGGCTATTTATGAGCTGTGTGAGCTCTTAAAAAGGCTTCATACCAAACGGATAAGGGGAGGTAGACCTGCGTTAGTGAATTGACGATTTGAGCAACGAGAAATAGCTGAACTGTCTCCGCATTATGGTTGTCAGCTATGAGTGCCTGGGCGATTGGCATTCGGCAGAAACACATAATTAGATTCTTAGGCATGCATGCTATTAAGACAAAAGTCTCCGGCTGAAGGCCGTGGAGCGAAATGCTCAAGTTTGTCATTGGGCTTCAGACCTTCGAATGAATATGGGATCCTGGTATTTCCGGTACACCAAACATATTCCTTCGAATGGTGGTAGGACCACGACATTTCCAGTACACCAAGCATATGCCTTCGAATGGTCGTGGCACCCTGGTATTTCCGGTACACCAAGAATGTGCCCTGAACGGCGATGGGACCCTGGTATTTCCGTTACACCAAGAATATGCCCTGAGTGCACGTAGCGTCGGACAGCGTGGTCGACGTTTGTGATATATTGATCGTGCGTGAGTGCACATTGTGTGATACATCTGCTTGTGAAATGCTGTGCCTGCAGGAAAGGAATAACACTGCACCGGATAAGGGGTAGGGTCGTTATAAATTGGTTAGCTGAACGCTGACCATTGCCTTGTTTACCACCATTACGGTTGATTGTCCCATGCAGGTGCAGGAGAGCCAAGCAAAAAATAGGGGGCTGAAGCCCTTGTTTTTGCTGCTGCTACTGCTATACTGTCCCTTGAAGGCCAAATAAGTTCATATGACGTTACTTTCATGTGTGGTTGGCCTGCGTGACGATGTATGAAATTCATATGTATAAAGCTTAACTGTAAGGCCATAAGGCCAGACTTGCTGTGTATTTGGAGAACATTCATTCGTGATGTTATATATATAAATGATGATTTATATATTGTGGACATTCAAATGAGTTGAGTTCAAACAACTTAAAAGCTTTTGCTAGAATGCTCTAAGTTAGGATACGAATAGCTTTTGATATTAACCCGTAACTTCGCCGCCTCTTTTCTGGCGTATGGTGTGGGGCTCCGGTCTGACCTTCTATTATATGTCATGTAACGGACAGAGGTGTTGCATTTTGGTATCAACTTGTTTAGTCTTCCACTTTCGAATTCGTGGTCGAATTTTTTTGTGGCGTGGCGAGCACGTGTAAGTGCAACCCACTATAACATTAATGAACTCAAGAATGTCCACTAAGGAATGCAAATACACCTATTTGAGGAACCTGCGCGTTCGTATATTATTGTTATTGCTTGTGCATGGTCGCTAATGTGTGTCTTGTCCACCTATAGGTGACTCATAATGGTGTTGGGCAGTCTGAGCCACAAAATTCTGATTAGAGTGCGGCACCAGCTGAGGTGCATACACCTCCTCCTTCTATGAAAACAGTCCGCTTAGTTGCTAAGGCGATGTTTGCAATGATTCATGTACAGCCTACTATGCAAGCGTAGCCGGCATTGGTGCCAAAACGTGTTGGTGTAAGGCCAGAACATGTTGTGTCTGTTGATCCTCGGGCAGCTGAATGACAGTTGAAGCAGTTTATGAGCTTCAATCCTCCTACGTTTACTGGTGTGGGATCCCCAATGCAGGCGGAAGATTTGTTGTCGCGCGTCAAGCGAATATTGACGGTGATAAGGATGGAGGAAAATCAGAAGGTCACTTTGGCCACCTTCTTGTTGGAAGGAGAGGCTCAGCAATGGTGGGACGAGATAGAGTTACACCACTTAGCGGGCAGGTAACTAACATAAGTCTCGATTGAGGAGTTTTCGCGATTGTTCTTCGCAAAACACTTGCCAGCGACTCAATGCATCACTATGGAAAATGAGTTCCAGCATCTAACTTGGGGAGAGAGTAGTGTTGATACCTACTTGCATGAGTTTACACGATTGAGACGCTATGCAGGGTCTATCTTCACTGATGAACAACGAAAAACCTATCGGTTCTACGAAGGATTGCGGGATGAGTTGAGATTCCTGCTATCAAGTTCGGTGAACCAAGGGTTTCGGGCATTGGTGGATACGACATGTGCATTGGAGAAGGATATGAAGCGGGTGCAAGGAAAAAGGGACTTGGCGGTGACAAAGTCCGAGATCAAAGTGTCACACCCGGGAAAATCATAGTACCGAAGGAAATGGGGCAAGAGATTCAAGTCTTCTTCACAGGCTCCCTCGAGTGTTGCATCGGGAGCAACTTTGAGGCAGGAGTTTCGGACCTGCTATACATGTGGTCTAGTGGGGCATATAGCCCGTAACTATCAGGTTGGTCCACCAAAGGTTAAAAAGAAGACAGGGGCGTCATATGCTGAAAGGGAAAGGCAGTGGTGGAGTCCACTGCATCCCAGACGCAACCCCGAGTATATACTCTTGGCCAGCAGAAGGCCATAAGGCAAAGTGACGTTGTCACAGGTACGCGATAATATCTTTGATTATTGCTTTTGTTATTTCATACCTTGTTTGTAGCTTGTGTATGATGTGTTTGTATTAGGCTTTGTCCTGATTCGAGACTGTCCGGCGAGAGCACTGTTTGATATTGGTACTTCTCATTCATTTCTATCTGTGAACTTCGTGTCACGGATCGGTGTATTGATTCATATGGTGGCAGATAGTGTGAAGGTGTTATTACCACATGGATGTGTAATGCATGCAGATAGGTCTTGTTTTGTGGAGGTTCGAATAGGAAGTCGGGATTTCGGGTTGGAAGCATCGGTACTGCCGATCTCGGAGTTTGATGTGATCTTGGGTATGGACTGGCTCTCGGAGCAGCGTGCTTATATAGATTGCAAGTCAAAGGAAGTCACACTGGACTAGAATACCGAACGAGAAATGAAGTTCACTGGTATGCGAGGGACGAGCATGACATTGACGTCTGCTCTTCAAGTGGTTAAGGCAGTTCGGAAAGGCGCTGAGTTGTTCTTCACGCTTGTTGAGGCTGTTGAGCCAAAGGCCAGTGTGAGTGACATTCTGATTGTTTCAGAGTTTGCTGATGTGTTTCCGAAGGAGCTTCCGGGATTACCACCACAGCGGGAGATTGATTGCTCGATTGAGCTAGTGTCAGGTGCAAAACTTGTGGCCCGCTTACCATATCGAGTAGTGCCAAAGGAAATAGCCGAACTAAAATTTCAAATGCAAGAGTTGTTGGAACCGGGTTATATACGCCCAAGTATTTCACCTTGGAGCGCACTTGTTCTTTTTGTGAAAATGAAGGACGGTAGCCTGCGATTGTGTATTTATTATCGTGAATTAAATAAGTTGACGGAGAAAAATAAATATCTGATTTCACGGATAGATGAATTGTTTGATAAACTGGTGGGATCGATAATATATTCAAAACTGGTTTTGAAATCTGGCTACTACCAATTGCGAATTTGGGAAGGTGAAATTCCCAAGACAGTGTTTGGAACACGCTACGGTCATTACGAGTTCACTGTAATGTCGTTTAGACTATGTAATACACCATCAATGTTTATGGATCTAATGCACCGAACGTTTCGAGAGTACTTGGATCTGTTTGTGATTGTTTTCATTGATTTTATCTTGGTGTACTCTCAATCTGAAGAAGATCATGCGAACCATTTACAGTTGGTGTTGCATACCCCGTGGAGAACCAAGCTCGACGCCAAGTTCTCAAAGTATGAGTTTTGGCTATCGTCAGTGGCTTTTCTTGGCCATGTGGTGAGTGGAGAGGGGACTGCGGTGGATCCGTCAAAGATAAGAGCCATCCATGAGTGGCCAGTGTTATCTTCGGTGGCCAAAGTCAGTAGTTTCCTTGGACTGGCAGGCTAGTACAGACGTTTTGTAAAAAACTTCTCACAGATCGCTTTGCCTCTTACCACATTAACAAGGAAGGATCAGAAGTTCGTTTGGACGCCGGAGTGCGCATGAGCTTTTGAAGAGCTAAAGAGTTATTTGACCACAGCGCCTGTTTTGACATTTCCACGTTGTTCAGACGGCTTTGAGATTTATAGTGATGCGTCAGGGAACGGCTTAGGCTGCGTTCTTCTTCAATTTGGAAAGGTGATCGCTTATGTCTCACGTTAGTTGAAAGTGCATGGGCGAAACAATCCCGTCCACGATTTAGAGTTGGCGGCGGTAATTTTTGCACTTTAACTGTGGCGTCATTATTTATATGGCATGAAGGTGGATATATTCACGGACCATAAGAGCCTAAAGTACTTATTGGATCAGAAGGATCTCAATATGCGACAACAAAGGTGGATGGAGTTCCTCGGGGACTACACCTTTGATATTCACTACACTCCCGGGAAGGGAAATGTGGTTGCAGATGCCTTGAGTCTTAGGACCCCGTCAACGGCAAATTCTTTGCAGATGCATGATGAGCGGCTGATCCGGGAGTTGGAAGTGTTCGAGATTTCTTATGTTGACAAGAATTCCACAACACATGCATGCTTGCACTGGACGGAGGTACAATGTGACCTTGCGGACAGGGTTTGGCGGGTAGTGGAACTTGATGAAAGTTTGCAACGATATGCAATGGATGGAGTCAATGACAAATTCTCCTGGGATGATGGCCTTTTGCGAAAAGATGGTCATTTGTGTGGTCCAAGTATGGGTAAGTTAAGAGACGAATTGATGTATGAGGCTCACTTTACGAAATACTCAATTCACCCAGGGAGCACAAAGATGTACAAAGACATGAAAAAGTTGTTCTGGTTACCAGGGCTGAAGAAAGACATAGCACATTATGTGGCTAAATGTCAGACTTGTGCCTTGGTGAAGGCTGAGTGCCTGAAGCTTGGAGGTTTGCTGAAATCGCTACCTATTCCGGAGTGGAAGTTTGATGATATTTCAATGGATTTCGTGCATGGTTTGCCGAGGTCTCAACGTGGTAATGATTTAATTTGGGTAATCATAGACCGGTTAACTAAAGTGGCTCACTTCCTTCCGAACAAGAGGGACGATTCACTTCCTTCCGAATGATGGAGGACATGTTCCGAATGTTCGCCTTGAATTTTGGTAAGAGGTGGGAAGATCATCTCTATATGGTAGAGTTTACCTACAATAATAACTACCAAGCGATCATACGTATGACACCGTTTGAACCTTTGTATGGTCGAAAATGTCGTACACCATTAGTTTGGGCGGAAGTAGACAAATCTAAACAGTATAAGTGTAAGGAAGTCAAAGAAGCTAATTCGATGATACGCTCTATTCGGGAGAGACTATTGATAGCCCAAGATAGACAAGCCCAATATTACAAGGCCAAGCACCAAAATGTTGAGTTTGCGATTGGAGATTGGGTATATTTGAAAATCAAACCCTTCAAAGGTGTGTCCAAGATTCGGCGCTTGAAAACGTTAAGTCTGAAATATCTTGGTCCATTTGAAGTGGTGGAAAGAGTTGGTGAAGTTGCTTATCGGCTAGCTCTTTTGGATGAATTGAGTGGATTGCATGATGTGTTCCACATCTCAGTGCTTCGAAAAGCTATAAAAGATCCAGCTCAAGTGATTGCGAATGATCGTGTAGCGATCGAATTTGGGCTAACGACGAAGGTTAAGCCCATTCGGATCGAGGATAAAGCCGATAAACAGTTGTAGAACAAAATAATCGGGATGGTCAAGGTCTGATGGGACAACTGTGGTCATGAGGAGCTAACATGGGAGCGGAGCAGACCATGCGTGCTGAGTTTCCTGAATTATTTGTTTAAACTTGTATAACAGTTTGTGTTGTACAGAAAATGTTGTAACACATTTTGTTGAAGAGTTTCTTGAGTATTGTATGCAAATTTCGGGACGGAATTTCTTGTAAGGAGGGGAGTATTATGAAAGAATTGGTTTCAAGATATCCTAAACACCTTGAGGTTGGGGTGAATAGGTTCAATTCTTTTTTATTAAGGCAGATAACATATTTCACTAGTAGATAACCTATGCAACAACTATCATAGCACAGATTAACAGAAACACAGCCAATCACAGCATACACACAGATTTATAGTGGTTCCCCAAGAGATGGGTACATCCACTTTCCCCCTTCGCCTATCTAGCAGTATACTAGATTTGGCCTAACTCCCTTCTTCCTTCTCAGATCCTCAGATCTTACAACTCAGAACCCAGAATGGTTCCTACAGCTCAGACTTCAGAAAGTCCTACAACTCAGATTCTATCAGAGAATCCAACCTCAGAGTGAGTCCACACTCCTACCACTCAGGCAATCAAGCCCTACCTCAGCCTCTTCCACCAGGCTTACAACTCAGAGAAATCAATCTCCTAACTCAGGAACTCAGCCCTACCTCAGCCTTTATAAACTTAGGCTTACAACTCAGAGAGATAACTCTCTTACACTAAGATCTATAAAAGATCTTACAGATAAATTGATTATAAAAGAGATAAATCCTTCACCCAGGCAGAGAGGGAAAGGGGTGAAGGCTTCTTGATCAGTTCTTAATTGATCTGACTGCTTAAGATTCAACCTGTCTTAGCTTCTTCAAAGCTTCTTGAATCTGAACAAAGTAAGGTCGATCTTCTTGTGAAGTTGGAGATGATCCTTAATCCAACTTCTTTCTTATATTCAGAATTTGATCTGAAATCTTCTTGCAGACTTGTTCATAATCTGCCTTCTCTTGAAGATTTCAACTGTTAGTAAAAATGTCAAGTCCTTTCTTCTTAGATAGATATGGTTTGATAATAGAATAGGTCTTTATATAGACCCATCTGAGGTTACCGGCTGATCCAGTTTATAACGGCCTTTTGACAGCTCTGACAGATGCAACAGCTTTGTTGGTTATGACAGCTATCAAGTCTTCAGTCTTGACAGCTGATACCTCATTGTACTCTATCTCAGTAGGAAAATGTCGAGACAATACTTCAAATATGTCAACACAAATAGACCATGTGTCGACACAATTCTTGATGATGTCGATACAGCTCACATAGTGTCGACACAACCCTTCTTTATCTACTCAACACAGCTTCTGTGGAATGTGTCGACACAAGTCCTGTGTGTCGATATAATAGCTTCTAGTCTCGATGAAGTTGACAGAATTCTGGTGTGTGTCGACACAAGTCCTGTGTGTCGACACAATTTTTGTCGATAGAATTCTGGCGTGTTTCAACACAAGTCCTGTGTGTCGACATAATTGTTGTCGACAGAATTTCTTTGTGTTGACACAAGTCCTGTGTGTCGACATAATCTGGCTTCTGGTGTCGACACATCTCCTTCTCAAGTGTCGACACTTATACTTAGAAACTTTTCCTGCATTTCCTTAACCTGCACATTAAAACTCAACACCTCATCAAATACACATTGATGAATATTATAGAGTTAAGTTAGGCTTCTCCAAATCAGGTACACAGTTTCCAATGTACCCAACAATCTCCCCCTATTTGGAGAAGTCATAAACCTTAGTTAATGATATACATCATTTATAATAAAACAAAGATTATGATGTATAAAAGCATTACTCAGACAGGGTAACTCATAAACAGAAACAACATGTAATATTATCACAAAATATGATAAAATACAGTGAACAAGAATCAGTTTTTTTGTTACATTACAAGGATTTTTAGAACAAAAAAATTTACATAGTTCTAAACCTAGTCAATCTATCCTATGATTGATCAGGCTCCTTGATGACAATTCCTTTGCCAGACTTAATCCTAGCTTGTACATTAGCTTCTGTGTCATCAGCCAGCTTCTTTCCTTTCAGATCCTTCTTCTTGAGCTCTTCAGCCTTGGTCTTTTGCCTTTCAAAGTAATGATAAGACTTTGGAAAATATTTGCTAGGCTCCACAAATTTAGCAGGTATTTTCCCAGGTTTGAGGTCTTTTCTGAACTGGTATATGGCATCTTGTCACTTCTGATATTTGCTCCATTCCTGTTCAGAATACCACTTGCCTCTGTCATGCATATTATCTTTAACAGCTTGCCAAGTAGTGAGAATAATATTCCTGGAGGTGGGACTCCATTGTTCAAAATCAGGCTTTAATTCTGCCTACTCTCTGAACCTTTTCTTAGATAGTTCAGCTTCTTTCTGAGCATCCCTAGTTCTTTGTGCTTCTTGCTCTCTTTTCAAAGTAGGTGCAGACATTTCAACCTTTTCAACAATAACATTTTGTGCCTCCTTTGGAGGACTATACATTTGTTGTACTGCATGCTGAATTTCAGCAAAATCTGAAGGTGGGTAAATAATTTGGGCTACTTCCTGCTGAACCCCTTCAATGTAAGCAGGTTGAATGCCTGATTCAGCAGTGTTGTTCGGGATCATATCCACATTAACCCAGATTTGATGAAGTCACTCTGTAACTAAGATGAATTAGGTTGTATTTGATGCTTGGTTTTAGTTATGTGCTTGCAGGACTCCAATGAGAAGTGTAGACCAATGTCAGTCTACAATGGGTCACCAGACACAGGACCACACAATGTAATCCCTCATTATGTGATCCAAGGTGTTGACCCATGTGTAGCCTCTCTATTGGGATACACTTCATATACAAGCCCTTGGACTATGTGAAGAAAGTTGGAAGTTGACTACTAAAGAAGAAAGATTTTTTTTCCAACATCAAGAATTTTTCTAAGTCATTTACTCGAGTAGGTCGATAACTACTCGAGTAGATTAGATGTATTTTACTCGAGTCAGAAAGCCTTATACTCGAGTAACTCATTCTATCTCTCGTGTAGCTAAGTCAAAGTACTCGAGTAGACTGTCGTATACTCGAGTAAGCATGCTTAACTACTCGAGTATATCATTATTTTTAACCGAGTATTAAAGTTTTCTTCCTCCATATTTTTCTAAGTCTTTGACTCGAGTAAGTATACTCACATACTCGAGTAGTTCACCTTACCTACTCGAATAGATCAAAGCTTCACTCATGTATTCTGTAATTTACCTACTCCAGAATTTTTCCAAGTCCTTTACTCGAGTACTTCATTCATATACTCGAGTACTTCATTTATATACTCGAGTAGATCTTTTCATGTCGAGTAGTTTAGTTTAACTACTCAAGTAACTGCTTGACATCTTCAGAATTCTTCCAAGTATTCTACTCGGGTAGTCCTTCATGTACTCGAGTAGCTTATGCAACCTACTCGAGTAGTTCTTACCTATACTCAAGTAGTTCCTTAATGTACTCGAGTAAGTCCCTATACCTACTCGAGTAGTTCTACCTGCTTACTCGAGTAGTTGGCTTCTACCTACTCGAGTAGTTCTACTTGCTTACTCGAGTAGTTGTTTTTTATCTACTCAAGTAGACAATATATATATATATACCCGAGTTGACTTTCCTTCATGTACTCGAGTAGTTCCTCACCTACTCGAGTAGTCCCTCACTCACTCGTGTATATGGCTGAATCTTCTTGAAATTTTGTCTAAGTCCACATCTGACGGGAATTTCAAATCACGCGACATGATTGGTCCGCGTGTACATCATTGAGACCAATTATGACCGTTATTTTCCTCCTATAGAATGTCTTACAGAAAATGTCAAACCCTAAGAAGAAAGAGAATTTTCTAAGAATTTTCTGAGAATTTCAAAAAGCCTTCTCGTCGATCATTCCAAAAGAGAATTTCACGACTCCTCTCTCTGTTTTTCACGGAACGGAAGCCGACGCCGCCACCATCTTCTTTGGCCACTGCTTCTAATTTCAGAGGATTCATTCTGAAGAAAGTTACAGATCGAGATCGACATCACTGTTCGTCTTCTCTCTCTGATTCTGTAAAAGCAAAGAAGATCCAGATCTGGGCCGAGATTTTCTTCACCGATTTCTGAAAGTGCTGCAAAGTTCATAAGAAGAAGATTCTGGCCGTTTCATAAGATTTGATTGGATTTACTGTTTGTATAACTTTTCTAAAACTTTATTAATCTTGTAGGAGAAAGTTTCTCCGAGTGTAGAAGTTTTTCACTCCGAGTTTGTAGGAAGCGTTATCTTCCGAGGTGTAGATACCATTGTTTGGATCGAGTTTGTAGGAACTTTGTTCCAAGGGTAGGATCGGTTTTTCGATTCGAGATAGTGGAGTAGCCGAGTTTAGTTGATTGCTAGATCGGTGAGGGAAAGTGGATGTACCCAAGGTCGGGGAACCACTATAAATCTTGTGTCTTCTGTGATATTAGTAGATAGTTCTGTGATGTGCTCTAATTATCTTTTATTCCGCAAACGACACACAACTCACCTATTGACCCCCCTCTAGGTGATTTAGGTTGACAACCGTTTTCTTTCAATTGGTATCAAAGCGAGGTTGATCGTCAAAAGGTTAACACCTTAATCAGATCCAAATCTGTTGTCTGAAAGATTCTACCATAAAATGGACAAGGGCAAAGATTTCGCCAAGCTTCCACTGTACAACAAAAATAACTTTCCCATGTGGAAAGAAAGGATAAAATTTTTCATGGAAGCTGTGGATTCAAGGATTTTCATGATCGTTGAAGAAGGTCCTTACGTTCCCATGACTACGTCCACTATCGACCCTACCAAGAAAGTTCCCAAAAAGCTAATGGATCTCGACAAAGACGAGATTGCACTTGTCTCTCTCGACAAGAAAGCTAAGAACATTATAGCAAGTGCAGTCGATGACTCGATGCTGCAGAATTTGATTCAATGTCAATCGGCTAAGGAGATGTGGCATTTCTTAGTCACTTTGATGGAAGGAACTGAAGAAGTAAGGGATGATCAGAGATCCCTTCTCAACCAGAAATATGAAGCATTCCGACAAGGGAACAAAGAAACAATTGCCGACACCTTTGAAAACTTCTTCAAAACTGTGAATAGCCTAAGGGTGTATGGCCGTGACTTCACCAACAGAGAGCTGAACGACAAATTCTTGAGATCCCTAACCAAGGAATGGGATAACAAGGTATGCGCCATTAGGGAGTTCGGGAAGCTAGCTGAAATGGACCCGCAAAATCTCTTTGGAAAGCTTATGTCTTATGAACTCCAAATCAATACAAGAAAAGCTGAAGAAGAGAAACGCAGGTCTGCACTAAAGGAAAAATCTGTCGCTTTGAAGGCAGACACCTCCAGAAAGACTAAGGCTGCCTCCCCCGCTCCAGCTCCAGAAGTTGATGAAGAAGAAGAAACATCAGAACCTAGCACTTCAGGCTCTGAACTATCTGAAGGAGAGTTTTCTTTACTCTCAAGGCAATTCAAGAAGTTTCTTAATAAAAAGAAATAATGGAAAGGCAAGGATGCCTCATACAGAAGATCGCAGCGCGATGGCGATCGACAAAGAAAAGGCTCAAGCAGCCACGAAAGGTACAATACTAAACAGAACAAGTATGTTTCAACTGACATCATTTTCTATTGTTGTAATAAGCCAGGTCATGTCATTGCTGACTGCCCTCATAAGAAGAAGGAGGGTGGTAGAAGAGAAGAGAAGAAATCCTCACACAACAAGAAGAGGAAAGAGAAGAGCCTCATAGCCAAAAAGAGCAAGACTCTTAGCGACTCCGACTCATCTGAGTCAAGTGAAGAAGAAGAAGCTTATTTTGGGCTAATGGCTCAAACAGATGATGAACAAGAACCTCAGTTCACTGGGAAGGTAAACTCTCATACCCCTCTTTCAGATTCTGAAGTCTCTGAACATGATTGCGAGGGTAGCTCCTCTGACGATGAGTCAGAATTAATGGCCCAGTATAAGGAGTTAATCATGGCTTACGACAAATGTCGTCGGGTCGTGAAGACTCAGGCTAAAGAGATCAAATCTCTAAAAGCCTAAGAGAGCATCTTGAGAGAGAAAGTCGCAAAGACTGACTCCCTCGAAGAAAACTTCAATAATGCTATTGAAGAATATAACAAGGCTCTCGAGCACCTTGATCTTAAGGAGAAGATCATCAAAGAATTGGAAGCCCAACTTGCGACTGAAAGGAAACTTATCGAGAGTTTCTCGAAGCCCAAAACAGTTCTTCCATTCGTTGCTGAGTTCTCAGCAAAGGCCAAGGGAGCTGGACTAGGCCATGAAGAAGCTCCTAGTAAATCCTCTAGGAGAAATAAGAATCAACGGAAGAATAAGGCCGCCAAAAAGGCCTTAGCCAAAGAGAAGTGGAAAGCCCCTAAAGATCAAACTACATTCAAGAAAGTCATCTTTCCGACAAATGAGTTTGATTTTGACTCATCCTGTTGAAACCGGAACCCGGTTTCCTGTAGAGCTCGCCCTTGGGGAAAGGGGTGATCTCGCGCCTACTTCGTTCCTGCAAGGAAAAACAACAAGACAAGGAGAAACAGGCCCAAGGGCTCGGCGGGGAGGTCCCACCACAAACCCGGAAGATCTCAGAGCGCTTCCCCTCCTTAGCCTGAAGCCGAGCTAAGGTACCCTCAGAAAGCACAGAATTTGGGGAGTGGAACACAAGGAAAAACCGTGCCTTTAGGGGTACCCCTTGGGTCCTATTTATAGTTTTTGAAACCCGGACTGCCAATAACCAAAATAACTGACCTGAAAATACCAGAAAACCCTCGGCTGGGCCTGCCAACAGCCAAACTCCGCTGTTCTGAAGGGCTACGGGCAGACCAGCAGGGGTAAAACAGTAAAAGGTACCTCTGACCCCCAGGCGAGCTGGGACCCCTGGCCACCTCGGCATGTTTTGCTCGCCAGCTGCTGCCGAGCTCCACTGCGAGGACGCGAGCCTCAGCCCGCTCGGCGAATGCCGAGCTCCGGGTCGCCGATCGTCGATCCCTGGTCGACGGGTGCCGAACTCTGGCCCGCTCCTGCTGCCGCCGAGCTCGCCGAGCTCGCCTGTTTGGCCTTTGCTGAACTTGCTCGCCGGACACGGGGTTGTACACAATCCCCGCTCTTTTCGAGCTTGCCAAAAAGCTCGGAAAGAAACATCCAACCCGAAGTGTGCGGCGAGCTCCGGCTGGCGAGTTGAAGGGAATCTTATGGTGGGGGCCACCTGCGGCTATATATATGTGCACCTGCTCTGCTACCTGGCTCTTGCCATTCCCCTGCTACCTTGCCAAGATGCCCCTTCCCAAGGAGATTCAAGAGCGCGTAGATCGAGCTCGCCGGGCTTCCGAGGCTCGTATTGCCGCGCTGACGGCGGTCCCCGCAAAGGTCCCTCAAATTGATCCCGCCGAGCCGGGCTCAAAGAAGTCAAGGCCATTTCTCGAGGCGGCTGAGCCCATCTTCCACGACCTGAGGGCCACTTTGGCTCGCGAGACCGGCTCTTCTACTCGAACTGTTCTGGAGAATGATAGGGAGGTCGTTGTTGTTGGTGACGATCAGGGCGGCCTTCCAGATGACGAGGGGACCGCGCCGCGGGTTCCTACGCCGCGAGGCGAGGCTGTCCCCGCCACTTTACAATTTTCGGCCCCGGACAACCATCCACGGGATCCGCCGCTCCTCTTCGGGATCCTGCCTGTGAGTTCGCAGAGGCCAGCTTCGCCGCCTGGCTCTCCTCCTCGGCACATTGACGCGCCCGCCGGGGGGGGGGGGGGGGGGGGGGGCCGGGGTCCATTCCTGTCCCGGGCTTCGAGCCCATCTCGCCGGGAGCTCGCGGCCCAGGTCGCGGGAAGGACCTGAGGTTCATCCCTCCTCGCCTCTCTTTGGAGCCGCCGAGCTCTTCAGGTCTGCCTCGCTCAACCCTGTGCTTCACAAGCTTTTGCTCTGCTGACATCTGCCTTCACAGCCCTTCCCAGTCAGTCGGCTGCCGAGGAGTCCTCGCGGGCGGCCTCTCCCCTCCCATCCCCGGGCTCGCTGGACTCTTACCTAGGCCCAGAGGTGGATCAAGGCGAGCTGATGAGGAGGGAGGCGAAGCTCCTCAAGAAGCTGGTGGGTGGTCTGCGCGAGGTGCAAGGAGCCAACGAGACGTTGCAGCGCGACTATGCGCGCCTTGCTGAGGAGGTGCGCCTCGGCCGACCTGGCGAGTTGATGTCTCCTAACCGGCTCCTGGATGAGATAGATGACGGTCTCTTAGTCGCGCAGAGGAACTCTGGAAGGATCCGCGAGCTTCTCCGCGCGCGGCAGCTTGGGGGGCGGGGATCGCGAGGCCGGGGTAGGTAAACTTGCGGGCTCCCCTGCCGAGCCGACCGGCGCTCGCATCCTGGTGCCCTCCCTGCTCGCGCGCCCTGTTTTTTCCTGTTTCGAACTGTCCCCTGCGGGGATGAATAATTTTTAGGACATTTTTAATTGTTATTTAAATAAAATGTTGTAATGTTTTGACTTAGCCTTAGTGAGGATGCGCCAGAAGTCGGCGAGCTGGGGTGGTGAGCTGGGGTGGCGAGCTGGGGTGGCGAGATGCGCCGATGTGACAGCCGGCCTCAGATTCCTTTTCCTATAAATAGCCCCCCCCCCCCCCCTCACCTACCCCCGTACTGTCTTTATTGCTCTGCTTCCCTTCTTGCTCTTTCCTGCTCGCGCTGCGCTTTGTTTCTTTTCTGCGACCATGGGCAAGACTAATCCGGACGCTGACGGCCGCTCCAAGTGCGCGCAGCACTTCGCGGATTATTGTTTCTTTGACGGTCATACCAGCGAGGAGGAGCTTGCAGAATTCAAAGCCCAGTACGTGCCGCCGGGCTTTGAGGCGCGCAGGCCGGGGCCGGGCGAGGACATCAATACGTTTTACGAGAACGAGCTCGCCTTCCCCATCTCGCATTTCGAGGTGGGGCTGCGACTTCCTTTGTGGCCGGAGATCCGGCAGATCTTGAAGTACTACGGGGCCGTCCCCGCGCAGCTGAACTCGAACGCCATCGCCATGATGGTGGCGTTCGCGAGCTATCTCCGGCGGGAGAGGATCGAGTTTAACCTGACGGTGTTCAGAAAACTCTTCTCATACAAGGCGACGACGGACGGGGTCGCCTACTTCGGCGGCTCCCTGATCAAAGTTCGCGAGATCGCGAACAAGCACCACACCTGGATGACCAAGATCGCCTTCATCAAGGGCGATCTCGGCAACATCCCCTACTCGCCGCAACAGAAAGGCGAGGAGGTGTACCGCCCGCCGGCCGTGTCCGGCAACGACGCCGAGCTCCACAAATTCTTCCTCCACAAAGACTTCGAGGTCGCCTTCCTGCGGAGGGGCCTCGACGCGCTCCCCCCGATTCTGCCCGGCGAAGGTACGTTTCCTTCCTCTTGCCGAGCTCGCCTTGCTTGCGGACTCGGCACATTATCATTCCTGAGTTTCCTAACCTTCCAAGTATTTTTCTTTCAGGGGAGCGAATAATCCCCGCGAACCCGCCTTTTGCGGACCCGGGGCTGGAGACTGACCCTCTTGCTCGCGAGAGGGCGGCGGCAGCGGCCTGCCGAGACGAGGCGCTCTCCTCGCAGCCCTCTTCCAGCAAGAGGCGACCCGAGGACGCGGGGTCGAACCCGCCATCCGGCCCCCGCCAGGTGAAGAAGATGCGGAGAGCCCTGCTGGCTCCGCGGGGGCAACAACAACAACAACATCAGTCCAGCCCCAAGTACATCAGCTCATCGGAGACCCCTCCCGACGTGTCTCCGGGGAGCCCGCTGAAGGAGATTATCAGCAAGGGCAGAAAGGGTGGCAAGGCCCCCTCTTCCTCGGCCGCAATCTCCCCTCCTCCCTCGGCGAAGAGGGCTGCCCGCGAGCGCGCGCCGCCGAAGCAGCACCCCCTCTTCAACTTCGGCGCGCGCTGGAAGGATTCCGCGGGCGAGCCCATGTTGCAGTGGGACGAGCTCGCACATCGAGTCTCCGTCTCCACCCTGCACCCGTCCTGGCACGACCGCGAACCCGCCACCGGTCACGCCTACGCCCTCGGCTTTGGCCTCTATGGCCGGGAGGATGCCGAGGCCTACAAGAGGGCAACCCTCCGGCAGCTCGGCCATGAGGGCCTGCAGTCCCACCTGCGGACTCTGGAGCTGCACCACATGCTGGCGCGCCGCAGCTTCGCCCTCAGTCACCAGCTCGAGAAGGCCGAGCAAGCTCGCGACCTTGCCAAGGAGCAGGTCGCCGATCAGGCGAGGCGACTCGGCATCGCGGATAGTCTTCTCGCCAAGACTGCTGGCGGGCTGGTAAGCGTCATGCACCACTCTTTTACTTGGAAAGCTTCTTGTGTTGCTGCTAAGCGAACTTTTTTCCAGGATGCCAAGGCGGCGGGCGAGCTCCAGGCTCGCAATACTGAGCTTGAGGAGGAGAATGGCCGCCTGCGCGCGCAGCTGGCCGTGGACGCTGACGCTGCCGGGGAGCTCCAGGCTCGCGATGTTGAGCGAGGGGAGGAGATCGTCCAACTGCGCGCACGCCTTGGCGAGTTGGAGAGCGCGAACGCGAAGCTGAAGGGTGAGAACCAGCACCTTCTCGGCGAAGTGCGTCGCCAGGCGGAGATCTTCTTCCCGGGGCACGACATCGATCCCACTCTCCCCTACAAGTCTCCGCGCATCTTCGGCGAGGCGGACCTCGTTGAGAGACTGCGGATCAACTCCATTCAGACCGCCGAGTGCACCCTCGCGATGATGAAGGATTCAGGGGTGCTGGTGGAAGGATGTGGGGAGATCTCAGCTCGGGACCTGATGCCGAGTCTGTTTCCGGCGACGCCGCCCAGCGAGAAGGAGGACAGCCTGGACGCTATGTTCGGGAAGAGCTTCCAGGATCACTCGGGCGACGGCGAGGATCAGTCCGGCGGAGGGGGCGAGGCCAGCTGACGGCCTAGTATTTGTCTTTTCTCTTTTTTGACTACTCGCAGAGGCGAGCTCCCTGTACATTTATAAATAATAAAAAGGTGTTTTGATCATACCAGTGTTCTTTTTACTATGTTCATTGTCATGAATGTATTTTTTTTCCCGCGACCTCGCCGAGACAGGTTCCGCGAGTAGTGATTATGAGAGCGCGCCCGCGAGTGGTGTACTTGGAGTGTTCGCCGAGTCCCAATGATTTCTTGGCGAGTTACCCTCCGCCCTTATTACGCCATTACCATTCGCGCGCGGCCTCCTGCCTTTTTTCTGCCTACCTCTACTCGCACATGAGCCGCCCAGGTTGTGCTCATCGAAGAAATTTCTCGAAGTATGATGGGCCTGGTGTGCGAGAAGCCCTGGTCAGGTTCGTCTTTGGCGAGGCCCGGGCTCGCGGCCAGCTTCCCTACGCCGAGCCGGAGATGATGAGCCCGAACTCGCCTATGCCGACCCTCTGGTCCAGCTTACTTTCTTGATTATGCCGATCTGAGTTCGCCGAGCCCGAGCTCGCCCTGTCAAAACCCTTCCCCTTCGTTTCCTGCCATAGGCTTTGACTTACACCTGACGACTTCAGGGCCGACACCATCGAGTGACTTCCAGCCCTGTCAGCTAGGTGAGAGCCTGACAGCGGGATTTGCTCGGGGCCAAGGATGACACCGAGTGACTTCCAGCCCTGTCAGCTAGGTGAGAGCCTGACAGCGGGGTCTGCTCGGGGTCCACAATACATCACCATCGAGTGACTTCCAGCCCTGTCAGCTAGGTGAGAGCCTGACAGCGGGATCTGCTCGAGGCCAAGGATGACACCGAGTGACTTCCAGCCCTGTCAGCTAGGTGAGAGCCTGACAGCGGGATCTGCTCGGGGTCCAAAATACATCACCATCGAGTGACTTCCAGCCCTGTCAGCTAGGTGAGAGCCTGGCAGCGGGATCTGCTCGAGGCCAAGGATGACACCGAGTGACTTCCAGCCCTGTCAGCTAGGTGAGAGCCTGACAGCGGGATCTGCTCGGGGTCCAAAATACATCACCATCGAGTGACTTCCAGCCCTGTCAGCTAGGTGAGAGCCTGACAGCGGGATCTGCTCGAGGTCCAAAATACATCACCATCGAGTGACTTCCAGCCCTGTCAGCTAGGTGAGAGCCTGGCAGCGGGATCTGCTCGAGGCCAAGGATGACACCGAGTGACTTCCAGCCCTGTCAGCTAGGTGAGAGCCTGACAGCGGGATCTGCTCGGGGTCCAAAATACATCACCATCGAGTGACTTCCAGCCCTGTCAGCTAGGTGAGAGCCTGACAGCGGGATCTGCTCGAGGTCCAGGATGACACCGAGTGACTTCCAGCCCTGTCAGCTAGGTGAGAGCCTGACAGCGGGATCTGCTCGGGGTCCAAAATACATCACCATCGAGTGACTTCCAGCCCTGTCAGCTAGGTGAGAGCCTGACAGCGGGATCTGCTCGAGGCCAAGGATGACACCGAGTGACTTCCAGCCCTGTCAGCTAGGTGAGAGCCTGACAGCGGGATCTGCTCGGGGTCCAAAATACATCATATTCCACCATGCAGGCCAATTGCAACGAGATCAGAGAGCTTGAAAGAATTTATTATAATCGGAGTGTTGCTTACATGGTTCAGGGAAAAAAGCGTTTGAGGTCGTCACCACTCCAGGTGAGACTCAAGGTCTCGCCTTCTACATTTTGAAGTCGATAGCCCCCCGACCCCAAGGCCACCTTTACAATGAACGGTCCCTCCCAGCTGGGATTGAGTTTCCCTACTGATGCCGACCTCCCTGCTGCATCGACTTTCTTCAACACCAAGTCCCCCTCCACGAACTGCTTGATCCTGACATGCTTATCAAAGTATTTGGCCATTCTTCTTTTTACCTCCTCTTGTCGGATGGCGGAAAGGTCTCTTACTTCTTCCACCATGTCAAGGGAGAGCCTTAGCTCCTCCTCATTCTCTGCTTGCCATTCCTCGCGGCCTTCCTTTGCTGTCACGACTCGCGGCGTTTGGACTTCGAATTCAATGGGGAGCACTGCCTCGCATCCGTGGGAGAGTTTGAAGGGGGTCTCTCCTGTAGCTGTGTTGGGGGTGGTCCTCAGGGCCCAGAGGACCGCGGGAAGCTGCTCCACCCAGCTCCCTTTTAGGTTCTCCACCTTTTTCTTGAGGAGGTTGACGATGATCTTGTTTGCGGCCTCCACTTGTCCGTTACTCCTGGGGTGATGAACCGAGGCGAACCTGAGATCGATCCCAAGCTGCTCGCAGAAGCTGGTGAACTCGGCGCTAGCGAACTGAGGCCCATTGTCTGTTACGATGGCCTGGGGCAGCCCGTGGCGACAGATGATCTCCCCCCATACAAAGTTCCGGATCACCTGGGAGGTCACCTTAGCCAACGCTTTCACCTCCATCCACTTTTGAGAAGTAGTCAATCATCACTAGGAGGAACCTTCTCTGACCGCTGGCTTGGGGAAACAGCCCAACCAGATCCATTCCCCAGATTGCGAAGGGCCATGGGGCCGTGATACTACGGAGCCGTTGGGCCGGCTGCAGCTGGAGAGGGGCAAACAGTTGGCACTTGTGACATTTTCTTGCGAATTCTGCAGCGTCCCGGCCCAGGGTGGGCCAAAAATAACCTTGCCTGACTATTCTTCCTTCCAGGGTCCGACTCCCGGAGTGACTTCCACATTCCCCGGAGTGGACCTCCTCCAAGATCCTTCGCACTTCTCCCTCGGCCACGCAGCGGGCCAGCATCCCTGAGAGGGTCTTTCTGTATAGCTGCCCGTCCTGGAGGAGGTAGTATGCTGACTTGTGCCTCAGCTTCTTCTTGTCCACCCCTTCTGGATACTCTCCCGTGGAGAGAAAAAACCATCACAGGATCCATCCATGAAGCTTGTTGATCGATCTCCATGAGCTCTCCTTCTTCGATGGAGGGGCGAAACAGGTCGGTGATGGTGCCCCCCACCTGGGGACCCTGCTTAGCCAACTGATCGGCCTGTTCATTTTCTTCCCTGGGCACATGTTGGATGGCAAAGGTTTGAAAAGTTCCAATGATCCCCTTTACTTTGGCCAAATACGATCGCAGGGTGGGCTCCCTTGCCTCAAACTCCCCGTTGATTTGGGAGGCTACTACCATGGAGTCTGTGAGGACCTCCACATCTGACACTCCAAGTTCCCTGGCCAGACGAAGCCCTGCTATCACGGCCTCGTACTCGGCTTGGTTGTTGGTAATGGGAAAGTGCACCACCACCGTTTGCTCGATTCGGGTCCCTTGGGGGCTTTCTAGGATCACTCCTACTCCTAAGGAATGCCTTCCCGATGCTCCATCCACTCTCACCTTCCAGGGAGCCGGGCGAGTGAGTTCTTCCTCCGCCACCTCCACCACATAGTCAGCAAGGAAGTCGGCCATTGCCTGGGCCTTGATCGAGAGCTGCGGAACGAAGGAGACGTCGAACTCGCTCATCTCCACCGACCACTTAGCCAATCTGCCTGAATGCTCCACCCCCTCGAAGATGTTGCGGAGGGGATGGTCGGTCACTACTCGGATTGAGTGTGCCTGGAAATAGGGTCGCAGCCTCCGAGCCGAGATGATTAGGGCGAACGCGAGCTTCTCCAAGATCGGGTACCGGAGCTCGGCCTTCCTCAAGACCCGGCTCACATAATAGACTGGGAGCTGTCTCTTCCCTTCTTCTCGAACCAGGACCGAGCTTAAGGCCTCCGTCCCGACTCCCAAATACAGGAACAGATCCTCCCCCTCCTTTGGCCCTTGGAGCAGCGGGGCCTGTGTCAACTGCACCTTGAGGGCTCGGAAGGCCTCTTCACATTCCCTGCTCCATTCAAACCTCTGTCCCCCCCTTAGTGTCTTGAAGAAGGGGGAGCACTTCTCCCCTGCCCGAGAGAGGAAGCGACTCAGCCCTGCTAACTTCCCTGTCAACCGTTGAACTTCCTTTGCATTCCGCGGGGATCCCAGCTCCAAGATGGCCTTGACCTTGTCTGGGTTTGGCTCGACCCCTGCGGGGGTGAGGAGATGCCCCAAGAACTTTCCCCTGCTGGCCCCAAAGACACATTTTAGTGGATTCAATCGCATCTTGTACTTGCGCAGGGTGGCGAAGGTCTCCTCCAGGTCCCGGAGGTGGGAGTCCACATCCCGGCTCTTGATCATGAGGTCATCTACATATACCTCCAGATTCCTTCCCCTTTGCTCCTTGAAGACCCTATCCATCATTTTTTGGTAGGTGGCTCCAGCGTTCTTCAGCCCGAACGGCATCATCTTATAGCAGTAGCAGCCGTCCCCTGTAATGAATGAGACATCCTTTATGTCCGGGGGGTGCATCCTGATCTGATGATAACCTGAAAATGCATCTAAAAAACTCATTACAGAAAAACCGACGGCTGAGTCAACCAGCGCGTCGATCCGAGGCAAGGGGTAACAATCCTTAGGACAAGCTTTATTAAGAAGGGAAAAATCGATACACAAGCGCCAGCGGCCGTCCCCCTTTTTGACCATCACAACGTTCGAGACCCATCCAGGGTATTGAATTTCGGACACGAAGCCCGCTTTGAGAAGTTTCGCCACCTCCTCCCTGATGGGTTCCGCCAGCTTGTCCGCCGTGGACCTTTTCTTCTGCTGAACGGGGCGTGTTCCCGGGTCCAAGTTGAGGCGGTGGCAGGCCACATCCGCGTCAACCCCCGGCATTTCCGCGGCGTTCCAGGCGAAGATGTCCACATTCTTCTGGATGCACTCCAGCATCCTGCCTTGGTCCTCCGGGGTCAGCCCCCCGCTGACGCGGATCTTTTCCACCCTTCCTCCTCGGGTGAGCACCTCCAGATCCACCACCTCCTCAGCTGCCTCCAGCCTGGATTGCTCCGCCCATCCTTCGGCGTCCCCTTCCTCCGGAGCAGGGATCTCTATCTCCATCGCCTCCCCCTCGACCCTCACCTCGGTCACCTCCTCCCAACTTCCCTCGGCCGCCTCCTCTGCGTAGCCCTTCTCTCCCAGCTCTTCCCTCTCGGCTTCCTCCTCGACTTCCTCCATCCTTCGCCCCATCTCCTCGGCTCCCTCCTGCCAGGAGATGGTGTTCACCGCAGTGACATAACACTCCCGCGCCACCTTTGGGTCCCCCCTGACCCTGACTTGTACCCCCTCGGTGTTGAACTTCAAGCATTGATGAAAAGACGAGGGGACGCAGCGGAAGGCGCTGATCAGGGGTCTTCCAAAGATGGCGCTGTAGCTGCTGGGGGCGTCCACAATGACGAACTTGCAGTTTCGGGACTGCCCCCCAAGGTGACATGGAGTCCGACTCCTCCTTCTACCTCCTTCCTTTCCCCTGAAAACCCGAACAGGGGGCCATCCGAGGCCAGCACTCTTCTCGCCTCCACCTTCATTGCGTCGAACGCCTTTTTGAAGACGACGTTGACGGAACTTCCGTTGTCCACGAGGATCCGTGAGACGGTGAAGTTCTCGATGGCCGTCTTGATGACCAGCGCATCACAGAACGGGTCCTCGTGGTCTGGTAGATCACTCCTGGAAAAGGTGATCCTCTCCTCTGGTGGCGGGGTTTGGGATGTAGAGGCGACGCTTCGCCGGTACATGGTGTGGAGGCTAGCCTTGCGGGAAGCCTCGATCCCTGCTCCCCCGTGGATCATCCCGATCCCTCCTCGGGTTCCCACATCCACCCGGTCTTCGCACCGATCCTCCTCCGCCCGAGGCAGGACCTCCTCGATCCTCACCTCCTGCCGCGCCCCCTGCTGCTGCTGCTGCTCCCTGTTCCCTCTCATCTCCAAGAATTCTGGGCACGTGGCTGTTGCGTGCCCCTCTTCCTGATGGAAGTCGCAATAGGGTAGCTCCACCCTAACCTCCCTCCTTCTTCTCCTCCACGCTCCTCTCCTGGCCCCCAAGGCTATGGCCATGGCCTCCTCTTGATCGGGGAGCCGGGGCCTCTGACCCTGCCTCCATCCTGGGGGGTGGAACTGGTCTTGCCTCCCCTGGAAGTGACCTCTTCCGAAGTTCCCCCTCTGAGGCCCCTGCCCCTGCCACTCTGGCCTCCAGCCTAGCCGACGGTCGGGCTCCTGACGCCCCCACCCCGGCTGCTGCTGCCCTTGGAGCTGCCTCTGCTCCCTCTGCCTGGGCTCCCCTCTTCTTTCTTCCTGACCTCTTCCTCCCTTTGACTCCCTCTCCTCCTCTGTGGCCCACCTGGCCAATTTCCTTGCAAACTCCGGGTTTGACGCCTCCCCGTCAACCTCTCTTGCCGCCCTTTCCATCAACTCCTCATAGGAGAAGGGGGGAACTCTCTTCAGCTCCATCCGGAAGAAGCCCTGCTGCAGGCCTAGGGTAAAGGCCATCATCAGACTATGGCCCGGCATCTCCTGGACCTGAGTAACCTCCTACTGGAATCGGTCCACGTAGCTCCCCAGCGTCTCGTTCACCCCCTGCTTGATGTGAAACAGGGACTCGGACTCCTTCTTCCTCTTCTTCGAAGTGGTGAATCTCAGCATGAACCCCCGGCGCAAGTCCTCGAAGCAATAGATAGAGCTGGCCGGTAGCTGGTGGAACCATTCCCTCGCTTTCTCTCGGAGGGTGATGGCGAAGAGCCGGCACTTGAATCCGTCTGACATCTGACGGATGGAGACCACGTCCTCGAACCATTGGACGTGCTGTATTGGGTCTCCCTTCCCAGTGTAATAGGACATCTCGGGCTCCCTGAACCCATCTGGAACTGGAGCTGAAGAGACCAGCTCGCTGAAAGGACTCCCTCCCCCTACTGGGCGAGCTGGCGAGTCTCGCGAGCCCAGCTCGCCGAAGCGACCTCGGCCTGCCGAGCCGGGGAAGAGCTCGCGCCCGGGGAGCTCGCACCCTCGGCCTTCCTCGGCCACTTCCTTCCCAGCTCGCCTGCCGGGAGCGTCCTCGCCCAATGAGGGGGCGGCCGCGATCTGGTTTGCCGGAGTCGAGCACTCGGCCCGCGTGCCGAGTGCGAACTTGACCAGATTCAGCACCTCGCTTCTGAAGTCTTCGAACATGCCCACCGTTGCGAGAGGCGGGGGGGGGGGGCGGCGAGCTCGGCCTGTCGGATCCTTGCCCTGTCATTGAACTCGCGAGAACTTTTCTGTGCTGACCACGCTCCACGCTCACCGCACCAAAATGTTGAAACCGGAACCCGGTTTCCTGTAGAGCTCGCCCTTGGGGAAAGGGGTGATCTCGCGCCTACTTCGTTCCTGCAAGGAAAAACAACAAGACAAGGAGAAACAGGCCCAAGGGCTCGGCGGGGAGGTCCCACCACAAACCCGGAAGATCTCAGAGCGCTTCCCCTCCTTAGCCTGAAGCCGAGCTAAGGTACCCTCAGAAAGCACAGAATTTGGGGAGTGGAACACAAGGAAAAACCGTGCCTTTAGGGGTACCCCTTGGGTCCTATTTATAGTTTTGAAACCCGGACTGCCAATAACCAAAATAACTGACCTGAAAATACCAGAAAACCCTCGGCTGGGCCTGCCAACAGCCAAACTCCGCTGTTCTGAAGGGCTACGGGCAGACCAGCAGGGGTAAAACAGTAAAAGGTACCTCTGACCCCCAGGCGAGCTGGGACCCCTGGCCACCTCGGCATGTTTTGCTCGCCAGCTGCTGCCGAGCTCCACTGCGAGGACGCGAGCCTCAGCCCGCTCGGCGAATGCCGAGCTCCGGGTCACCGATCGTCGATCCCTGGTCGACGGGTGCCGAACTCTGGCCCGCTCCTGCTGCCGCCGAGCTCGCCGAGCTCGCCTGTTTGGCCTTTGCTGAACTTGCTCGCCGGACACGGGGTTGTACACATCCTATGGGCACTTTGCTAGGCCTACCTATGTAGAGCCAAAGTCCCGCTATCAAGGATGGACTCGACCCCAAAACTTTGGCGAAAGTGTCTTTAAGGCACCTTATGAAGAAGTTATTCTTCAGAGCTATGGCTCTTTCAATCATGGGCACAACTTCAAGAAGGCACCAAAGACAAAGCCTGTTGTAGAGAAGCCCATAAAGGAGAAGAATCCATATGATTGTCATCATCATGAGGCATCTTTCTCCAAGAATGCTGCCCCTGCTAGACCACAATTCCAAAAGGTCAAGCAGGAGATCTTGAGGCAAAGGTACAACAGATTTGACTGTTGGTACCGTGGCAAGGTTGGTCACTTCGCCATAGATTGCTGGTTCAATTCCAGAGATGCTGCAACCCCTCATATCAGCAATATGAGAAAGACCGCTCATAATGCTAACACTCGTAGGGGGAGTACTCTAACCCGAGACCAAGGACCCAAAAGTGTTTGGGTTCCTAAGGCAAATTGATTATGATTGCAGGTATGTCCAAAGGCCAACAAAACGCCCATCTAGTACTTGGACATCGGATTCTCTCGGCATATGACCGGGACTAGAAGCCTCATTCAGAACTTTACTCCAGTCGTAAACGGACCAATGGTCATCTTTGGAGGTTCAGACCGAGGAATTACAAGAGGCTACGGTATGATTACTAACGGCAATGTATCCTTCTCGGATGTGGCTTATGTCGAAGGATTGGAACACAATCTCATAAGCATAAGCCAACTCTGCGATAAAGGATACATAGTTGAATTCCACGCTGATAAGTGCTTGATAAAATCCATTGACAATATGGAAACGATTCTATCCGGCACTCGAAGCAGGAATATTTTCTGTTTAAATTTCATTTGTATAGATTCCTCTACACCAGTGTGTCTTTTAGCAAAAGATAGTGCATCTCTTGGTGACCAATGGCACAAGATACTAGCACATATTAATTTCAAAACTATTAATAAACTATTTTCAATGAACTTAGTACGTGATGCCCCAAATGTCAAATGCGTCAAAGACAGACCTTGTCATGCATGCGTAAAAGGCAAGCAAACAAGGGCTACTTTTAAAAGCATTATTGGCAAAGACTCTAACAGATGTCTCCATCTATTGCACATGGACTTGTTGGGTCCACTGCAAATTAGAAGTTTAGGAGGTAAGGATTATACGTTGGTAATTGTTGATGATTACTCACGCTTTGCGTGGGTGTTATTTCTAAAACACAAGTCAGATACCTTCAATATCTTTTCTAATTTTGCCAGGCAAGTACAGAATGAATACAACTGCTCCATAACCAAAATCAGAAGTGACAATGAAACAGAGTTCAAATCTGGGGCCATGACAGAATTCTGTGAAAGCTTAGGTATCTTTCATGAGTTTTCCTCTACTCGTACTCCACAACAGAATGGAGTGGCTGAGAGAAGGAACAGAACACTCATAGAGGCCTGCAGGACCATGTTGAGTGATGCTTCACTACCGGAGTACTTCTAGGCTGAAGCCGTCAACACTGCATGCCACGTGCAAAATCGAGCACTCATAAACAAAGACCACAATAAGACACCTTACGAACTACTGAAAGGCAGGAAACCAACAGTCTCATACTTTAGAATCTTTGGTTGTAAATGCTTCGTACTTAACAATGGTAAGTATCATACCACCAAGTTCAGCGAAAAGAGCTTTGAAGGTTTTTTTTGTAGGCTATAGTAGCCATAGTAAGGCATATAGAATATTCAATAGAAAAACCCTGGTGGTAGAAGAATCGATACACGTTGTATTTGATGAGAAGAGCTTGCTGCAAAGCAATCCGTCTAGTGTGCTCATTGAAGATGCAGGTGAAAAGCTGAAAGAAACTAGCTTGGATGATCCATTTGAAGACAAAGGCGAGAAGTTCATTAAGATCACCACTCCAACTCCTATTGGAGAGGCTGATGATCAAAATGAAGAAGTCATCCAGGATGAAGAAATCACTCCAGTGATTGAAGATAATCCAGATGCAAGAACTCTAGAGCTCAGACATCTGAATGATCACCCCATGGACCAGATCATAGGAGATGCCCGGGATGGTGTCAGAAATCAAAGATGTATAACTAATAAGAATCTTCATTTGAGTTTTCTCTCACAGGTTGAACCAAAGAAATTTGAGTAATTAAACTCAGACGCATCATGGATAATGACAATGGAAGAAGAGTTAAATCATTTCAAGCGCTGCAATGTGTGGAAGCTTGTTCCAAGACCCAAAGGAAAGAACGTCATTGGAACAAAATGGGTCTACAGGAACAAGATGGACGAAGACGGAACTATCATAAAGAACAAGGCCAGACTCGTCGCTAAAGGCTATCGTCAAGAAGAAGGAATCGACTTTGACGAGACATATGCTCCAGTGGCAAGGCTGGAGGCAATAAGGCTGTTCCTAGCATATGCTGCATTCAAAGGCTTCACTGTCTATTAGATGGACGTGAAGTTTGCCTTCCTAAATGGTAACATAAAGGAGGAAGTGTATGTGGAACAACCTCCAGGTTTCGTTGATCCTAGCTTTCCTGATTACGTCTATTTCCTGCACAAGGCCCTATATGGTCTGAAACAAGCTCCTCGAGCTTGGTATGAGACGATGTTTAGCTTTCTACTTGAGAACAAACTCTCAAGGGGGAAGATAGAAAAGACATTATTTCTTAGGGAAATTAAAGGCAAGATTTTGCTAGTGCAAATCAATGTCGACGATATTATTTTTGGCTCTACAGACGACAACCTCTGCAAAAAGTTCTCAAAACTTATGCAACGGAAGTTCGAAATGAGCAGTATGGGCGAGCTGAAGTATTTCTTAGGGCTTCAGGTGAAACAATCTGAAGATGGAATTTTCATCTCACAGACCAAGTTCACCAAAGAGCTAATTAAGAAATTCGGAATGGAGAACGCAACCTCTATGAGGACTCTAATGGGCTCAACTATGTCTCTGTACAAGGATGAAAAAGGGAAACCTTTTGATGAAACCAAGTACAAAAGCATAATTGGATCCTTGCTCTACCTTACTGCCAGTAGGCCTGACATAATGTTTTAAACATGTGTCTGTGCTAGATTTCAGGTGAACTATAAGGAATCTCATTACGCTGCTGCAAAGCGGATCCTGAGATACCTTAAAGGCACACCAAATCTTGGCTTATGGTACCCAAGAAGTAATGACAGCAAACTGATTGGGTTTTCAGATGTAGATTTTGCAGGCAGCAAAGACGACCGGAAAAGCACTCCAGGGACTTGCCAATTCTTCGGAAGAAGGCTAATCTCCTGGAGTAGCAAGAAGCAGAACTGTGTCGCAATCTCAATGGCCGAGTCAGAGTACATCTCTGTAGGAAGTTGCTGCGCACAGTTACTTTGGATAAATAATCAGTTCGAAGACTACAACATGAAGTTCAAGAATATCCCACTATTTTGCGAATCTACCAGCGCAATAGCAATAGCCAACAATCCGGTTTCGCACAGCCGGACAAAGCATATCGAGCTAAGGTATCATTTCATCCGGGAGCATGTAGAGCATGGGGACATAGATCTCCAATATGTCTCCGCAGACAGGCAAGTTGCAGATCTCTTCATTAAGCCGCTGGACAAGACCAAGTTCTCTTTCTTCAAAACGGAACTTGGAATGCTCAACAAAGAGGACTAAAGATGGCTCGATGTCTAAGAAGCAAGAAATTTCAAGGGGTTAGTCAAAATTTAGATTTTCAAATTTTTCTCTGTTTGACTCGAGAAAATTAAGACATACTCGAGTAAGTACCCTCATCTACTCGAGTACCCTTCTAGACATACTCGAGTAACCCTCATCTACTCGAGTACCCTTCTAGACCTACTCGAGTAACTGCTTACCTACTCGAGTAATCCTTAACTCTCTCGTGTAGTTGTCTGCCAACTTTTTTTGAATTTGTTCTATTCGCAACCCAAGGCTAATACCGCTTTTTCCTTCTTCAATGTTAATTCCCTCAAAATTAATTAGGACTAATTTAGGGTAATAAATATGAAATTCCGAAAAATCTTCTACACGAAATCATTTCGTTCTCTCGAGTACCCTCTGCCGTTTCGCCTACTCCGCCGTTGTTGTAGAGCCGCTTCCCTCCTCACCACTTCCAGTCAACCACAGCCATGGCCGCTTTTTACAAGATAGGCGTCGGATCAGAACTCGTTACCGCAGGTATTGAAGAGCTCTTCAGATGACTTCCACAACCTTCTCATCCTTCTCGACACCGCTGGCCTCTCCTTCATCCTCCAGGAACCCTGCCGAATTTTATTCCCAGAAGTAGCCGAATTCTTTTTCAATCTAAAGGTCAAAAGGAATGGAAAAGTCCTAAAATCCAAAGTGAAGGGTTTGAAAATTAAGTTCACCAAGACCTCTGTCTCTCAGCTTCTCCGATTGCCGCTTGTCGATGAAGAAGATCACTTAGTTGCTGAAGACTCTGACAGAACAGCCCTATTCTGTGGCTTTTCAACTGATGCTCAGTACTTCAAGAGGTCAGACATGAATGCAGAAGGCAAATTTCTGGTTGATGTTATTGGGAAAATTTTACTGTGCAAGACAAACTCCATAAGAGACATTCCATCATATTTCTTCGACATAATGCAAGCAATTGTCTGCCGCAAGAAATACCAATTTGGTATGCTGATTCTGGATAAAATCAAGGACAGTTTAAAATCCCCCAACTACGCTAGAATTATCTCTCTGCTCCTCCGTGAAACAAATCCCCAAGTCTTCAACTTCTCCAAAGGGACCCCTCTTCACCACATGAAGAAGGTCTCCATCTCTTCCATTCAGAGATGGGAACTCAAGCTACAGAATTCTGCCCAAGCTGCAAAGATCTCAAAATTTCCAGAGGTTCCAGCTATAGAGGGCATGACTTTATCTCCCTCTCCTCATCATGTGGCTAGCTCCTCTGGTGCACTAAGTGAGGGGGAGCCTGCTCCTTCTATCCAAATCAGGCAGCCCTCTCCTCAGCCAGCACTTTCTTCCCTCCCTCATACTCCAGAAATTCCAGCCACTCCTTCAGATCAGATACCTCAAGAATCTCTTCTGTCCACAGCTGTTGCTATAGATGCTATGATTGCAGAGCTCTCTGAATAAGTGATGCCTATTCCTCCTCTATATCCTCCAGCTCCATCCTCTGAATGCCATAAAGACTCCACTCCAGCACAATCTCCTGCACATTCTCCAGCCAGGACTCCAGCACCATCTCCAGCTGCCCTCAAAGACCAGCAAGACACCATTCTTATTTCTGATGAGCCCTCTCCAGAGCCAGCTGAGGCCCCTCTCAGAACCCTAGATTTCTCCATCCCTCATGATACAGAAGAAAGGGTTGTTGTACTTCTTACAACTAGAGCTCACAGCTCTGTGATCATTGAAGAGATAGCTCCATGGGTAACACCTCCTCTCCCTACTGCTGCTGTTATAGTCTCTTCCTCAGATTTGCTGTCCCAAATCTCTTTCCTGCTGCAAGAAAAAAGAAATTATTTTGATACTTCTTTAAAGATAGTAACTGATAAGGTAACTGCTGTCGAGACTGAGATGAGCAGAGGCTTTGCTGAAATTCAGCATAATACTGACAAGCTCAAGTATTTATTTCAACTTGGTGGCAAAGCCCTTGACCACACTATCACTAGTGTTGGAAATGTTATGGAACAAGGTGTCACCCTGGAAAATAATCAGATAGAGCTAGACAAGAGAAATGAAGCTAATAAAATGAAAATCTGTGAAGAAGTTAGCATTTTCAAAGAAGACACTATAGAGTAACTATCTGTTGAAATCAGAAAGGGGGAGGGATTGTTCAGAGAACTCAAAGAACAAGTAGAAAAGTCAGCTGCTCAAAAGTTAGATGTATGGGAAGCTCATGTGAAGACCATTCATGATGATGTGCTAGCACAGATACAGAGTGTCAAATTTCATACCTATGACACTGCTGTCTGGATGCACAATCAGATTCTGTCAGATCTTGCTGTTGACCCCAACATCATTCCTCATCATTTAAACCCTCTAGCTACAAATGTCACTCCCCAAGCTGTTCCTCTGTAACCTACCTTCTCTCCCAGGCCTGGAGACTCAGTTGCTCCTCCAGATACTTATGTTCCAGGCTGGGAAGAAGACCCTGCTGATATATTCCTCAAAGCTCCTCCAGAGATCAGAACCTACAAGAAGAAAAGGAATTATGGTGAAGGCCCCTCTGCTAGCAGGACTGCTCCTTCCAAAGCCACTGAACATGCTGAAGCTTGGTCTCCAACTTCCAAGTCTCTAGTTTTGGACACACTCAGACTAGTTATGGATCTTAATGAGAACAGGAATATTCACTACAGTTCCCAGGAATGGGAGTTATATGAGAAATCAATGCTAAAAAGGAAGATCCATGACATAGTGTTTGGGAGAAATAATCCTGCTGCTCCTCCAAGGCCTCCCAAATATTTCCCTAAGCCTTTCAGCTATCTAAGAAGACAGCAAGAAAAGATGGAAAAGCAGCAAACCTAAGCTTAAACCTAAAAGATGTTGAGATATGAAATGACAAGCTGTAGAATTGATACTTTTGGAAATTCCTATTTATACTTTTCTAAATTTCTGCCTAATTATCTTTTCCTTTGTCTAGTGCTTACTTGCTCTAATTTTTCTACTTAGTTTCTTTTATGTCTATAATTCACCTTAGTGTAAAGGGTTCTGACTTCAACAAATAGGGGGAGATTGTTGGGGATCATATCCACATTAACCCAGATTTGATGAAGTCACCCTGGAACTAAGATGAATTAGGTTGTATTTGATGCTTGGTTTTAGTTATGTGCTTGCAGGAATCTAATGAGAAGTGTAGACCAATGTCAGTCTACAATGGGTCACCAAACACAGGACCACACAATGTAATGCCTCATTGTGTGATCCAAGGTGTTGACTCATGTGTAGCCTCTCTATTGGGATACACTTCATATACAAGCCCTTGGACTATATGAAGAAAGTTGGAAGTTGACTACTCAAGAAGAAAGATTTTTTTCCAACATCAAGAATTTTTCTAAGTCATTTACTCGAGTAGGTCAATAACTACTCGAGTAGATTAGATGTATTTTACTCGAGTCAGAAAGCCTTATACTCGAGTAACTCATTCTATCTCTCGTGTAGCTAAGTCAAAGTACTCGAGTAGACTGTTGTATACTCGAGTAAGCATGCTTAACTACTCGAGTAGATCATTATTTTTACCCGAGTATTAAAGTTTTCTTCCTCCATATTTTTCTAAGTCTTTGACTCGAGTAAGTATACTCACATACTCGAGTAGTTCACCTTACCTAACTCGAGTAGATCAAGCTTCACTCATGTATTCTGTAATTTCCCTACTCCAGAATTTTTCCAAGTCATTTACTCGAGTACTTCATTCATATACTCGAGTAGATCTTTTCCTCTCGAGTAGTTTAGTTTAACTACTCGAGTAACTGCTTGACATCTTCAGAATTCTTCCAAGTATTCTACTCGAGTAGTCCTTCATGTACTCGAGTAGCTTATGCAACCTACTCGAGTAGTTCTTACCTATACTCGAGTAGTTCCTTCATGTACTCGAGTAAGTCCCTATACCTACTCGAGTAGTTCTACCTGCTTACTCGAGTAGTTGGTTTCTACCTACTCGAGTAGTTCTACTTGCTTACAGGAGTAGTTGTTTTCTATCTACTCAAGTAGACAATATATATATATATATACCCGAGTTGACTTTCCTTCATGTACTCGAGTAGTTCCTCACCTACTCGAGTAGTCCCTCACTCACTCGTGTATATGGCTGAATCTTCCTAAAATTTTGTCTAAGTCCACATTTGATGGGAATTTCAAATCACGTGACATGATTGGTACACGTGTACATCATTGAGACCAATTATGACCGTTATTTTCCTCCTATATAATGTCTTGTCAGAAAATGTCAAACCCTAAGAAGAAAGAGAATTTTCTAAGAATTTTCTGAGAATTTCAAAAAGCCTTCTCGTCGATCATTCCAAAAGAGAATTTCACGACTCCTCTCTCTGTTTTTCACGGAACGGAAGCCGCCTCCGCCACCATCTTCTCTGGCCACTGCTTCTAATTTTAGAGGATTCATTCTGAAGAAAGTTACAGATCGAGATCGACATCACTGTTCGTCTTCTCTCTCTGATTCTGTAAAAGCAAAGAAGATCCAGATCTGGGCCGAGATTTTCTTCACCGATTTCTTAAAGTGCTGCAAAGTTCATAAGAAGAAGATTCTGGCTGTTTCATAAGATCTGATTGGATTTACTGTTTGTATAACTTTTCTAAAACTTTATTAATCTTGTAGGAGAAAGTTTCTCCGAGTGTAGGAGTTTTTCACTCCGAGTTTGTAGGAAGTGTTATCTTCCGAGGTGTAGATCCCGTTGTTTGGATCGAGTTTGTAGGAACTTTTTTTCGAGGGTAGGATCGGTTTTTTGATCCGAGATAGTGGAGTAGCCGAGTCTAGTTGATTGCTAGATCGGTGAGGGAAAGTGGATGTACCCAAGGTCGGGGAACCACTATAAATCATGTGTCATCTATGATATTGGTAGATAGTTCTGTGTTGTGCTCTAATTATCTTTTATTCCGCAAAAGACGCACAACTCACCTATTCACCCCCTCTAGGTGATTTAGGTTGACAACCATTTTCTTTCAAGTGTTATCATCATCACAAAGGGGTGGATAACCAAGAGTTGCTCTGATGGAATTGGTTAACCATTTAGCATGATCTGAGCCTACTTTGACTAATACTCTCTCCCCCTTTATGACTTCTCTTTCGATATGGTCTCTTAAATCATCCATTTTGAAATCTGATCTGATCAACTAGATAATTTGTTCCTTCTTTATAGTAGGATTTGAACTTCTGCAGTTGATCAGCAATTACCTTTTGAGAGTCCTAAATAGCGGTGTGGATATTAGCTAAATCCGCTTTGAATTGTTTATCAAACTCAGACTTCACTTTAACCATGTGTTCAGTTAAAGCAGTTGCTTTATTTTGGAGTTCTGTTACAATAGCATTATGGGATTCTGTAAGATTGTCACTCATTCTGATTTGATTTTCCAGAACATAACCTTGTTTTACGACAATGTCATCTATCTAAGTCTTGGCCTCCTGTTGTTGTTTGGCCAAGTAGACGACAACATTACCTCACTTTTGGAAGCATTCAGTCATTTCCATTTTGTGCAAATTTACTTCAAACCTAATGGATTATATATCCTGGGCCAATGTAAATTGCAGATCTTTATGACTCTTATACACATATTTTTCAAGAGAAATTCTTTGCTCATCCAATTTCAATTGCAGTGATATTAAACCTGAACTGAAGTCTATTGCAGGAGCTGGACTTGGTGGTGCATTTTTCAAGATTTTCTTATAGCTTGAGCTCCTCTTCCTGAGCTTCACAAGTTTCTTCTTCTTTGCCCTAGAGGCCTCTTCATCTGTAGAGGAATCAGATGAACTATCTATGTCCATTGTGTCTTTTAGACTAGAGGCAATGATGGGCAGCTCCCTCTCTGTTCTTGGTAGCTTCCCCTCAGTTCTTGCTCCTAAGAAATCAGGAAAAAATTCTTCTAATGTGACCTCTTGTTGCATTTAAACTGGTGGAATAACTTTCTCTTTCTTAGCAGATGGACCTTCTTCAAATTCAAAAGTTTCTTCCATGGTAATTTCATGTTCAGGGACATTGTCTTGGTTATTATTATCAACATCATTCATGAGCACATCCAGTGCATCATTCTCAGTGCCTACAGCAGCTTGATTTATATCCTGTACTACCTCAAGTATAGATTGAGTGGCTGCTTCACTATCCAATACAGCTATTTGGACATTTGACTCTTGCACATTAGCTCCCCCTGAAGGTGATGGCACTTGTTGAGCTTGAACTGGAAAAAGCTCAGTAGCTCCCCCTTGAAGAGGCTCTTCCTGGACATGATCCACTGGGATGTTGCTTGCAGGAATCTGCTACCCCCTACACCTGACCATCAGTTACAGTTTCTAGAGCAGGTGATTTTCATGTACTCTCTGGTCCTTCTCCATCTGAGCTGAGTACAACTTCTTCTGAATCACTAGAAGATTCAGCTGTTTTGTGTGGAGTTTTCTTCTTTTGCTAAACTAGTTTCTGGTGTTTCTGAGGTGTAGAGACATCCTTGGTCAATACCTTATCCCATCTAGACAGTATTCTTAAGTCCATTCTGCTCATATGATTAATCTTAGAACCTGTAGTCGGATTCATCACCTCTGGAATATTCAAAGCCAGATACATGCTTAGTATTCTGCCCAGATTAGGTTTCTTGATACTTTCTTTGATCTTTTCAAAGACAACAGCATACCAGTTAGTTTTCACCTTGAATATAACTCTGATCATGAGATTGAACATATAGGCTGAAATCCTATCATGTCCTCCTTATTTGCACAGAATAACCTTGCCTATAATCTCAGACAGGAATTTGCCCTGGGAAATCATTCCCTTCCTATTCATTGAAGATCCAATCTTGGTAGTGGGATCCAGTCCACACCATTGGAGAGCATCTTTTGTCATGGAAGATGCTATGTCATCTTCTTCCTTAATCCTGAGAAGCTGAAGTGTTTTACCTAAACTCTTATGTGTGAGTTTTGCCTTATTTCCTTGAATAGATGATTTAATTTTCATGCCCTTCGAATCCATTGATGCCGATGAGTAGAATTCAAGAACCTCCTTCTTCCATATCCTGGTAGGTTCTGATACTAAGTACTCCAATCCATTATCGGTGATCAGGGTAATCATGGCTTAGATTTCTTACGTGGCAGTCTCAAATGCATTGCGAACTAGTTCATATCCCTCGTTGATGTTCTCTTCCATTTTTGGCGCCAATATGGATGAGAGAGAGAGAGAGAGATTGAGGAGAAGGTCTTGTCGACACAAATGGTTTAGTCTCGAGAATTCTAAGAGCGTAGTCGACAAGGTCTTGTGTCCACCTATTTATACATCTCTAAACAAAGAAGGCTAAAAGGCGGGCAGAAATTTACTTATTGTGTCGACACATTTGGGATGGTGTCGACACAGACTACTAAAGTCTCGACAGAGAATTTAAAGGTATTGCAATACTATGAGTCGACACCAATTACGATGTGTCAACACAGACAACCTTAAGTATCTACACTAATTTCTACGTGTCGACATAGATGACTGTATGTGTCAACACCAGTATCTAAGTGTCAGGAGAACTATGTGTCGACACCAAATTCTGAGTGTCGACACAACCTTCTAGATGTGTCGACAGAATTTTCCTTATGTGTCGATACCAACTACTAAGTGTCGACATAGATTTTTTATGTGTCGACACAGAATTACTTAGTCATATTTACCATTCTATTCCAAGTTTAACATGCCTAATTCAATTTTAAAGTAATTGAATTTAGTTTCATCTAGTGGTTTGGTCAACATGTCAGCAATTTGATAATTAGTGTTGACAAATTCTAAACTTATGTCTTCTTTTTCAACATGATCTCTAATGAAATGAAACCTGATTTCTATGTGCTTAGTTCTGCTATGTGAAATGGAATTTCTAGCAATAGATATGGCACTAGTAGAATCACATAATAATGGAGTTCTACTTACCTTGATGTCATAGTCTTCAAGTTGATGTTGTATCCATAACAGCTGAGCACAGCAACTGCCTACAGCTACATATTCTGACTCAACAGTGGATATAGTCACACTTATCTGCTTTTTGCTGCTCCATGACACCAATCTATCACCTAGGAACTGACATGTGTCAGTGGTGCTTTTCCTATCTTCTTTGCAACCTACAAAGTCTGCATCATAATAACCTTTAGTAGAAAATCTCTATTCTTAGGGTACCAAAGCCCAAGATTTGGTGTTCCCTTAAGATATCTCAAAATTCTTTTGACAGCAGTATAATGAGATTCTTCTGGGCAAGCTTGATACCTAGCACAAACACATGTAGCATACATGATGTCTGGTCTACTAGCAGTTAAGTAAAGAAGGGAGCCAATTATCCCTCTATACAAAGACTCATCCACAGGTTTTCCTGCATCATCTTTGCCTATATGCATACTTGACCCCATTGGAGTTCTTATAGTGGAGGATGACTCCATGCCATATTTCTTAATTAACTCCTTGGTGAACTTAAACAGGGATATGGACAAGCCATCATCAGTCTGTCTAACTTGGAGTCCCAAGAAGAATTTCAGCTCACCAATGGTGCTCATCTCAAACTTTCCTTGCATAAGTTTGGCAAACTTCCTACAAACGTTATTTTCAGTTGATCCAATGATAATGTCATCAACATATAACTAGACTAGGATGATCTTCCCTTTTGATTCCCTTAGGAATAGAGTTTTGTCTATTTTCCCCCTTAAGAATTTATTCTCAATGAGGAAGGTAGACAGTGTGTCATACCAAGCCCTAGGGGCTTGTTTAAATCCATATAGAGATTTCTTAAGCCTATAAACATAGTTAGAATAAAGAGGATCTACAAAACCTTAGGGTTGTTCAACATAAACTTCCTCTTTTAAGTCACCATTCAAAAATGCTGACTTTACATCCATCTGGAATACCTTGAACCCTTTGTAAGTTGCATAGGAAAGGAAAATCCTTATTGCTTCCAACCTTGACACTAGGGCAAATGTCTGGTCAAAGTCTTTTCTTTCTTCCTGCTTGTAGTCTTTTGCTACTAGTCTTGCTTTGTTCATGACTATGATGTCATTTTAATCTAACTTATTCCTGTATATCCACTTAGTCCTTATGACATTGTGATTCTTTAGTTTAGGAACCAACTTCCAGACTTTACATCTTCTGAATTGATTCAGCTCTTCCTGCATGACATCAATCCATTTTGAGTCTTGTATGGTGTAACACCCCCATCCATCACATGGCATATAACAGAAGGTCCAGCTGGAACCCGATGCCATATACCACAGACAGTCGGAAGGGTTACCAAATGAATATTCAAACTATCCAATTAAGACTACACGTCCTACATAGAGCATTCTAGCGGAAGCTTTTAAAGTTGAAAGAACCCAAATCTTAAATCCAATACATATGAATGTCCACGACCACAACCACAGGAATGAAACCCAAATACACTGAAAAGGTACATGGCCTTATGGCCTTACAAATGTTCACTTAATAAAATACGTCTTACATACATCGGCTCGCAGGCCGGCCACACATGATAAAAGTAAAAAACAACTATTCTACGGCCTTCTAGGGCCAGCACAGCAACATGAGCTCCAGCCCGCTATTTGGCACTCGGCTCTGCAGCACCTACAAGCACATTCCACCGCACGGTGGCAAACAAAGCAACGGTCAGCTAAAAGCCGAACAAATTATAACGACCCCGCCCCTTACTCGGGACGGCGGCGCTCTTTCCATGCATAACATTAGCCCAATAAAATAATAAAGTGCAACTATACTACGCCACAGGTGTAGGCTCGCACGACCAAACATCCCGTGCACTCAGGGCACATTAACGGTGAATCCGGTCAATTCCGTGGCTTCACCACCATCCCAAAGATGGCAACCATGTGAGCATTTAGCCTTTCTGACCACTGTCTAAGGCTCCCGACTATGCCAACGGCCAGTCCCCGTCTTCGGGTCTCTCGCACCGAACCACATAGCCTAGGTCCGATTCCACTTACGCGTTGCTCACGCCGCATATACAATTTAAGTCCTACACGCGGGAGAGAAATACCCAGTTATCTTCAAGGCCGGTTCCCAGACCGCCAAGTTAGCAGAACACATTTCCGCTCAGTTTTTCGGGTGCGCCTTGAAGCTAACCTCCAAGGATCCCTGCTGCAATCTACCGCGTAGAAACCCAAAAAACCCAAAGCACAGAGTCTTCTCCGGCAAATCATAACAAATGCAACATCATCGATCCAGACGGTACACATCCGGGTAGGCTTCACACACAATGCCTATGCCCGTTCGTACGATTCCGGACTCTATATGCAACACAAGGGGGACTATACACATCAACCCCAAGGAACACCAAGCACTCACCGCACACTCGCAGGAGCGGGATTCCCTATACAGAAAGAAAGAGCTTTACATGCTCAAGTTGAGAATCGTTACCCTTGTAGTCCATTTTGGCGCCATGGAAAAACTACACGGGCAGAACTCTTCGCAACGAACTTTCCTCCACGGATCTGCTCTCAGATTTCTAAACGGTGCTCCGATGCTCTGTCGGCGGCCGGAAACCTCCTTCTTCTTCCTCTTCTCTCTAACACATTGGAAAGAGAAAGCTTTGGAGAGAAATGAGGGATTAACTCCCCTATTCCCGGCCTTAACAGAGCAGGAACTCATCTGGGCCGTTGGATCTTAATTAAAGAAAACGAACGGCTCAGATCCGTTCAAAAAATCTCCAGACCTGGGCCGAACACGGCTTGGCACACGGCCGTGTCCCAGGCTGTGTGCCTCGATCCAGGCACGATCGTCAAACACAGAAAAGACACACGGGCTCAGACACTCCCGTGTCCAACCTGACACGCCCGTGTCGGGTCTCTCGACACGCTCGTGTCCGGGGGCATGTCATGCATAACCGCCACACCAACCGACACGACCCAACTGCACACGGGTATTGACACGGGTAGACACATGGCCGTATCAAATGACACGCGCGTGTCAGCTAGCCGTGTTCCTAGTTGTGTCCTTCTCGAGATGAAAACACCAAAAACACCAGCCAGACACGGCCTTGGACACGCCCGTGTCCTAGGTCGTATACCCCGATACAGGCACCAAAAATCCCTTTTTCGCGACCGACTCAAATACAATTTTCGGGGCGTTACATATGGCCTCTTCAAATTTCTTGGGTTCCATCTGGGACAGGAAACTTGAGCAAAGAACTGTGTTCAAGTTCTTGCTCCTGGTCTGAACACCATGTTTTGGATCACCAATAATTTGGTGTGTTGGATGTTGTTGAAGTATTAGACCGGGCGGCCTTGCGGTCTTGTCTGGCGGTTTGTTGACCGAGCGGTCTGGCGGTCTCCTCTGGTGCTTGGAGACCGGGCGGTCTATCGGACTCTCAGTGCGGCTTGTTCTTATCCTGCTGGAGTTGCCGTGCAGTTAACCCATCTGTCTAACCGCGCGGCCTGTACGGTCTCCTTTATTTCTAGCCGTTCTGCCCTGTACATGTTTAGTCCCACATTGTTTGTGTATACTCTCTCATATCTCCTCCATTCTATATAAGGGAGTTCATACCTTTGTAGATGATATCTTTTTTGGATAATAAAATTTCAATTATTCAAAAGTCTATCCGTCTGTTCTTTCTTATTCTCTACTTTCTACATGGTATCAGAGCACACGGTCGTTTCCTCCTGATTGTGTGCGCTCTCTGATTCTCGCGGCTTGTTTTCCGCTTTCCGCGACCTGTCTCGTGGCTTGCCTTCTCTTCTGTCCGCTGCCCTGTTCACGCGGCTTGTTTCTGTCCACTGGCCTGTTCGCGCGGCTTGCTTCTCCTTGGTTCTCTTCTCCTACTGCTATTTGTCGCCGTGCTCCTGGTTCCTTCTTGCCTCTCCGACTTCCTAGTCGTTGCGGCCTGTATCTGTTAGCCCGGCCTGCGACTTGTTGTAGTCGCTGCTTCTTGCCTCCTCTTCTCTTCTGTTCGCTCGGCCTTTTCAGTCCGCGCGACCTCTTCCCCGATGTGCCTTTGACTGCTTTCTAGCCGCTTGTGTTCGCGCGGCTTCTTCCTTTTTTATCCGCTGCGGTTTCTTGCTGTGTCTTATGACTACTTCCGGTCTCACCACTACTCCTGCAGCTCCTTCTCCATCTCCTCCTTCGGGCAACCTTGGCACCCTTTCTAAGCTTGTTGGCTCCAACTATCCCGATTGGAGCGTTTCTTTCACTTTTCTCCTTCGCTCTCAACGTAATCGTTATCACCTCACTGATGACCCTCCTCCTCGTACCTCTCCTGAGTTTGATGACTGGGATGCGAGTGATGCTCTTGTCCACACCTGGCTGGCCAACAGCCTTTCTGATGAGTGCCTTCCCTTCATTCGCCATGATGAGACGGTTAAGGCCGCCTGGCTTCACCTCGCTGCTCTCTATTCTAAGGGGAGCCAGATGTCCCGCATTTATACTCTCTATGCAGACCTCTTCGCCCGCCCTTCCAAGTCTCCTGCTGCGGCTTATCAGCAGGTTCAGGCTCTTGGTGCTGAAATCCTCCAGAATCGCCCCTTCTCCGCGGACTTGGCCGAACAACACAAACACTTCCAGGAACTCCTGGTTGTTTGTTATCTTCTTCGTCTTCCCGATTCTTATGATATGATCCGCCAGCAGATCTTGGTTGAGGCGGAATCTCCTACTTTGGATGCCACTGCGGCTCGCATTGCCGTTGTTACTTCGCTGCTCCAGCAGCCTCTGTTGGCCTCCCCCCCTTCCCAGGACTCCTTTGCTCACCAAGCTCAGAGGAGGGGACCTAGTGGCCGCGGCCACTCCGGCGGACGTGGTTCATCCCGGTTCCTCTGCTCTCACTGTGGTCGTACCGGCCACTCTGTTGACCGCTGCTGGCAGAAACATCCTCATCTTCGCCCTTCCGGTGATGCTCCTTCTTTGGCCTCCGCCTCTTCTCGGCTGTCTGCCTCTGTGGCCATGACGTCAGGTAGTGCCCACGTCGTTACCCAAGGTAAATGACTGATTGACTCTGGTGCTACAAATCATATGACTGGCAACCCTCATTGCTTCTCCCGTCTTGAGACACATGACCGCTTACCCCCGGTTCGTGTGGCGGATGGTTCCCTGTCCCCGGTTCATGGGATGGGCATGGTTCAACTCACCCCCTCGCTTTGCTTGGAGGACACCCTCTATGTCCCGAAGTTCCCGTGCAATTTGTTATCAGTTACTACTTTATGCCGGCAACTTTAGTGCTCCGTCTTATTCACTCCCACTACTTGTTCTTTTCAGGACCCGAGGACCCAGCGGACGATTGCTACTGGGACTGAGAGCGGCGGCCTCTACTTCCTCGACGATGTTTCCGCTCTGTCCGCGTACTCCTCCTCCACAGATCTCCTTCAATGGCATCTTCGCCTTGGACATCCTCCTCCTCGGATTTTTCGCCAGCTTCTGCCCCACTTACCTCCTACCAGTTCTCCGCTCAACTGTGATGCGTGTCAGCTTGGCAAACATCATCGCTGCTCCTTCCCACCGAAGCAAGGTCGTGGCTCCTCTCGCCCGTTTGATCTTATTCATTCTGATATATGGGGTCTTGCTCCTACCCTCACTGTTGGTCGGGGTAGTTCCTATTTTGTCACTTTTATAGATGATTTTTCACGCTGTACCTGGGTGTATCTGTTAAAAGATCGCTCTGAACTCTTTTCTGTTTGGCAATCATTTTATTTTATGATTCAAACTCAATTTGTTATTTCTATTAAAGTTTTACGTTCTGATAATGCCAAGGAATATCTAAATCATGAGTTCTCCTCTTTCTTTCACCAACATGGCTTGCTTCATCGAACGACTTGTGTTTAGACCTCCCAGCAGAATGGGGTGGCGGAGCATAAAAACCGTCACCTGCTTGATGTTGCTCGTACTCTCATGACGCAGATGCACGTCCCTCGCTCCTACTGGGGCTACGCTGTGCTCCTCGTCTGCTATCTCATCAATCGCCTTCCCTCCACAGTTCTCCACGGCCAGACCCCCTTCTCCATTCTCTACCCCCACAAGGAACCTTTTCCTCTCCCTCTCCGTGTCTTTGGCTGTACGGCCTTTGTTCACGCTCCCTCCGCTACCCGCGACAAGCTTTCCCCCCGTTCCACCAAGTGTGTCTTTTTGGGGTACTCTACCACTCAAAAAGGCTATTGCTGCTTTGACCCCCTTCTCCGCAAGCAGTTTGTCTCCGCGGATGTGACTTTTTTCGAGAATGCTTCCTATTTCTCTCCTACCTCTTCTCTTCCTTCTGATATCTCTGTTCCTTCCACGCCTCTCGACGTTTTCCCACCTCCGTCTCCTCCTGCACCGACTCCTTCCCAGTCCGTCTCCCCACCCACCCCTCCACCCTCCTCTCCGTCGCCGTCTCTCTCTAGTCCCGGGCCAGCCTTCTCCGCCACGGACGCTCCGGTCGCTGACGCTCCCGTCGACCTGGATCTTCCCATTGCTCTTCGCAAAGGGGTGCGGGCGTGTACTCAACACCCGCTTGCGGCAGTTGTTTCCTATGATCGGCTTTCTCCTTCTCGCAGGTGTTTTGCCTTGGCTATCTCTGCTACTTCTACTCCCCGCACCTACCAGGAGGCTCTTACTCTCCCTCATTGGAAGTCTGTCATGGATGAGGAGATGGCTACTCTTACTGAACAGGGTACCTGGACCCTTGTTCCTCCTCCCGTGGGCACTGATGTGGTTGGCTGTCGCTGGGTCTTCGTTGTGAAATTTCGCCCCGACGGCACTGTGGATCGCTACAAGGCACGACTGGTGGCCAAGGGCTTCACTCAGACTTACGGCATTGATTACTTTGATACCTTTTCTCCGATTGCTCGCCTCAGCACCATCCGGGTTCTCCTTTCTGTGGCTGTTAACCGGGATTGGGCTATTTCCCAGCTTGATGTGAAGAATGCCTTTCTCTATGGATATCTTCAGGAGGACGTCTATATGGAGCAACCTCCTGGGTATGTTGCTCAGGGGGAGACACGCGTATGTCATTTGAAGAAGGCCATTTATGGCCTAAAGTAGAGCCCTCGGGCATGGTTCGACAAATTCAGTGGTATTGTGGCTACCATCGGCTTTAGAAGGAGTTCGGCCGATCACTCCATATTCATCCGCAAAACGGCCTCAGGACTGGTGGTTTTGGCAGTATATGTGGATGATATTCTTCTTACTGGCGATGACCGAGATGGGGTGGACTTGACGAAGAAGCACCTCCGTCAGCACTTGGTCACGAAGGATATGAGCTCCCCGAAATACTTTTTGGGGATAGAAATCTCTTGTAAACTTGACTCGTTGGTTCTCTCTCAACGGAAGTATGCCCTTGATCTTCTACAAGAAGCAGGATTGACAGGTGCCAAACTGGCTCGGTTTCCCATGGCTATTGGAGAAGACAAAACGTGGACGGATGACTCGCCTCTTCTATCTGATGTCACAAGGTACAGACGTTTGATAGGCAAACTCATCTATCTCACGGTGAATAGACTCGACATCGCCTATGTTGTAGGCAAGGTCAGTCAGTTTATGCAAGCTCCCAGGGAGTGCCATCTTCAGTCTGCCTTGAAGATTTTAGAGTATATCAAAGCAGCACCAGGCAAAGGGTTACTCTTTCAGAAGAATGGTCATCTGAGGGTTGAGTCCTACTCAGATTCAAGTTACGCGGATGACAAACGCGATCGTAAATCCACATCAGGTTTTTGTACCTTTGTTGGAGGTAATCTCGTGAGTTGGAAGAGCAAGAAATAGTCTGTTATCTCCAGATCCAGTGCAGAAGCCGAATACTGGAGTATGGCGTCAACCACGTGTGAGTTAAAGTGGTTGCGGGCTCTCATGCTTGACCTGGGCGAGGTATATGACTGTCCTCTCCCTATGTTCTATGACAACAAGGCCGCTATATACATATCCAGAAATCCGGTCTTCCATGAGAGAACAAAGCATATAGAGGTTGACTGTCACTTCATTCGGGAAGAGATTTTGAAGAAACAGATTTGTACTCCATTTGTCACCTCTGACAAGGAATTGGCAGATATCTTCACCAAGCCGGTCTCTACTTCCTTCTTCCACATTTGTGACAAGCTGGGCATGATTGATATCAATGCTCCAGCTTGAGGGGGAGTGTTGAAGTATTAGACCGGGCGGCCTTGCGGTCTTGTCTGGCGGTTTGTTGACCGAGCGGTCTGGCGGTCTCCTCTGGTTCTTGGAGACCGGGCGGTCTATCGGACTCTCAATGCGGCTTGTTCTTATCCTGCTGGAGTTGCCGTGCGGTTAACCCATCTGTCTAACCAAGCGGCATGTGCGGTCTCCTTTATTTCTAGCCGCTCTGCCCTGTACATGTTTAGTCCCATATTATTTGTGTATACTCTCTCATATCTCCTCCATTCTATATAAGGGAGGTCATACCTTTGTAAATGATATCTTTTTTGGATAATAAAATTTCAATTATTCAAAAGTCTATCTGTCTGTTCTTTCTTATTCGCTACTTTCTACAGATGTTCCCTTAGATGTCTTATTACTGGAGGCAATCTATCCATAACTTGATTTCCTCCAATCTCCCCACCATACTGTACTTCATTGTCTTCATCATCAGCTTGTGGGTCTTATACTCCCCCTGGACAGCATCCATCATTTTCCTCATCCTATCTTGCAGGTTGGTCTCCACTAATGGTTAGCATGTCCATCTTTTCCTTCAAACCTGTAGAGCTACAAGAAGTGTTAGACAGCTCACAGTTGATTAGCTTAGATTCATCAAAGACTACATGAACAGATTCTTCTACAGCTTGAGTAGTCAAGTTGTAGACACTCTATGTCCTACTGCTGTTGTTGTGCCCAACAAATATCCCTTCTTAGGATTTGGCAGCAAACTTAGTTAAATAGTGCTTGCCATTATTAAGAATATAACACTTGCTACGAAAGATTCTAAAGTAGGCTAAATTTGGATTTCTGCCTTTCATAATCTCATAGGGTGTCTTCTTGTGGCTTTTGGTGATGGAATCTCTGTTGAGAACATGACATACAGTGTTTACTGGCTCATCCCAGAAATATTTTGGGAGAGAAGTGTCACTTAGTAGTGTTCTACCAGCCTCAATAAGAGTCATATTCTTTCTTTCAGCAATACCATTTTGCTGGGGAGTTTTAGGTGAGGAGAACTCTTGATGAATCCTAAGTTCTTCACAAAACCTTATCATGCATTCAGACTGAAATTCAGTCCCATGGTCACTTCTGATTTTGACCACTGAGTTGTTAAGTTCATTCTGAATTTACCTAACAAAATTGTGGAAGACAGTAGGGGTTTAAGATTTCTTCCTCAGGAAGAAAACCCATGTAAATCTAGAATAGTCATCCAAAACCACAAATGTATAAACTTTCCTACCTAGACTATGAACTGGCATAGGACCAAATAGATCCATATGCAGGAGGTACAAACACATCACTGAATCTTTGGTATCAAGACTGTGGAAGGAGGTCTTGGTCTGTTTGCCTTTTTACAAGTTGAATGTACACCCACCTTGATGCACTTGACCTGAGGATCATTTCTCACTAACTCTTTAGTAAAGAGTTGACCTATAGTCTTGTAGTTAAGGTGAGCAAGCCTCTTGTGTCATTTGACATAATGAGAAGCTTTCTCATCTACAACTAGGCAAACAGGAGAATCTTTATTCTCACTCATAAAATTTAGATAATAAACATTTCCTTTTCTATAACCTGACTGTTAAAATTCAACAAACCGCAGACGACCCCTTGGATACCCTGCTGAAAACTGAACAAACCGAAGGAGAATACGCCCACTTATAATGTTGAAAGTTTTCCGGGATCGTGGAGTTAGCAGGGGTTATCTCAACAAAGCAGTAATAACCAGCAACACATGCAGCACAAGCTTCTTTATTGATCAAGAGCAAACTTCTTTACAAGGCGAGACATACATGGAGAGACATGCTTCACCAAAACCCAAAACTGGGAGAGCAGAGACAGTTACAAAGACAAGAACAAAAACAAGCCGCACGGACTCAATCAACAAGCCGCCGACCTACTGCTGTGGAATCCGCTCAGTCCGCCAGGTCGCCAGACCGCAACCCAAGCCGCGCGGACTCACCCTTATTCCAATGCTTAGCTCTTCACCGCCGATCTGGACGCCGCCAGACCGCACAAGCTGCGTCACCGAATGGAACAGTCCGCCTGAAGCAGGCGACTTCCTGAACCCCGAACCAAGTCGCCAAAGAGAAGACCGCCTGGTCGCTATCCGCGACCTGCTGTTTACCGCCTGTTGCTTAACCACAGAGTCCGCACTGTCCCTGACCGCAATCAGAGCCAAGTCCTGGCTTTCCAGCATTATCCGCACAACCTGCACAGCACAACCCGGTCAACTCTCTATCCGCGCGGACACAAGGTCCAGACCGCAGCAACTTATGCGAGCTCAATTACTGTTCACTTACTTCGGTCTAGGTTCTCTATTTCCTGATGTGACATGAGTCCTATTTATAGGCACGATGATGAGTATGGTCACCTCCCTAGCCGATAGGATCACCGCCACAACCCGCAGCTAGAACAAGTGTGTCCGCCAGCCCGCAGACACATATTTCAGTTCGCCGCTCCTGTGCAGATAGCCAGTCCGCCCCAGCTTCTCCAAGGCCGGACTCCAATATCCAGCCCGCCTTGCCGCCAGAGGCCAAGCCAGGACCACCACAGCCGGACTCCACAACAGCCGTGTCCGCCATTCTGCGGACAAGGCATCAGCCCGCAAAACCCGAGCCCACAGCCTCGCCATCAAGGCACCTGCCGGACTCAGCGAACACCTGGCTACCGTCCGCATATCCCAAGTCCATTGCCTCATTGCCAAGGCACCTCCGGACTTAGCGGACACGCCAATCCAGTCCGCTAACAGCAGACTCCAGTCCGCAACTCCTGAGACCATAACCTCGTCACAAGGCTAAACCAGACTCAGCGGACTCCGGCTCCAGTCCGCACGCTCCTGCACAAGCAATTCTCCAGTCCGCATTTCCCCAAGCTAGCAAACAAGGCAACTGCACTTCTACTACGCTTGACGGACTGAGAAACCAGCCCGCGCTCCACTGCGCGATCTCCCCGGACTGAGCCATCCTGGACTTGGTTCAATTCCCACCAAGTCCAGTCCGCTGGCCACAAGGGCCAGTCCGCACTTACTGGCGGACACTGGATCTAGCCCGCCATACCGGGCGACCTCCACTTTCTGTTCGCGCTGACCGGTGGTCTCCGCGGCTTCCACTTGCCGCTTCACTAGAGCAAGACCAAGGCAACTGCCAAACCAGTCTGTCGAGCTCCAGTTCTTCAGTCTGCTTCATGCCGGACTTCGCGGATAACATTCCTATCCGCCCGGTTACTTCCTGGGAGTCAACCGCCTGCTGAGCATACACTGGCCTGTCAGACCGCCGCTGCTGTCCGCGTAGTCCGCGCGAACAGACCGCCCAGGCTGCCACAGAGCAAACCGCCTGCAACATCCCTGTCGACCTAGCAGTCCGCCAACCCTGTCCGCGTAGTCTGCGCGGATAGGTTTCCCAAGCCTTCCATTGACCCACTTTCACTTCACAGAATTCAACACTCCCCCTTGAAGTGAGAAGTGGTGAATAACTCCAGCAGCTCCCGTAACCTTGCACCTGGTCCTTCCGATAGCATCTACGAAGAGATGTCCAAGACAAAGTCCTCGCCCCGCATATCATGGACCATGAGGGAGCCCTCCAGCATCTCCAAAAAGGAGTCATGCTTCCCTCTGCCTTCTTCAGCTTCAACCTCCACTCTTGCATCACAGGAGTATCACCAACTTCCTTGGACACTGAAGTCCAAGCCTCGTTGCCTCTGAGAGAAGTCACCTCTTCAGACTTGGTGTCAACCACCTCCTTGATTCTAGTGGGATCATCACAGCCAGAAGTACCTTGCTCGGCCTGAGGGCTAATAAGGAAACACAGAACCAAGTCCGCCATGTTCCCTTCACAATATCGAGCTGGTGGCTTACTGATCCTCTTCGATCTCCGAAGAACCTGATCATGGCTAACCACCTCCGCTGCTATTGAACCAGCTCCGTTCCCGGGCAAACCCGGAACAATGCTCCCTTTGCTCCCTGAAAAAGACGCCTCCTTACTGGAACCAAAAGCATCTGGAGCAACGCTCCCCCTGCTACCTGAACCAGAAGACTCCCCTCTTGAACAAGAACTGCCTGGAACATCGCTCCCCTTGCTTCCTGAACCGGAAGCCTCCGCCTTCGAGCCAGAAGATCCTGGAGCATCGCTCCTCCTTCTTCCCGACTCTGACGCCTTTGCCTCGGAGCTAGAACAACCTAGAGCACCTGGTGACTCAGGCAACTCCACTTCCTTAGCAGCAACCTCCTTCAGCCCACCATCTGACCTGCTTATCTCTAGCTCCACATAAGAGCTACCCCAATACGGCATCAACTCATCGAAAACAATGTCTCTCGACACTATGAGTTTCTTCGTCGCAGGATCCATACACCTCCATCTTCTTCTCTGCTCATCATACCCAACAAAGACTAGCTTTGTTTTGAGAGCACCCGGAGAGTGTATATAGCAGGTAGATCCAAACACCCGAAGGTGCTTCACTGAGGGCTTCACTCCGAACATCAGCTCATAAGGAGTCTTCATTATGATCGGACTAAGAGGCATCCGGTTGATGACATGAGCAGCACAGGCTATTCCTCCGCCCAAAGAGCCTTCGAAATGCCTTTACTCTGAAGCCAACACTTACAGGTCTCCGTTAACCAACGAATCATCCGAGCTGCAATACTACCCTGTTGTGAAGTATGTCTACAAGAAAGCTCCATCCGGATCCCTTGCTTCCTACAAAAGCGTGAGAACTCGGTTGAGCTAAACTCACCACCGATACTTGTCCTCAGCACCTTGATCCTCCGGCCAAGCTGGCCTTCCACAAGCTTCTTGAACTCCACAAACAACCGTACCATGTTGGACTTCTTCTTCATAAAGTATACCCAGAATAGTCATCAACCAATATCAGCATGAACCTGCTGCCTCCAAGACTAGCCGTGACGGTCGGTCCCACCAGAGCACAATGGACAACCGCCAATGGTGCATTACATCTGGATTGTGCTTTGTCAACCATGAAGCGATAGGCTCCACTTTCCTGACATCCCGCACACCCCCGACCATCGCCATAGGATGACAATCTAGGCAAGCCTCTTACGAGTCTTCTTTCCGCCATTGCTTTCAGCTTGTCCATCACTACATGCCCCAGTCTTTCATGCCAGATAGCTGCACTATCACTAGCATTCCTCCGATCAACTCCAGAACTAGTTGATATCCCAACTACGTTCTTCTCCTTCCTCTTTACCTGAGCTACGTTCGCCGAGAGAAAGACAACCTTGCACTCCTTTCGAAGATAACCTTGCTGCTTGCATTTATAACACTGTGGTCCTTCCTTCCTCTTCCTATCACGCCTAGGAGAAACACTCCTTTCTTCCTGATATGAAGTAGAGGGACCATCATCAGCAGCAACCTTCACCTCCATCTTGAACAACCCATCAAGGGAAGTCCAAACCTCCGCAGCTGACCGACATCCACTGATGTGGTTCAAGAGCTCCGATGAGATCACCTGCTTGAGAATAGACTCCGCTTTCGCATTTGCCTCCTTCCAAGCTCTCATAGCCTCAGCATTGCCAGCAGTATCCTCTTGTCTTCCTGCTCTGCATACAACCTCCCAAAGGTCCTCGCTAAGAAGAAAGCTCTTCATACAGGACTTCCACCGTTCACAGTTCGTCTCTGTAAGGAGATCAATACCAAGACAACTTGCATCCTCCACTGCCATGGTTCTACCACTGGTTTCCTCTTCAGAAGAGCAACTACTTCCATTGAGCACTGCTTGACTACTCCAACAACCTCGCTCTGATACCATGTTAAAATTCAACAAACTGCAGACGCCCCCTTGGATACCCTGCTGAAAACTCAACAAACCGAAGGAGAATACGCCCACTTATAATGTTGAAAGTTTTCCCGGATCGTGGAGTTAGCAGGGGTTATCACAACAAAGCAGTAACAACCAGCAACACATGCAACACAAGCTTCTTTATTGATCAAGAGCAAACTTCTTTACAAGGCGAGACATACATGGCGAGACATGCTTCACCAAAACCCAAAACCGGGAGAGCAGAGACAGTTACAAAGACAAGAACAAAAACAAGCCGCGCGGACTCAATCAATAAGCCGCCGACCTACTACTGTGGAATCCGCTCAGTCCGCCAGGTCGCCAGACCGCAACCCAAGCCGCGCGGACTCACCCTTATTCCAATGCTTAGCTCTTCACCGCCGATCTGGACGCCGCCAGACCGCACAAGCTGCGTCACCGAATGGAACAGTCCGCCTGAAGCAGGCGACTTCCTGAACCCCGAACCAAGTCGCCAAAGAGAAGACCGTCTGGTCGCTATCAGCGACCTGCTGTTTACCGTCTGTTGCTTAACTGCAGAGTCCGCACTGTCCCTGTCCGCAATAAGAGCCAAGTCCTGGCTTTCCAGCGCTATCCGCACAACCTGCACAACACAACCCGGTCAACTCTCTATCCGTGCAGACACAAGGTCCAGACCGCAGCAACTTACGCGAGCTCAATTACTGTTCACTTACTTCGGTCTAGGTTCTCTATTTCCTGATGTGACATGAGTCCTATTTATAGGCACGATGATGAGTATGGTCACCGCCCTAGCCGATAGGATCACTGCCACAACCCGCAGCTAGAACAAGTGTGTCCGCCAGCCCGCGGACACACATTCCAGTTCGTCGCTCCTGTGCAGATAGCCAGTCCGCCCCAGCTTCTCCAAGGCCGGACTCCAATATCCAGCCCGCCTTACCGCCAGAGGCCAAGCCAGGACCACCACAGACGGACTCCACAACAGCCGTGTCCGCCATTCTGCGGACAAGGCATCAGCCCGCAAAACCCGAGCCCGCAGCCTCGCCATCAGGGCACCTGCCGGACTCAGCGAACACCTAGCTACCGTCCGCATATCCCAAGTCCATTGCCTCATTGCCAAGGCACCTCCGGACTTAGCGGACACGCCAATCCAGTCCGCTAACAGCAGACTCCAGTCCGCAACTCCTGAGACCATAACCTCGTCACAAGGCTAAACCGGACTCAGCGGACTCCGGCTCCAGTCCACACGCTCCTGCACAAGCAATTCTCCAGTCCGCATTTCCCCAAGCTATCAAACAAGGCAACTGCACTTCTACTACGCTTGACGGACTGAGAAACCAGCCCGCGCTCCACTGCGCGATCTCCCCGGACTGAGCCATCCTGGACTTGGTTCAATTCCCACCAAGTCCAGTCCGCTGGCCACAAGGGCCAGTCCGCACTTACTGGCGGACACTGGATCTAGCTCGCCATACCGGGTGACCTCCAGTTTCTGTCCGCGCTGACCGGCGGTCTCCGCGGCTTCCACTTGTCGCTTCACTAGAGCAAGACCAAGGCAACTGCCAAACCGGTCTGCCGAGCTCCAGTTCTTCAGTCCGCTTCATGCCGGACTCCGCGGATAACATTCCTATCCGCCCGGTTACTTTCTGGGAGTCAACCGCCTGCTGAGCATACACTGGCCTGTCAGACCGCCGCTGCTGTCCGCATAGTCCGCGCAAACAGACCGCCCAGGCCGCCACAGAGCAAACCGCCTGCAACATCCCTGCCGACCTAGCAGTCCGCCAACCCTGTCCGCGTAGTCCGCACGGATAGGTTTCCCAAGCCTTCCATTCACCCACTTTCACTTCACAGAATTCAACACTGACAAGATGACCTCTTGATCACTTGTTCTTCTAATCTGACACCTATTCTTAACAAAAAAGAAGTGTCATAACCAAGATCACTTAATTGGCTTATGCTTATTAGGTTATGTTTCAGACCTTTCACATAAGCCACTTGGGTGATAGTGATAGAGCTATTGGAAATGTTACCAAACCCTTTGATGACCCCCTTTTCAGATCCACCAAAGATCACTTTGGGTCCATTCTTTATGGGAGAGTAATCCTTCAGCATCCTTCTTGTTACAGTCATGTGCCTGAAACATCCACTATCCAAGTACCATATTGTGGTATGGCCACTTGGACTCACTTGCATCAAATAAAATTACTTAACCTTAGAACCCCAATAATTATTGGGTTCTAGGTTCAGGTTAGACTGAAACTTGACATGCTTGCCTGCAGCCTTTCTGACAAGAAAGCTGGTATTTCTCTTGACACTAGTGTTGTGCCAACAATCAATGGCATAATGACCCACTTTGCCACAACACCAGCACTCATATCTATTGTATCTTCTTTTAAGTATAGTCTTAATAGAATTGTTGTCAGCAATCTTAATTCTGTAGGTACAATGGTCTTTTTATTGAGTACTGGGGCTGGTGCATCAAACAATGATGATTCCTGAAGAACATGGTGTGTTTGTTCATGGGCTACCCTATTAGCATTTGCACCCTTGTCATTCTGATCACCATGCTTACAATGACCACATGTGATGTCATGGTCATACCTGTTAGTAGGCTGCATCACTTTCCTGAAAGAAATAGGTGGTTTGAAGGCTAGTGGCTGAACTGGGGCTTTGCCTTTTCTTTTGTAATTAGCTTCCCTTGTTCTTCCCTTGAAGCCTAATCCTATCTTACCCTTTTGGAGGATGAAGTTATCAATTAAGGGTAAGATTGACTTTGGCTTTGAGAATTTTGCCACAAGATCCTTCTCTCTTTGAAGTCTGACTTCCAGACTCTTGATGTGATCATTTTTGAAGGTAATTGTACCCATCTGAATAAAGTTATATTTTTCAGTTTGGCAACTTCATTCAACTTCAAATCCAGCATTTTTGCTGAATCTGATGCAGCCAATTTAAGAGATGCAATTTCTTTAGCATATTTTTTGTTAAGGATTCTGCTTCTCTTAAGAGCTTGCAACAAATCACCATACTCATCAATTAGTTGATGAACATCCCCTTCAGATTCAGAATCATCCTCATCTCTTGATGCAGATGCTTCTGATTCTGATCCAGTGTAATAATCAGAAACTGCAGATAGGTTATTTTCCTTACTGGGACCAGGCTGATCCTGGCACTGATCTTCCTCAGACAAAGCCATCAGCCTTCTGTAATGATGAACTTCAATCCCATTTATAGAGTCCAACATTTGCAAGAATTCAGATTCTACTGAATCCTCTTCAGTAGTGAACAATCCAATATAGGCTTCAGCTTCAGCCTTTTCTCCTGAACCTGATGACGAGGAGTCAGTCCAACTTTTCTGCTTCTTTGCAACAAAGGATCACTCCTTCTTGCCCTTATTTTGATGCTTCTTCTTGTCATTTGATTCCTTTCTTTTATCAAGGCAGTCAGCTACAACATGTCCAGACATGTTGCAATAATAACAAACAATCTTAGAAGAAGTTATTTTGCTAGGTTTAGTGTCATACATGTCTCTCTTAGAAGATTTCTTTTTCCGGTAATAGTCATACTTGGACTATGAGGAGAATGACTTGGTTCTCCACTGTTTTTTCTTCATGAATTTTTGGAATTGCCTTGTGAAGGCAACAAAGTCTTCATCAGAATTAGGGATGTCTGATGTATTGTTGTCAGAATTATCTGAGATAACTTCAGCAACTTTCCAAGGAGGAGATGGAGACATCCTCCTGTCCTTCTTTGTGGCTTCAACCTTGAAGGCCACAGATTTCTCTTTGTACTCTGACCTATTGCTTTTCTCCTCCTCCTTTCTGGCCATAAGCTGCATCTTATATGATAGCAGTTTTCCAAATAGGATTGGAGGAGAGGTGTCTGCAAGTCTAGCCACTTCCCTGATGGCACATATCTTGGTATCCCAGTCCTTGGTTAGTGATCTGAGAAACTTATCATTGAGCTCATATGTGCTAAAGACTCTTCCATATGACATTAGCTCATTAACTATTCTAAAAAACTTCTTGTAGCACTCAGTTATGCTGTTTGTTTTGGTTTGTCTAAAACTTTCATATTCTTGATTTAGCATAGACTTTCTGTCCTCTCTTACTTCTTCTGATCCCTTCATGTAGACAATCAAAGTGTCCCACATCTCCTTGGAGGTTTTATAGTGAACCAAGTTTTGAAAAGTTGAGTCATCTATAGCACTAACTATTATGTTCTGTGCTCTCTTATCCATAGTGGCTAAGATGATCTCATCATTTGTCATTTCAGAGTAGTTTTTTGGAGTCCTGAGGTTGGCATCAAGAACTAAGATGTTCATAGGAATGAATGGCCCTTCTTTAACTGTGATGTAGATTCTTGTGTCAAAAGATTCCATGTATAATCTGACTCTCTATTTCCATATGCCAAAGATTTCCTTTCTACATATAGGTAGTTTCATGGATCCAAGTTCCATGTGATTTTAACCTGAACCCATTTTGTCTAACTGATAACTGCCTTGGAGATCAACCCAGACTGTTAAGTCTAATCTTGAGCAACCTGACTCTGATATCACTTGAAAGAATTAGTTTCAAGATATCCTAAACACCTAGAGGGGGGGGTGAATAGGTTCAATTCCTTTTTATTAAGGCAGATAATATATTTCACTAGTAGACAACCTATGCAATAACTATCACAACACAGATTAACAGAAACACAGCCAATCACATCATACACACAGATTTATAGTGGTTCCCCAAGAGATGGGTACATCCACTTCCCCTTTCGCCTATCTAGCAGTATACTAAATTCGGCCTAACTCCCTTCTTCCTTCTCAGATCCTCAGATCTTACAACTCAGAACCCAGAATGGTTCCTACAGCTCAGACTTCAGAAAGTCCTACAACTTAGATTTTATCAGAGAATCCTACCTCAGAGTGAGTCCACACTCCAACCACTTAGGCAATCAAGCACTACCTCAGCCTCTTCCACCAGGCTTCACTACTAAAAAATGAGTATTAGCTACACATTTTTTTGTCAGGGTTCAAAAATCGTGGCTAATACACTAGTATTAGCCATGATCTCAAAATCGTGGCAAATATTTATGTTTTAGCCACGACTATAAAAAAGCATTGCTAGTACCTTTGTATTAGCCATGAAAAACAAAAAAGCGTGGCTAATTCCTTTGAATGCATTTAATTTATGCCTTATTGTTTGATTGGTTTGCTTATTATGAATTATAGAAATTTGAATGGAGTACATTATTCTAAATTACGCCTTAATCATATAAAGCTTGTTGATGCAATTTACTTTATAAATTTAGTTTGTGACTTAATTAATTTACATTAATTTTTCTCCTTATTTTGGCTCCTTAATCCCCCAACCCTAGCCACCCGACCATTTCAACTCCCACGCTCAGGCTCTCCTCTGCCTATTCTCTGCCCGCCAGACCATTTCATCTCCTCCGCCGGAAACTACCGCCGTCGTAAAATAATGTCATTGTCCTTACCCTAAACCGTCACTGCCCCCGTCGTCCATCTTCTGATCCATATCCTTCGTCCCCGTCGGCGCCGTCATGGTCGACTGCCAGCTTCCTCCTTTACTGACTTCTTCTTTCTCTGTTGATCTGGCTCCAGAAGTCTTGCCGACTCCTGAATATTCAGCCGATGACTATGCTCATGGAAGCAAGGGAAGAGGCCATCCATGATGATTAGTTGAAGGTCTCTATGGACGTTCGTGCCCTAAGTCTCCTGCAAGTTCAATTTATTTCCTCTCTCCCACTTGATTTAGGCATATCGGCCTCTTCGGCAGATAAAGTTTTGTTGCTACTCTGATTTTTATTCGTTGTTGGGTGTGGTTGGGTTTGTTTATCTTGAACCTATTCATTAATTCTTATCGGTTGTCCAATATAGGTGTTGATTGTGGTTTGGTTGTGATTGTCCCTGATGGCATTTTGCTTAGGGTTTCCTATGAATATTTTTATCCTATGCGTTCGTGAATATAATCAGCCTCTACTTTGTAATTTTCCTAGGTGTTGTATTTTGTCCAAAGTAATTATCCTATACAATTCCATATTTTTCTACTTTGTAATTTTCTTAGCTAAGCTCTCCAAAAAGCCACTGATTGTTCTTTTTGTATTTGATGAATTTTTGTAGAAAATGTTAATAAACTAATCTTGATTGTTGTAAATCTTGTTTTTTGCCTTTTTAACTACTCGTCGGGATTTTAGTAGCTGCATTGACATTGTTTGATCGAGTTGCAGACACATTTATCTCATGGTGCGGTATGCATTTTGTAAGTTGTTTGATCCATTTCTTTATTTTCTGCTTTACTGATTTTTAAAATTTGTTTTTTTAAAGGATGCCAAGTGTGCACAAATTTATCTGTGTGCTCTGAAAATTTATTCTTCATTTCAACTTCATGATCCATTGTTTGTCTAATCAGATTGCTTGCAGAGTTCGAGATATTGATGCTGAAGATTCTGAGAATGAGCTGTCTATGATGGAATATGTGGACGACTTGTACAAATTCTATAAACATTGGTCTTAATGTAGACATTGCTACCACCTTACTTATTATAGACATTGTTCTAAATCTTCTGAGCTTGCCAGTTATTTAGCTTTTTGAGATGTTTTAGAGAATCATCAGTTCTGTTGGTGACAGTTTGTATAAAATATGAATTATTTGGGTGAGAGATTTGCCATTTTATCTTCTTTTTATGCGCCCCGTGGTAAGTTGCATATAGTTCACGATTCTTATTCTTGTTGCTAACTTATTAGTAGTTGCTTAAGGCCAATTAGAACGTAGTGTGACAGATTTCAAACCAATCATATACAGATGTGTGCAAAGTCGATCTTTAAAACTGTCCATTTTGCGTGCATGCCTTCCACACGTCTCTCGTGCTTGTTGGCTGCAGCGTATGCAGAGATTTAGCTTCGAAGTGGGGGTAATAATTCCCCCTGATTAGTGTTGGTTTTTTTAAAAAAACATAAATTAGTATTTGCCACGGTTTGTAACTGTGGCAAATACTTTTTTTAAAAAAATTGATGAGTTTACTTTTAGCCAGGGTTTCATACCATGGCTAATAGTTGGTTTATTTGCCACGATATTTTTTATCATGGCTAATACTATTTGTTACGGCCAATTCGTGGCTTAAAAGTTTTAGCCACGCTGACTTTAGGCACGAAATTTTCCTGTGGCTAGACCATGGCTAAAACTTTTTAGCCACTATTTTGGACTTTTTGCCAGGGAAATTTGCCCTGGCCAAAAGTTTGTTTCTAGTAGTGCTTACAACTCAAAGAAATCAATCTCCTACCTCAGGCACTCAGTCCTACCTCAGCCTTTATAAACTTAAGCGTATAACTCAGGCAGAGAGAGAAAGGGGTGAAGGCTTCTTGATCAGTTTTTGATTGATCTGACTGCTTAAGATTCAACCTGTCTTAACTTCTTCAAAGCTTCTTGAATCTGAACAAAGTAAGGTCGATCTTCTTGTGAAGTTGGAGATGATCCTCAATCCAGCTTCTTTCTTCTATTCAGAATTTGATATGAAATCTTCTTGCAAACTTGTTCAGAATCTGCCTTCTCTTGAAGATTTCAACTGTTAGTAAAAATGTCAAGTCCTTTCTTCTTAGATAGATATGGTTTGATAATAGAACAAGTCTTTATATAGACCCATCTGAGGTTACCGGCTGATCCGGTTTATAACGGCCTTCTGACAGCTCTAACAGATGCAACAGCTTTGTTGGTTATGACAGCTGTCAAGTCTTCAGTCTTGACACCAGATACCTCATTGTACTCTATCTCAACAGGAAAACGTCGAGATAATACTTCAAATGTGTCAACATAAATAGACCATATGTCGACATAATTCTTGATGATGTCAACACAGCTCACATAATGTCGACACAGCCCTTCTTTATCTACTCGACACAACTTTTGTGGAATGTGTCGACACAAGTCCTGTGTGTCGACACAATAGCTTCTAGTCTCGACGAAGTTGGTGTTCACAGAATTCTGGTGTGTGTCGACACAAGTCCTGTGTGTCGACAAAATTCTGGCATATGTCGTCACAAGTCCTATGTGTCGACATAATTATTGTCGACAGAATTTCTGTGTGTCGACACAAGTCCTATGTGTCGACACAATCTGGCTTCTAGTGTCGACACATCTTCTTCTCAAGTGTCGACACTTGTACTTCGAAACTTTTCCTGCATTTCCTTAACCTACACATTAAAGCTCAACACCCCACCAAATACACATTGATAAATATCATTGAGTTAAGTGAGGCTTCTCCAAATTAGGTACACAGTTTCCAATGTTCCCAACAGATTGTAATGCCCCAAATCTCGAGGATGAATGGGCTGAGTAGGGTGGGCAACACGGCCTGGGACACAGGCATATCCAAGGTCGTGTCCTACTCTGTATGAGGCAACACGGTCGGGGACACGCGTGTATCCATGGTCGTGTCCTGCACTCGAGTGCTGGCAGGGTGTTCTCGAGTGAGCCTGACGAAATGCAGTCGACGATCCTAAAGTTGGGTACACAGCCTATGACATGGGCTTGTCCAGGGCTGTGTCCTGTTATGCGCTCGACGTTTTCTCAAGTGAGCTCGACGAAATACGCTCAATGATCCGCGAGTGGGGCACACAACCTGTGACACGGGCATGTCAAGGGTCGTGTCCTTCTCTATACTTGGATAGTTCTGTGAGGACTGAGGAACACGGGCTGGACACGGGCATGTTCGAAGCCGTGTTTAGCACACGGCCTGTTACACGGCCGTGTCACAGGGCCGTGTTCTGGTCGGGTTAAGTAAGTTTCTTTGCCGCTTAAGGCACATGGCCTGTGACACGGGTGTGTCACAAGCCGTGTTCGGCCTAGGAAAGTGGTTTTCAGGGCTTTTCGTGACCGTTCATTCTTTTCAACTAGGATCCAATGGTTTTGAGATCTCCCTGCTAATATAAGGCTATGAGTTGAGGATAAACTCGCTCATTAGAAAAGGACTTTCTCTCTCTTTGTAAAGAGGTGGAGAGTTGGGAGAGCAATGGAGGAGGAGGAGGAATTCGGCTGCCGGTGGAGCTTCAGAGCCCCGAATCATGCGTCGAGTCTAGATTCATGGAGGCAAGGCCGTTGTAGTGCTTTTCATCTGGCTAGTTTTCCATGGCTCCAAAGCAATCGTCAAGGGTAACGATTTTTCTTACCTGGACATGTGAAGTCCTTAATTTAGCATATGCATGGGTTTCCCCCACCAAAAGGTTGATTGTTGAGGGATTCCCCTTGAGTTGATTCTATATATCCCCAAGATGTCTTGCATGTAGATCTGGAAATGTGTAGTACGGAATAGGCATACTGCGTGAAGCCCATCTGGACATGTTGGTCTGGATTGGTGATGTTTTATTTTGTGCACTAGAGAAGACTCCTCATATAAATGAGTATGCTTGTGAATTTAGTGGGTTGTGCTTGTGAAGGGTAGTAGTAGGAAGTACTGGAGTGAAAGTCCAAGAAAATACTCGTAAAGTGCTTGTGCTATATGCTTGAAAGACCAGTATTTATGGCATTGCAGTTGGCTGCAGGGATTACTAGATGGTTGATCCAGATAAGGTTAGGGCTGGGGATGGAAAGTGAGTTCTGGTTCTAACACCGACCGATAGTGAGTATCGTTGGAGATGGCTCCATGCTAACCTGCGATTATGAAGCCAGTCCTTAGGGGACAGTGTGGCTATTTGTGAGCTGTATGAGCTCTTAAAAAGGCTTCGTGCCAAACGGATAAGGGGAGGCTGACCCACGTCAGTGAACAGATGATTTGAGCAACGGGAAATGGCTGAACTGTCTCCGCGTTATGGTTGTCCGCCATGAGTCCCTGGGCGATTGGCATTCTGCAGAAATGCATAATGAGAGTCTTAGGCATGCGCGCCATTAAGACTAAAATCTTCGGCTGAAGGCCGTGGAACGAAATACTCAAGTTTGTCGTTGGGCTTCGGACCTTCGAATAGCGGTGGGACCCTGGTATTTTCTGTACACCAAACATGTGCCTCCGAATGGTGGCGGGACCCTAACATTTTCAGTACACCAAGCATGTGCCTTCGAATGGCGGTGGGACCCTGGTATTTTCGGTATACCAAGAATGTGCCCTGAATGGCAGTGGGCCCTGATATTTCCGGTACACCAAGAATGTGCCCTGAGTGCACAGAGCATCTGGTCGCGTGGTCGATGTTTGTGATATATTGATTGTGCGTGAGTGCACATTGTGTGATATATCTGCTTGTGAAATGTTATGCTTGCAGGGAAGGAATACCACTGCCCCAGGTAAGTGGTAGGGTCGTTATAAATTGGTCAGCTGAACGCTGACCGTTGCCTTGTTTACTACCCTTGCGGTGGATTGTCCCGTGCATGTGCAGGAGAGCCGAGTGGAAAATAGGGGGTTGAAGCCCTTGTTTTTGCTTCTGTTGCTGCTATGCTGGCCATTGAAGGCCAAAGAAGTTCATATGACATTACTTTCATGTGTGGCCGGCCTGCGTGCCGATGTATGAAATTCATATGTATAAAGCTTAACTGTAAGGCCATAAGGCCAGACTTGCTGTGTATTTGGAGAACATTCCTTCGTGATGTTATATATATAAATGCTGATTTATATATTGTGGACATTCAAATGAGTTGAGTTCAAACAACTTAAAAGCTTCCGCTAGAATGCCCTGAGTTAGGATATAAATAACTTTTGATATTAACACGTAACTTCGCTACATGTTTTGTGGCATATGGTGTGGGACCCCGGCCGGACCTTCTATTATATGTCATGTAACGGACAGAGGTGTTACATAGTCATCAACCAATATCAGCATATACTTGCTGCCTCCAAGACTGCCGATGACGGTTGGCCCCACCAGATCGCCATGGATACACTCCAATGGTTCCTTACTACTAAACTGCACCTTATCAAACACAAAGCGATAAGTTTCGCCGTGTTGATATCCTGCGCAAGCTTGACCGTCATCGTAGGATGACAATCTAGAGAAGACATTCACAAGGCTCCACACCGTCATTGCTTTCAGCTTGTCCATCCCCCACATGCCCCAGTTTTTCATGTCAGATAGCTGCACTATCAATGGCCTTCATCCGATCATCATCACAACTTGTTCACAACCCAACCAAGTTCTCCTTACTCCCAACATAAGCAACATTCACCGAGTGTAAGACAACCTTACACTCCTTCTTGAGGTGACCAGGCTGCTGACATCTATAGCACCTTGGTCCTTCCTTCCTCTTCAAATCACGCCTAGGATAAACACTCCTCTTTACTGATATGAAGTAGAAGGACCATCCTCAGTAGCCAACTTCGCCTCTTTGGTGAACAACCCATCAATGTGTGCGAACAGAAAAGAGAAGACCGAATATTTGGAGTAATGTAAACTTTATTATCCAAAAATGTATCTATTACAAATGTATAACCTCCTTTTTATAGAATGGAGGAGATGAGAGAGATTATAATTAAGTAATGTGGGACTAAATAATTCCAGGTGTAAGCGGTTTAACATAAAAACAAGCCGAACAGGCCGTGCAGTTAGACGAATAGGCTAACCGCTCGGCCACCACAAGAGACAGGGAACAAGCCGCCATAGGAAACCGCCAGATCGCCCGGTCTCTAAGCTGCCTGAGAAAAACCATCAAACCGCCTGGATAACCACTGCCACAGTCCAACCATCAAACCGCATGAGAGAGACCGACAGACCGCGCGGTCTCTAAACTACTAGAATCAGACCTCTAGACCGCCCGGTCTCCATGCAGCAACACTCTCCCTCAAGCTGGAGCATATATGTCGATCATGCCCAGCTTGTCGCAAATGTGAAGAAAGGAGGCGGACATCGGCTTGGTGAAAATATCTACCAGCTCTTTATCGGAGGTGACGAATGGAGTACAAATTTGTTTCTTCAAAATCTCTTCCCGAATAAAGTGGCAGTCGACTTCAATGTGCTTTGTTCTCTCATGGAAAACCGGATTTCTGGAGATGTATATAGCGGCCTTGTTGTCACAAAACATAGGTAGAGGATGATTGTAGACCTCTCCTAAGTCAAGCATGAGAGCCCGTAACCACTTCAGTTCATATGTGGTCGACGCCATACTTTGATATTCTTCTTCGGTGCTGTACCTAGAGAGGACAGACTGTTTCTTGCTCTTCCAGCTCACAAGATTTCCTCCCACAAAGATGCAAAAGCCTGACATTGACTTTCGGTCTCCTTTGTCAGCAGCATAGCTTGAATCAAAGTATGCTTCAATCCTCAAATGTCCATTCTTCTGAAAGAGAAGTCCTTTCCCAGGAGCTGATTTAATATACTCAAATATCCTCATAACAGACTGTAGATGGCACTCCCTAGGAGCTTGCATAAATTGGCTAACCTTGCCTACAGCATAGACAATGTCGGGTCTGGTCACTGTGAGATATATGAGTTTACCAACCAGACGTCTGTTCCTTGTAACATCAGAAAGAAGAGTAGAGTCATTCGTCCATGTTTTATCTTCTCCAGTCATCATGGGATATCGGGCAGGTTTAGCCCCAGTCAACCCTGCCTCTTTTAACAAGTCAAGAGCGTACTTCCGTTGGGAGAGGACAAGAGAATCGAGCTTCCGAGAAATTTCTATCCCCAGAAAATATTTTGGAGAGCTCATATCCTTTGTAACTAGGTATTGACGAAGACGCTTTTTTATCAGTATTATCCCAGCTTGGTCATCTTCAGTAAGAAGAATATCATCCACATATACTGCAAGCACCACTAGAACTAGAGAAGTTTTATGAGTAAAATGGGAGTGATCAGCAGAACTTCTCATAAAACCTACGGCCACCACAATCCCGCTAAACTTGTCAAACTAAGCGTGAGGACTTTGTTTTAGGACATAGATAGCCTTCTTGAACCAGCAAACATGTGTCTCCCCCAGAGCAACATACCCTGGAGGTTGCTCCATGTAAACATCTTCCTGAAGATCCCCATAAAGAAAGGTATTTTTGACATCCAGCTGTGAAATGGGTCAATCCTGATTGACAGACACAGAGAGAAGGACCCTAATAGTGTTGAGACGAGCAATTGGTGAGAAAGTGTCAAAGTAATCAACGACATAAGTTTGGGTAAAACCCTTGGCAACAAGCCGAGCCTTGTAACGATCCACACTGCCATCGGGGAGGAACTTCACCACAAAGGCCCAGCGATAGCCAACAACATTTGTGACAAAAGGAGGAGGAACCAGGATCCAGGTAACCCGTTCAGTGAAAGTAGCAATCTCCTCATCCATGACAGCTTTCCAATGAGGAATAGTAAGGGCCTCCTGGTAGGAATGGGAGGTGGCAGTGGTTGAGATGGTCATTGCAAAAGCTCTGCGAGAAGGGGTAAGACGATCATAGGAAACAACTACAGCAAGCGGGTGTTGGGTACATGCCTAAACCCCTTTGCGAAGAGCAATGGGGAGATCCAGGTCAGCGGGTTCCTCAGTATCTGGAGCATCCGTGGTGGAGAGATCTGGCCCGGGAGTTGAGAGGACGGCTGTGGAGAAGAAGGATATATCGCGGGAGGAGGACATGGCAGAGGAGAGGGTGGAGATGGTGGAGGTGGAGGAATGTCGGTTGGAGCAGAGGGAATGGATGGGTTGGTATGAGAAGTAGGATCAACAGAAGTAGAGGAGGAAGCGGGAAAGAAGTAAGATGCATTTTCAAAGAAGGTGACATCCGCAGAGACAAACTACTTGCGGGTAATGGGTTCAAAGCAACAATAACCTTTCTGTGTGGTAGAGTACCCCAAAAAGACATATTTAGTGGCCCGTGGTGAGAGTTTATCATGGGTGGCAGCGGGAGAATGCACAAAGGCGGTGCACCCAAAGATGCGCAGAGCAAGAGGAAATTGATTCCTGTTCAGATAAAGAATAGATAATGGGGTGGCACCGTGGAGAACTGTGGTGGGAATGCGATTGATGAGATAACAGGAGAGGAGGACAACATAGCCCCAATAGGAGCGAGGAACATGCATTTGGGTCAGCAGAGTGCGAGCGACATCGAGGAGGTGACGGTTTTTGCGTTCCGCCACCCCATTTTGTTGTGAGATGTAGACACAACTAGTTTGATGAATAACACCATGATGTATACAGAAAGAAGAGAAATCATGGCTAAGATACTCCTTTGCATTGTCAGAACGAAGGATTTTAATAGACGTATCTAACTGAGTCTTAATCATATAATAAAATGATGTCCAGACAGAGAACAGTTTGGAGCGATCCTTTAGAAGATACACCCATGTGCACCTACAAAAAATCATCAATAAATGTGACAAAATATGAACTACCCCGACCGATGGTGAGGGTAGGAGCAGGACCCCATATGTCAGAGTGAATGAGGTCGAACATACGGGAAGAGCCACGACTTTGCGTTGGTGGAAAGGATGAGCGGTGATGCTTGCCGAGATGACATGCATCACAGTTTAAAGGAGGATGATGAGGAGGGAGGTGGGGCAGAAGCTGGCGCAAAAGCCTGGGAGGAGCATGTCCAAGTCGAACATGCCATTGGAGAAGATTTGTAAAGGAGGAGGAGAAGGCGGATAGAGCAGAAATGTTATCGAGGAAGTAGAGGTCGCCGCTCTCAGTCCTAGTAGCAATCTTCCATTGGGAGTCCAGATCCTGAAATGAACAAGAAGTAGGAGTGAATGTGACAGAACACCATAGTTGCTTGTATAGAGAAGTAACCGATAATAAATTGTAAGGGAACTCGGGCATATAGAGGGTATCTGCCAGGCGAAGATACAGAGTGACTTGAACCACTCCCGTCCCATTGATCTGTGAGGAAGAGCCATTCGCAACAAAAACCGGAGGCAATTGATCATGTGTTTCTAGAAGAGAAAAACACTGAGGATTGCCTATCATATGATTGGTAGCACCTGTAGGGAAGGCGCAACCAACTCGCCCAAAAGCCCGGACTGTTTGAGGACGGCGCTACCACTCCTTTATGGAGCTGGCTACCCTAGGATCCACGGGGCGGCCAGTTAGGCCCCAGGGGACACACCCTTCTGTTTCGACTAGTGCGGGCCGTAGCGCAGCACGCCGTACCTCCCAACACCGGGGGCATTGATGGAACCCAACAATCCCCCCCCCCCCCCCAGCAACGACCCCGGGGTTTCGAACCCGTGACCTCCTCTGATACCACTTGTAGGGAAGGCGCAACCAACTCGCCCAAAAGCCCGGACTGTTTGAGGACGGCGCTACCACTCCTTTATGGAGCTGGCTACCCTAGGATCCACGGGGCGGCCAGTTAGGCCCCAGGGGACACACCCTTCTGTTTCGACTAGTGCGGGCCATAGCGCAGCACGCCGTACCTCCCAACACCGGGGGCATTGATGGAACCCAACAATCCTTGAAAATCCACTAAGTGTCGGCTATGTGCACCTATGGGGAGGGGGGAATAGGTGACGTGTGGTTCTTTTGCGGAATTTACAGATGTACCTGCACAATAAAGACAACAAACACAGCACACAGAATACACAGCAAATTTATAGTGGTTCCCCGACTTGGGTACATCCACTTTCCCCCTTCGACCTATCTCCCCAACAAGGGACGACTCGGTCACTTCACCAACGGGATTGAAATCCAATCCCTGCACTAACGGAAGGAGCCCTTCCACACGTGAGAGTCAACACTCCCACAAAATGGTTGCACCCAACCCTTACCACACGGAACAAAAGTTCCTTTACAACAAAAGTAAATATGGAATGTATATGAGATACAAACTTCTTTCGGAGACTACGGTGTTCCTCTTAGTTCGACGACGTGTTCTCGAGGTCGATGAAGAGTCTACAACCTTTGTCTCTCTTGGAGAGGATCTCCCGAAACCGGCGGCGGCAATCCGAGCGGCGGCTTGGTTTGGAGTTGGCGGCGACGAAGGTGCGCTGCTGCAGTACTTTGAGATCCAAACTTCCTTGCGAATCAAACTATGTCTACCAACGGTCACTCTAGGATCGGTCGTCTCGATCGATTCGGACGGGGGAGTGTTTCCCGGTCAACAAATCGAGAGACAAGAGATCTCTGGATGGACGCGTGAGACGCAAGCTTTGCTAAGCTACTGTCGCCGGAGATCGGGAAAAAGAATGATCAGCGGCGGCGACGTACTAGCCCGAGCGCGATGGCGGCAGAGAAGAGAAATCGCGATATTAGGGTTTCGTGCTCGGCTTCTTTCTCGGTGTGTATTCCGTTCAAAATACCCGAGTATAAATACTGTAGCTACAGCAAATTTGACCGTTGTGGGACCCACAAATGAAATCCCCAAAATCCGGTTCAAGCTGATCCAGAAGCAGAATCCGGTTCAGCAGCGATCTGAGAAAACGTTAAGTCAAAATCGGCGAGAATCGCAGACGATTCTCGACGAATCGGCGAGAATCATCAAGTGATTCTCGACGATTCGTCGAGAATCGTTTGTGATTCTCGTTGAATCACTTGTCGATTCTCAACGAATTTTACTTTACATGGGCTGCTTGACCACTGGTTCGGCGGGAATCACAAGTGATTCTCGCCGAATCTTACTTGGCACCATATTGAGATGGCCAGAAGGAGTCGGCGAGAATTACTGATGATTCTCGTCGATTCTGCGAGAATCACCAGGTGATTCTCGCCGATTCGGCGAGAATCACTTGGTGATTCTCGTCGAATTTGCCTTGGTCGATTTTTCGTCTTCCACCTAGGAGCTGCTCCTTGATCCTCCATGCTCCTTGTCTTCTCTTGCATATGAGCGGCCCTGTGCTTGAAAATAAGTGCACTCCAATAGAGAGAGTACACGTAGGCCAACACACTGATCTGCTCAACGAGGGATTACGTCGTGCAGACCCATGTATATTGACCTACTGCACCCTGACATTGGTGTGCACTTAGCGTGGCAAAAACTACAAGCACAACTAGAAAAAGTTTATCAAATACATAGTCTATTGACCTTAGCTTGTCCAGGGGCTTCTTCAAATCAGGTACATTGTGGATACAATACCCAACAATCTCCCCCTATTTGAAGAAGCCTAAACCCTACAAGCTAAGGTGAATGGAGCGAATGAAAATGAAAGCAAATGAAATTCATAAACTTAACATTGGGTGGAGTCATCCCTTACCAATACCGATTTCTTGGGAGCAAGCTGGAGCCACACCTTAGCCTTGACCCCGAGAGGGTAATCTCCCCCTTTTCAGCTTCTACAAATCGGGGTCTGTAGCGATTGACTCTTTGCTCCCCCTCAGTTCTTGCAGCTGTACGCACGCTGGAGTTCCTTGCTCCCCCTCGGTTCTTGCACTAGCCTGGAGCTTCTGTAGTCTTCACTCCTCATAGTTGAGCATTCCCAATTCAGTCTTGAAAAGATTGAACTTGGCCTCGTCTAGGGGCTTTGTGAATATATCAGCAATCTGCTTGTCCGTGGGGACATAACAGAGAGAGATATCCTTGTTCTCCACGTGCTCCCGAATGAAGTGGTAGCGTACTTCAATATGCTTCGTTCGGCTGTGCGACACCGGATTGTTGGCAATGGCAATTGCACTGGAGGAGTCACAGTACATTGGAACTTCCTTGAACTGAAGGTTGTAGTCGGCCAACTGATTTCTGATCCAAAGGAGTTGTGCGCAACAGCTTCCTGCCGAGATATACTCTGACTCTGCTGTGGAGGTTGCAACACAATTCTGTTTATTGCTGTTCCATGAGATAAGCCTCCTGCCGAGGAATTGACACGTCCCGGAGGTGCTTTTCCTGTCATCCCTGCTCCCTGCAAAATCAGCATCTGAAAAGCCTATTAGCTCGACATCATTGTTCCTCGGGTACCACAAGCCAAGATTAGGAGTACCTTTAAGGTATCTTAGAATTCGTTTTGCAGCGACATAGTGAGATTCCTTAGTGTTCACCTGATATCGGGCACATACACATGTGGAGAACATAATATCCGGTCTACTGGCAGTAAGGTAGAGCAGGGATCCAATGATGCTTCTGTATTTGGTTTCATCGAAAGGTTTACCTTTCTCATCCTTATCCAGAGACATGGTGGATCCCATTGGAGTCCTCATAGAGGTTGCACTCTCCATACCGAATTTCTTAAGGAGTTCATTTGTGAACTTCGTCTGAGAGATGAAGATTCCATCCTCAGACTGTTTCACTTGAAGGCCTAAGAAATACTTGAGCTCTCCCATACTGCTCATTTCAAACTTTCCTTGCATAAGTTTAGAAAACTTTTTGCAAAGATTGTTGTCCATTGAGCCGAATATTATGTCATCGACATAGATTTGCACCAGCAAAATCTTGCCTTTGACTTCCCTGAGAAACAATGTTTTATCTATTTTACCTCTGGAGAACTTGTTCTCAAGAAGAAAACTAGATAAAGTCTCATACCAAGCTCGTGGAGCTTGTTTCAACACATATAAGGCCTTATTGAGAAAATAAACGTGATTGGGATAAGTAGGATCGACAAAACCTGGGGTTGAGCGACGTATACTTCCTCTTTCAGGTCTCCATTCAGGAATGCCGATTTCACATCCATTTGGTAGACTGTGAATCCTTTGTGTGAAGCATACGCCAGGAACAACCGGATTGCCTCGAGCCTTGCTACTGGTGCAAAGGTCTGGTCGAAATCAATTCCTTCCTCCTGTCGGTAACCTTGAGCCACCAGTCTGGCTTTGTTCTTTACGATGACACCATGTTCATTCAGCTTGTTTCTGAAGATCCACTTTGTGCCGATCACATTCTGCTTGTATGGTCTGTGAACCAGCGTCCAAACTTTGCACCGTTCGAATTGATGTAGTTCCTCTTGCATGGCCAGAATCCATGCTGCATCCTTGTTCGCCTCGTCGAACTTCTTTGGCTCTACCTGTGACAGGAAGCTGAGATGCAATACTTCGTTAGTTGTACCTCTTCGAGTTCTGACGCCTACACGAGGATCTCCGATGATCTGTTCTCTAGGATGATCCCTCACGTGACGGAGCTCTAGAAGTCTGGCGTCTGGAGCTTCAGCTACTTCTTGTGCTTCTCTTTCTTCTAAAAGATTTGTTCCATCTTGATCTTCAACATTTTCAGATGACGTGGAGGTGGAAACTTTGACGTACTTGGGTGCGTCATCTGTAGGGGTCTCATCCAGATTCAGCTGGTCAAGTCTAGCACCTGCATCTTCAAGAATACTGCTGGAAGAATTGCTGTTAAGCAAACTTCCTTCATCAAATACAACATTTATTGATTCTTCTACCACTAGGGTTTTCTTATTGAATACCCTATATGCCCGACTATGGGAACTATAGCCCATGAATATGCCTTCGAAGCATTTTTCACCGAATTTAGTACGCGGGTACTTCCCATTATTCAGTACATAGCATCTGCAACCAAAAATCCTCAAGTAGGACATGGTTGGTTTCCTGCCTTTCAGTAGCTCGTAGGGCGTCTTACGATGATGCTTGTTGATCAAAGCTCGGTTTTGTACATGACATGCCGTATTGACACCCTCTGCCCAGAAGTATTCCGGGAGAGAAGCATCTTTCAACATAGTCGTGCAGGCTTCAATGAGAGTTCTATTTCTCCTCTCTGCAACTCCATTTTGCTGAGGAGTGCGCGGGGAGGAAAACTCATGAAAGATACCTTGTTCTTCACAAAATTCTGTCATAGCACCAGATTCGAATTCTGTTCCATGGTCACTTTGGATTTTGACCACGGAGCAGTTAAATTCGTTCTGAACCTGCTTGACAAAATTAGTGAAGATGTCAAAAGTATCTGACTTTTGTTTCAAAAAGAACACCCATGTAAACCGTAAGTGATCATCAACTATCACTAGCGTATATGACTTGCCTCCCAAGCTATGAACTTGCATTGGGCCAAACAGGTCCATATGTAACAGGTAAAGACATCGGGAGGAGTCTTTGTCTGCAATGCTCTTGAAGGTAGCCCGAGTCTGTTTGCCCATCTGGCATGCAGGACAGGGGATATCTTTGATGCACTTGATACTGGGAGCATCTCTTACTAAGTTCTTAGAAAATAGCATACTAATTGTCTTGAAATTAATATGTGCCAATCTTTTGTGCCATTGTTCACAAAGAGATGCACTGCCTGTTGCCACAAGGCATACGGGGGTAGATGAATCCAAACTGAGAAAATCTAAGCAAAAGATATTTCTGCTCCTAATGCCTGATAATACCGTCTCAGAAGAGATACGTGAAATTATCAGACATTTATCCTTGCAGAACTTAACGTCATAACCTTTATCACATAACTGACTTACACTGATCAGGTTATGGTTTAACCCTTCAACATAAGCCACGTCAGTGATAGAGATTATACCGTTGGAAATCATACCATAACCTCTGGTGACTCCTCGATCTGACCCTCCAAAGATGACTTTGGGTCCATTCTCGACTGGAGTGTAATCACGCAGCAGGCTTCTTGTCCCGGTCATATGCCGGGAGCATCCACTGTCCAAATACCAGATTGGCGTTTTGGTGGCCTTTGGACATTCCTGCAAAACAAAATTAATTTGCCTTAGGAACCCAATCGAACTTGGGTCCTAGATTCCTGGTTAGCACACTCCCCCTCGGTTGGTTAACCCTACGAGTGCTCGGTCTCGCATTGTTAACATGGGGAGTCTCGTAGTTCCTTGTATTAAACCAACAATCCACGGCAAAGTGACCGACTTTGCCACAGCACCAACAGTCGAACCTGTTGTATCTCTTCCTAGGCTCCTGCCTTACCCTGGGAACGGTGGGTGCGGCTGGGGCCTTGGATCTGGAGGTGGAGACCTCATGGTGACAACAGTCACATGACTTTGTCACCTTCTGTATAACTGGTTTGGCCTTTGGTGCCTGCTTTCCATTATGGCCGCTAGAGAACGGACCATAATTTCCTATGTGGATTTCCTCATAAGGTGCCTTGAAGGCACTCTCACCAAAGTTCCGGGGAAGTTCCAACCGTCATACCGGCTCTTAGGCTTTGCAACCGAGGGCCGGAAATGATGCCCAAATGTTGACTCAAAGTCATGTTGGTTGCAAGGAAAGCCAGGCTTCCTGAACGCAACAGGACTAAGAGGAGCCTTCCCCTTTTCATCAGCAGAGGCCTTCTTGGCGGCCTTATTCTTCCTCTGGTTCTTGTTTCTCCTATATGAAGAACCAGATGCCCCAATATGCCCCAAGCCAGCTCCTTTGGCCTGAGCAGAGAAGGTGTGAACGACTGGAAGCACTGTTTTTGGCATAGAGAAGCTCTATACGATCTTCTTTTCTGCCGCAAGTAGTTCTTCCAATTTGTTGACTTCCTCCTGCTTGAGATCAAGGAGCTTCAAGGACTCTGAGTGCTTTGAAGTTAGGTCAAGGTGCTCCTGTCTGAGAGAGATCAAGCTAGTGACCTCTTCCCTTAGGGATACACACTCACCCTTAAGGAATTTTACTTCCTTCTTCTCAGCCTTCAGTCTCTTGGCGGCACTCGTCGAAAGTGTTGAGCAGAAGCTCATACTTTTCGAGGAGTTCAGCTTCGCGGGCCGAAGGGCCATCCTCAGGTTCATCATCCTGAGACTCAGAATCAGAGTCGGAGTTGGAGAGAGGGGTGTGAGCTTTTACCTTCCCAGTAAATGGGGGGCATTCTCCTTCTGAGTCCGAGCGACCCACCAGCCCGAAGTAGGCTTCCTCATCATCACTGGAGTCTGAGGAATCAGACTCACTTAGTGTCTTTGGTCTTCTAGCGATGTAGCTCCGCTCCTTCTTCTTATCTCTGGAGGATTTGAGCTCCTCTCCTTTCCCTTTATCTCTTTTGCTTTGATGGCAGTCGGCCACGACGTGACCTGGCTTATTGCATCCAAAGCAAATAATATCAGAAGAACGATGTTTGTTAGGTTTAGATGCATACCTGTCAGAAGAGTAGTTTTTTTCTTCTGATGTCTGGAAGAGGAGCCGTCTCTCTTTCTTTGATTCCTCATCTTGAGGAATTTCTTGAACTCTCGAGTGATGAGGGAGAAATCCTCTTCCGACAGTTCTGAGCTGGAGGAGCATGGATCGGAGTCCTCCTCTTCTTCCTTATTTCTGGCACGGTATGACACCGCACCCTTCCCTTTTCTGGAGTGACTGGCTTTTAGGGCCACAGTCTTTTCTTTGCAGCAGCCTTCTCTGCTTCTTCCTCTGCCTTCCTGGTGTTCAGCTGAAGTTCATAGGACATCAGCTTCCCGAACAGGATTTGTGGATCAGTTTCTGCTAGTCTGCCAAATTCTCTGATGGCGCAGATCTTTGTGTCCCATTCCTTAGTAAGGGACCTAAGGAATTTGTCATTGAGTTCACCATTGGTGAACACTCTTCCATAGCCCTTGAGGGCGTTGACAATCTTCAGGAAGTTCTCGTATGTGACTCCGATCTCTTCCTTAGGCCCTTGCCGGAAGGCCTCATACTTCTGGTTCAGGAGGGATCTCCGATCATCCCTTACTTCATCTGTGCCCTCCATTAGAATGATCAGACACTGCCATATCTCCTGAGCTGTCCTGCAGTTGCTGAAGTTTTGCATCATCGAGTCATCAACTGCACTGACCAGGATGTTTCTTGCCTTCATGTCAAGGCCCACTAGGACCATCTCATCCTTGTCCATTTCAGAGAGTGTCTTCGGCACTTTCTTGGTGGGATCAATGGTGGAGGCCTTAGTGGGGACATAAGGTCCCTCCAGCACGATCATGAACAGTCGAGGGTCCACTGCTTCCATGTAGAACCTGATTCTTTCCTTCCAGATAGGAAAGTTGAGTCTGTTGCACACTGGGATCTTGCCGGAGTACTTGAGCCCGTCCATAGTAGATGTATGTCTCCTTGTTGACACTAGTGGCAGGATTCACCTCAAGGTGTTAACCTTTTTGTTGAGCAACCTCGCTCTGATACCACTTGAAAGTCCACTAAGTGTCGGCTATGTGCACCTATGGGGGGGGGAATAGGTGACGTGTGGTTCTTTTGCGGAATTTACAGATGTACCTGCACAATAAAGACAACAAACACAGCACACAGAATACACAGCAAATTTATAGTGGTTCCCCGACTTGGGTACATCCACTTTCCCCCTTTCCCCCTTCGACCTATCTCCCCAACAAGGGACGACTCGGTCACTTCACCAACGGGATTGAAATCCAATCCCTGCACTAACGGAAGGAGCCCTTCCACACGTGAGAGTCAACACTCCCACAAAATGGGTTGCACCCAACCCTTACCACACGGAACAAAAGTTCCTTTACAACAAAAGTAAATATGGAATGTATATGAGATACAAACTTCTTTCGGAGACTACGGTGTTCCTCTTAGTTCGACGACGTGTTCTCGAGGTCGATGAAGAGTCTACAACCTTTGTCTCTCTTGGAGAGGATCTCCCGAAACCGGCGGCGGCAATCCGAGCGGCGGCTTGGTTCGGAGTTGGCGGCGACGAAGGTGCGCTGCTGCAGTGCTTTGAGATCCAAACTTCCTTGCGAAGCAAACTATGTCTACCAACGGTCACTCTAGGATCGGTCGTCTCGATCGATTCGGACGGGGGAGTGTTTCCCGGTCAACAAATCGAGAGACAAGAGATCTCTGGATAGACGCGTGAGACGCAAGCTTTGCTAAGCTACTGTCGCCGGAGATCGGGAAAAAGAATGATCAGCGGCGGCGACGTACTAGCCCGAGCGCGACGGCGGCGGAGAAGAGAAATCGCGATATTAGGGTTTCGTGCTCGGCTTCTTTCTCGGTGTGTATTCCGTTCAAAATACCCGAGTATAAATACTGTAGCTACAGCAAATTTGACCGTTGTGGGACCCACAAATGAAATCCCCAAAATCCGGTTCAAGCTGATCCAGAAGCAGAATCCGGTTCAGCAGCGATCTGAGAAAACGTTAAGTCAAAATCGGCGAGAATCGCAGACGATTCTCGACGAATCGGCGAGAATCATCAAGTGATTCTCGACGATTCGTCGAGAATCGTTTGTGATTCTCGTCGAATCACTTGTCGATTCTCAACGAATTTTACTTTACATGGGCTGCTTGACCACTGGTTCGGCGGGAATCACAAGTGATTCTCGCCGAATCTTACTTGGCACCATATTGAGATGGCCAGAAGGAGTCGGCGAGAATTACTGATGATTCTCGTCGATTCTGCGAGAATCACCAGGTGATTCTCGCCGATTCGGCGAGAATCACCAGGTGATTCTCGCCGATTCGGCGAGAATCACTTGGTGATTCTCGTCGAATTTGCCTTGAACGATTTTTCGTCTTCCACCTAGGAGCTGCTCCTTGATCCTCCATGCTCCTTGTCTTCTCTTGCATATGAGCGGCCCTGTGCTTGAAAATAAGTGCACTCCAATAGAGAGAGTACACGTAGGCCAACACACTGATCTGCTCAACGAGGGATTACGTCGTGCAGACCCGTGTATATTGACCTACTGCACCCTGACATTGGTGTGCACTTAGCGTGGAAAAACTACAAGCACAACTAGAAAAAGTTTATCAAATACATAGTCTATTGACCTTAGCTTGTCCGGGGGCTTCTTCAAATCAGGTACATTGTGGATACAATACCCAACAGCACCAGAGTCAATCAATCATCTGTCGTGAGTAACAAAGTGGGCACTACCAGTAGATATGACCGCCGAGGCGGACTGTATGGAGGAGGTGGAGGCCATAGAAGAGAGGCTGCGCAATCAAACAGGAGGTCGCACAATCAAACAGGAGGCAGGGAGAAAAAGGTCGCGGCGACAAGTGCAGAAACACCAAGCTGGGCGAACAACAAGTAGGACGTGCGGCAAGGAAGGCCACAGCCAAGAAGCAGAGCAAGGCAGAGGGAACGAAGCCGCACGGCTAGAGAGAAGGACGCGCGAACTGGGAGGAGTTTGCAAGAAAGGCAAACAGGTCATGCGAACAGAGCAGAGACCGCACGAATAGAAACTGACCGCACGAATAAAGGGAGATTGCGGGGAGAGAAGAGGCAAAGAAACCGCGAAAACAGTTCGCGGAGACAAAGAAAGACACAGGTCGCACACACAAAGGGTAGCGACTAAGAGGAGACAGAAACAAGTCACGCGGAGGAAACAAGTCGTAAACAAGTCGCGAGAAGAAGGAGCAATCCGCGCGGATAGGTCGCGCAGAAAGAGGAAGCTCACAGAATCAGGAGGAAAATATTGAGTGCTCAGATACCATGTGCGAACAAAAAAGAGCAGACCGAAAATTTGGAGTAATGTAAACTTTATTATCCAAAAAAGGTATCTATTACAAAGGTATAACCTCTCTTTTATAGAATGGAGGAGATGAGAGAGATTACAATTAAGTAATATATGACTAAATAATTACAGGTGTAAGCGGTTTAACATAAAAACAAGCCAAACAGGCCGCGCGGTTAGACGAGTAGGCTAACCGCCCGACCACCACAAGAGACAGGGAACAAGCTGCCATAGGAGACCGTCAGACCGCCCGGTCTCTAAGCCGTCTGAGACAAACCATCATACCGCCCGGATAACCACAGCCATAATCCAGCCATCAAACCGCAGAAGAGAGACCGACAGACCACATGGTCTCTAAACCGCTAGACCGCCCGGTCTCCATACAGCAACACAAGGGAAGTCCAAATCTCCGCAGCTGACTGACATCTACCGATGTGGTCCAAGAGTTTCGATGAGATTACCCTCTTGAGAATAAACTCCGCTCTCATGTTTGTCACCTTCCAATCTCTCATCATTTCAGCATTGTCAGCAGTAACCACTTGTCTTCTGTCTCTGCAAACTACCTCCCAAAGGTCCTCGCCAACAAGATAGCTTTCCATACATGACTTCCACTTTCTAAAGTTAGTCCACGTAATAAACTCCATTCCAAGATCTCTTGCTAAATAACCTTTCATTGCACTTAACCCAGGTTCACTTAGACTCACAGAAGCACTGAAGCAAATTGCTAGTTGATCCGCTGCTTAAGCCTCTGTTCCCTCTGATACCATGTTAAATTTCACATATACCAAGAGGACACCTCTGATACCATGTTAAAATTTGATATATCAGAAGATAAGAAACCAGGCACAGGAACACTCAACTAATCCGAGCCCAAATAAACCAAATGTAAACCAGACGAGCAAGAATCTTGTACTAAACAATTTTTACAAGTCGAGGCATACATGACGAGACATGATTCTCCAAAGTAAAACAGAAACAATACAAGGCAAGCCCTAGCCGCGTGGACTCAGGAGGTAACCGCCAGCTCTACTGCTAACCAATATGGAGTCCGCACAACCTGCCTAATCGCTAAACCGCAACCAAGCCGCACGGACTGCCCGTTATTCTAATGCTGAACTCTAACCGCCAATCTGCAAGTCGCCTAACGGCGAGGTCCCCTAGCCGCCAGACCGCGTGAGCTGCGACCGAACTGAACTAAGCCGCTAGAAGCGGACAACCAATTAAACCAGAAAACTAGTCGTAGAAGAGAGACTGCCTAGCCGCAACCTGCGACCTGCTGTTAACTGGTGGTTGCTATCCATAGAGTCCGCACTGTCCCTGACCGAAATCAGAACCAAGTCTCTGGCTTCCAGCGCTATCTGCACAACCTGCATTGCATAAAATCGATCAACCTCCTCAAACCGCGCGGATAAAAAATCATGTCTGCAACAACTATCCACGAGCTCACTTACTGTTCAGTTGGCTTTTTTTATTGATGTGACAGGGGGTCCTATTTATAGGCCCGATGAGGAGTGTGGTCACCGCCCTAGCCGATAGAATAACCGCCCCATCTCATGACGAGCACCAATTGTATCTGCAAGCCGCGGATACACAATCAGTCTGCTGCGACCTGTGTAGGATAGCCAGACCGCCAATAACATCACCAAGGCTGGATAGCAACTCTATCCGGCTTGACGCAAAAGGCAAGCCAAGACAAGGCGCCACCAGCAGACCATGCGGCAACACCACATGTCCGCTTGCCAGCGGACACAGCTCCAGTCTGCACGCCCTAAGGACACAACTCCAGTCCGCACTACCCAAGCTCGCAACCAAGGCACAAGGCTAACTAGTGCCGAGCTTGGTGGACTGAGAAGTAGTCTGTGCTTAACCACGCGATCACTCGGACTGAGCAAACCTGGACTTGGTTCAGAACCAACCAAGTCCACACCACCGACCACACGGGTCATTCCACGCTTACTAGCGGACACTGGCACCAATCCGCCAATCCCGGCGAACTCTAGCTCCAGTCCGCTCTAACCGGCGAACTCCGCGGCTACCACCTGCCACGCCACCAGAGCAAGACCAAGGCATCTGCCATGCCGATTTATCGATCTCCAGTCCAGTCTGCATCTTGCCAAACTCCGCGGATAGAGAAGCTATCCGCTCGGTTACCTTCTGGGAACAAACTGCTTGCTTAGCATAAGCTGGCCTGGCTGCTACATCTGTTCGCACAGACCGCACGAACAGACCGCCCAGGCCGCCAAGGAATAGGCCGACTGCAACAACTCTGCTGACCTGGCTAACCGCCAGTCCTATCTGCATAGACCGCGCGGACAGGTCTCCCAGGTTGCCCAATACCCCACATTCACTTCACCATTTTCAACATGGGTAAGCTACAAACTGGCTGTCTTGAGGAGGATTCGGGTAACTAAAATCGGCATATACTTCCAAGAGGAAAATATCGGTAAAGCCTCAAGACTGGTTCTTACTATCAGAAGACGGTATATATATATACAGACACACGAGTGACAGGCACGGGCCTCTGGCCAGATGTCCACGCATGACAATACTCGGCCCCGAATGACCAAGCACGATAGTACCCGGCCAGCGACGGCGTGCCCAGCACGACAGTAACCGATCGGCGATGGCGTGCTACGCCCTCCCCCTAGCGGTCTACGCTCTCCCCCCGACAGTTGTGTCTGCATCATATACATATGAGTACTCAAAATGACCGTAAAAAAATATACATCAATATTATAATTTTTATTTTGTAAAATAAAATACCGTTTAACGTATAAACATTTATTTTCGCTCTCTCTTTCTCTCGGTCCCTCTCCACCGTACTCTCTACATCTCTCTCCTCTCTTTATTTCTCTCTCTACCCCATATATGTAAGATATTAAATAATATGTATATCTTTATACTATAAGGAAACCCTTAATGAGGGGGTGGTGTAACATTTAAATCCTAATATGCCCTCAAAAAATCGGATTTTGTAGATTAATTGAAGGGTATTTCGGTCATTGGGCTGAATTATCACTTAATTAAAAGCTATCGGAACTGTTCCCCAGCTCAAAAACCCGACACCCCGTTCTCTTCTTCTTCTGCGCAGGGCTAGGGCTCGCGTGCTTAGAGAACCAGCAGCCATCGCCAGCCGCAGCCCCCGCGAGAAGAGCTCCGTTAATGGAAGGATCGAATCGTTTCCTTCTTCTTCTGTGTAGGGCTAGGGCTCGCCTGCTCCATCCATGCGATATCTTCTGCTGCTCGATCTTCCATCCAGTGGATGTTCGTGCGTTTCGTGCCACTCTTCGCGCCGCCCATGCTGGTCTTCGCATCGCTCGCCGGTAAGTTTGTGAGTGTGGAATTCAGTTTTGATTTCGGTTTTCATTTCGGTTTTGATTGATTTCGGTTTTCTTTCCGAGCCCTAGCCCCCGCGAGAAGAGCTCCGTTAATGGAAGGATCGAATCGTTTCCTTCTTCTTCTGTGTAGGGCTAGGGCTCGCGTGCTCCATCCATGCGATATCTTCTGCTGCTCGATCTTCCATCCAGTGGATGTTCGTGCGTTTCGTGCCACTCTTCGCGCCGCCCATGCTGGTCTTCGCATCGCTCGCCGGTAAGTTTGTGAGTGTGGAATTCAGTTTTGATTTCGGTTTTCATTTCGGTTTTGATTGATTTCGGTTTTCTTTCCGATATATGCTAGGTCATCTTCCCAACATATCATCAGCAAGTCGGACTCCTCTGCTACACGAAATCCGCTTCTGAAGCTTCAGCCAACACCACACCCTTCAAACCTCTGCTAAGATCCCTTTTGCCCCAACAATTTTCTCATGTTCTTACGCACGGGAATTTCTGATTGTAAGTATATTGTTAGTTATGCCTATGTTATTCCTTCTTTCTGATGTGATTATCCCTGCATAATTATTACGCACAAGCATTTCTGATATGAATTTCTGATGTCGCTGTGAATTTAGACATGCCTAACTGTTCATTTATTGTTAGTTATGGACTAATTGTTAATATATTGTTAGTTATGCATGTGTTTTTCCTTATTTCTGATGAGATTATCCATGCCTAATTGTTAGTTTATTGTTAGTTATGGCCTATGTTTAAGTCATCCATGCCTAATTGTTAATTTATTGTTAGTTATGGCCTATGTTTAAGTCATCCATGCCAAATTGTTAATTATTGCGTAATTGTTATATCAATAGTTAATGCAGTAATTTTAGTTTCAAAAATACCTCATACATAGCAAGTTTTGCAAGCCCGTTAAATACACCTCATACATAGCTAACAAATATTGCATGGAGTCCTTCTGCAGCATCAAAGACCACCTCCAGGATGGCTTCTGTGATGCAGGGCATGATCGGCCTTTCTGTCATTGCAATATTATGAACAGAGTATTTGCATCGATTCACGTGCGATTATTCTTCTGAACAGATTTGTTTGTTCATTTAGTTTGAATACCAACCAATTAGAATCTAATTAATTTTATTATCTCGCATGAATGTCCATTGCTTCTCATTATTATCTTGGCATAAGCAAGGTGATTGATTTCTGCAAGAGATATAAACAGCACAAAAGTTGTAGGTATGTTAACAAATTGTGCTTAGAATTTCATGATTCAACAATGTATTCAGTTTGTTTTGAATTTTATTTGATGTTATTTATTGTTTGCTCAATTTCAATAGTTGCTGCGGATCTTACACAATGTTCTTCATTTATTGTGTTTTAGAGGTGTCCCTGCCAACATGACGGGCAATGAATATTTGTTATTAATTTATTATAGGAGCATAATTATGCAAATTATTCTAGCTATCCGCTTTCCCCGCCGACGATCGATGTCCATGCCCACAACTGATGTTCTTGCCCACGACTGATGTCGCCGATCACGATCAATGTCGCCGCCAACGATCGATATCACCCACAATCTAATTGCAATCCGTTGAATGTTGTCGCTCGGCCACGATCGATGTCACCCACACGTCTTCCTAATAATTTAGACTGTGTTGAACTTAATGAAGCAGATTGGATTACCAAGTCATAGCCAAAAGGTATTACTTAGATTAGCCCGTGAGTTCAATAACTTGATTTATGTCCATGTAAATATCATGACAATAACTTGATATATGCTAGGTCATCTTCCCAACATATCATCTGCAAGTCAGACTCCTCTGCTACACGAAATCCGCTTCTGAAGCTTTATCCAACACCACACCCTTCAAACCTCTGCTAAGATCCCTTTTGCCCCAACAATTTTCTCATGTTCTTACGCACGGGAATTTCTGATTGTAAGTATATTGTTAGTTATGCCTATGTTATTCCTTCTTTCTGATGTGATTATCCCTGCATAATTATTACGCACAGGCATTTCTGCTGTGAATTTAGACATGCCTAATTGTTCATTTATTGTTAGTTATGGACTAATTGTTAATATATTGTTAGTTATGCATGTGTTTTTCCTTATTTCTGATGAGATTATCCATGCCTAATTGTTAGTTTATTGTTAGTTATGGCCTATGTTTAAGTCATTCATGCCTAATTGTTAATTTATTGTTAGTTATGGCCTATGTTTAAGTCATCCATGCCAAATTGTTAATTATTGCGTAATTGTTATATCAATAGTTAATACAGTAATTTTAGTTTCAAAAATATCTCATACATAGCAAGTTTTGCAAGCCCGTTAAATACACCTCATACATAGCTAACAAATATTGCATGGAGTCCTTCTGCAGCATCAAAGACCACCTCCAGGATGGCTTCTGTGATGTAGGGCATGATCGGCCTTTCTGTCATTGCAATATTATGAACAGAGTATTTGCATCGATTCACGTGCGATTATTCTTCTGAACAGATTTGTTTGTTCATTTAGTTTGAATACCAACCAATTAGAATCTAATTAATTTTATTATCTCGCATGAATGTCCATTGCTTCTCATTATTATCTTGGCATAAGCAAGGTGATTGATTTCTGCAAGAGATATAAACAGCACAAAAGTTGTAGGTATGTTAACAAATTGTGCTTAGAATTTCATGATTCAACAATGTATTCAGTTTGTTTTGAATTTTATTTGATGTTATTTATTGTTTGCTCAATTTCAATAGTTGTTGCGGATCTTACACAATGTTCTTCATTTATTGTGTTTTAGAGGTGTCCCTGCCAACATGACGGGCAATGAATATTTGTTATTAATTTATTATAGGAGCATAATTATGCAAATTATTCTAGCTATCTGCTTTCCCCGCCGACGATCGATGTCCATGCCCACAACTGATGTTCTTGCCCACGACCGATGTCGTCGATCACGATCAATGTCGCCGCCAACGATCGATGTCACCCACAATCTAATTGCAATCCGTTGAATGTTGTCGCTCGGCCACGATCGATGTCACCCACGCGTCTTCCTAATAATTTAGACTGTGTTGAACTTAATGAAGCAGATTGGATTACCAAGTCATAGCCAAAAGGTATTACTTAGATTAGCCCGTGAGTTCAATAACTTGATTTATGTCCATGTAAATATCATGACAATAGACCTCGCAAGAGAGCAACGAGTGAAGACTCCTCACTTCGTTTTCCGTCCAAATCAAGCCCATGAAACTCCCGATATCCATGCAACCAAGCCTAGCTTGCTTCCCTTCACTGCCTATCATCGCCACATGATCCTATAAGCTGTTGTCGAAAGATGCAGTCTGTCGAATGTTGCGGCTCGCCAAATTTTGTCGCCCACCGAATGTTGCCGCCCGTCGAATGATGCCGCCCACTGAATGCTACCCGTCGAATGTCGCCGCCCACCTAATGTCGTCGTCCCACGATTGATGTCCCCACCCGCGATCAATGTTGCCTCCCACGACCGGTCGCCGTCCACACCTGTTGTTTCCATCCCCTGACCGATATCGCCGCCCCTGACCGATGTCGCCACCCATGCCCGATGTTGCCGCCCCCTGACCGATGTCGCCACCCCGACCGATGTCGCCTCCCTCGACCGCTGTCGCCACCCACGACCGATGTCGTCATCCACGACCAATATCCCCCCCGACCAATGTCTCCCCCACAACCAATGTCAGCCCCCACGACCTATGATGCCATCCACGTCAAATATCGTCTCTCATGACCAATGTCGTCGTCCACGACCAATGTCGTCGCCCCGACCAATGTCGCCGCCCCGACCAATGTCGCCGCCCCGCACGGGGTCCCCCGTGCACGACTGCTTGTAATATTATAAGCATGGCCACCCTCTCTCCCCCTCTCCCCCTCTCTCTTTCTCTCACTATCATTCAGCTGGTGGAGTGCTAGAGATTTTAAGTTTTTTAAATATAAAAATATCTAACGGCCATTAAATAAAGCATTCATATCGAACTGTTTTAAATGCTCTCACGGATTTTAAAAGCATGATTTTAAAAATTATTTCGTAAATCTTTATAAGTGTGTTTGTGTGGTGCAACGAGCATACAATATTTTATTTGGGCTTGCTAAAATGTTGCAAAGGGCATAAAAATATAAACCACAAATATTTTTGATAGTTATTTTCAGAATGACATTTTGGGATACAGGCTGAAATCAGTGTTGATATTATTGAAATTAAAAGATTTAGCTGGAGATATTATTAGCGAGAAATAGATTCCACCGATTCAAAGTTCAAAAAAACATAATGTGCTTGGAAAGGCGAAAAGCCTTTGTGGCCTCATGGATAAAGCTTTGGAATCTATGTAGTCTGATGGCAGTTCGAGGCTCCGCAAACACGCTTTTTTATTTTTGATATTTAATAATTCCTGCGCAAATTAGTCCCACATCGTGGGTTAGGGAGATATTTTCGGGTCTATATTAAAGAAATGGTGTTACCTACTTGAAAAATAGCATTTATTGGTCGGGCTACTGCAGAGGAACAGTTTTACAACACTTTATTGCTGCTGTTCTTAGCACGCCTGGTCCTCTCTTAGTTGCAGCCCGCCCATTCAATAGTTTTTTTGAATTTATTATTTCTAAAGGACGGCCTTAATAGGATTAGGAGACCTATGAAAAATTGGAGAGGGAGGGAGTGGTTTTATCTGGCAGTTGCTAAAATATCAGGACAGATCCGACGGTCATAAATGCTTCAATGAATTTAAAATTCATGTTAAAACTGTTTCTTTTATAGTGATTTAGATATATATATATATATTCAAGTGACAGGTACGGGCCTCCGGCCCGATAGGCACGCTCAACAGTACCCGGCACGTGACGGCGGGCTTCGCCCGCACCGGGCGGGCTGAGCCCGCCCCCGGCGGAAGCCGGCATCCCGGCGGGCTGCGCCACCACCGGTGCCCTTCGGACCGCAATGAGAAGGGCCCCTTTGGCGGGCGGGCGGGCCTACTTAGGCGGGATTTAATCCTGGCCTAAGCCCGCCTACTTAGGCGGGATTTAATCCCGCCTACTTAGGCGGGATTTAATCTCGCCTAAGCAGCGGGCGGGATTAATCCCACCTAAACATGCGGGATTAATTCTGCCTAAGCAGGAGGGATTAATCACGCATGTTTAAGCGGGATTAATTACGCCTAATTCGGCGGAATAAAAAATCCCGCCTGGGATTAATCTTTGCTTTAATCCCAGGCGGATTAGTCCCATACTGTGGAATACAGATTGAATTTCGTGTATATATAGGTTTGGCGCGACTACAAATAAAAAGACTTGTCTTTATCTAGTGGGTCCGAAGGTTATTCTTGTGGCTTTGCTGGCGGGCCTGGTTTAGCAGCTTTTGTCATGATTTTGTAGCACCAAGATTGGGTGGGCTTGCTTTAGGGTATCTTACAAAAAAATTGAGGTTTGAGATGTCTTATCATAGGTTTAGGAGACCTAAGAAAAAAATATGAATGACCCTGATTTGTTTCTGTGATCGAACTGTTCCAAATAAAGGTAATGAAAAAATGTTAGGAATCATGATTTGAACGAATGGATATGATCAAACGAATGTCTTATTTACCTTACCATGGAACCTAAAACAATACTTCATTTTAATGTAGTAAAGATATAGGGGTGATCTTATACAAACCAAGCAAGTACGCACAGTGCAAACTCCCACTGTCAGCCGCTCAATCAACGTTCTCTCCAATGCATTCGATGGTACCGCACAAATCTGCTTCGCCACCGCCGGCTGGACCGGCCAGTGGTGGCGGCCCTGGATTTGCGCAATTGCAAAATTCCGGGCGGCTGCCGCCGGCCGTGGGATCGCCGGCGCCCGGCTCCCTGGGGTTCGTCGGCGTGGCCGCAGACGAACCCCGGGCGGCAGGTGGCCGGCGAGCTCACGGCCAGCGGCGGCCGCCCAGAATTTTTCCAGTGCGCACTGTGCGTATTTAGCACAGTGCGCACCTGAGTAATCGTCTATATATATGTACATAAGAGTGCTTGAGACGGGGCTCCACCCCTATGGTCATGCGCGATAGTATCCGACCGGTGGCGACGTGCATCACACGCCCCTATAGCCATGCATAACAATACCCGGCAGGTGACGACGGGCTACGCGCCCAAATAAAAACCGGCAAGCATGAAGTGGGAGAGGCGTAAATAATAGTAAACAAAACCCTAAAACAAAATCTAAAAGTAAGAACAAAAACCTAAATAATAAATTAGTGGGATCCTAAAACAAAATCTGGCGATAAATGTACAAGCAAAATCCGGCGAACAAGAAGTGGGGGAGGAGTAAATAATAGTAAGCAAACTCTTAAAACAAAACCCTAAAACAAAATCTGGAAGTAAGAACAAAATCCTAAATCATAAATTAGTGGGATCATAAAACAAAATCCGGCGATGAATGTACAAGCAAAATTCAGCAAGCATGAAGTGGGGGATGAGTAAATAATAGTAAGCAAAGCCCTGATTTGATGATGTCAAATATGTCAATGAGATAGATATAGTTGTATTTAATGTATGGTTAAGTTCATGAATACAGGTTAGTCTTTGTCATAATGATTGGACAACTAGTTCAAGAGACAATGACAGGTGGACTCAAGGTGGAGCTGGAAACTCAGAAAATTGCCTAAGTCCAAAAGCATTGAGTGAGGCAAGCTCACTCAACGTCATCTAGCTAATAGCGCTGAGAGGAGGCAGGCAGGAAAATTACCTAAGTCCAAAAGCGTTGAGTGAGGCAAGTTCACTCAACGCCATTCAGCTAATAGCACTGAGAGAAGGCAGGCAGTCAAAGCTGACAGTATTGCAAAGGCAGAAATCAAGTCCAGAAGCGTTGAGTGTGCTAAACTCACTCAACGCCATATATCTAGAAGCGTTGAGATAAGGCAAAAATCGGGCTAAGTATAGAAGTGTTGAGTGATCTCAACTCACTCAATGTCATACAGCTAGAAGCATTGAGTCGAGGTTATCCTGTCATAGCCTTACTATGAAGAATCCAGAAAATCGACTAAATCCAGAAGCATTGAGTGAAGCTTCATCACTCAACGCCATGTTGAGTCTGTCAACGCCAAACTTCAGCAAGAAGGCAAGATTGCAGAAAATCGACTAAGTCCAGATGCATTGAGTGAAGCTTATACACTCAATGCTCTCAACGCCATCAGACAGAAAGCTGAAAAATATGGCTAAGGGAAAAAGTGTTGAGTAAGGGATATTCACTCAACGCTCTCAATGCCATCAGGCAGAAAGCTGAAGAATATGGCTAAGGGAAAAAGCATTGAGTAAGGGATATTCACTTAACGCTCTCAACGTCATCAAGCAAAGCTAAAGAAATTTCTAAGTCCAGAATCGCTGAGTCTAACATTCGTCGAGCTGAGCTTAGCTTTCGTCGAACGGAATTTAGAGTTCGTTGATCTCAGCTTTTACCTATAAGAAGGACTCAGCTATCAGAATCGTCGAACAGAGTTCAGATTTCATCAACCAGAGTTCAGAGAATTCGTCGAACTCAGCCTTCACCTGAAGAAATAACTGGGCTGAGAGAATTCTTCGATCTCATCCTCACTTTTTCGTCAAGAGGAGCTCAGGTTTCGTCGAGCTGATCTCGAAGTTCGCCGATCTCAGCCTTCGCCTGAAGAAAGACCTGAGCTAAGGGAATTCGTCGATCTCAGCTTCACTATTTCGTCGAGCTGAATTCAGATTTCGTCGAGCTAAGCTTGAAATTCATCGGACGCGGGATTTCAGAAAAGTTAGTTGATTTTGGCTAAGTCCAGAATGATGCTGACTCAGCAAAGTCAATAAGTCAACAAAGTTCAGATTCGATGCAAATCGACATTAATGTCGTCGTCAGTCTACAGTGGATCTCGTGTTAATAGAGCTGAGGTTTTAACCACTATTAAAACTGAGACACGTGTCGATCATCTCGCTAATGTGACGGGATTATAAATATCAAAAAGGATCTCATGATTGATGAAGGAATTAATTGGATTAATCTCTGATTAAAAAGAATGAGAAGTGGGGTTCGTCGTCTTCATCCGCCATTGTTGCAGAAGCCAAGAACCTCAAGATCAAATCTGAAGGGCTTTTGAGTTAGCTGGTGCAATCAACATCCACTCCAACAGTTTCAGAGTAATCCTCTGAGAGAGATGAATCAGCCTAGGCGTGCCCTTGCTGAAGTTATCTTCCCGATCCAAGCTGAGCTAGAATTTGAAGATCAATTCACTGGATCAAAGAAGAAGGAAAGGCTGAAATCTGCTCAGTCCAGATCAGGAGATATTCCTGAAGAAGAAGAAGCATATTCATCTGCTAGTTGATTCCAGTATAAGTCGGGTATCATTTCAAGATCTCTGTATCATCTTGTTGCTGTGAAGAAGAGGTTAGGGCTGATATCTGCTCAGTCTAGGTAGACAGGCACGGAGAATTTTCTCTGGTGCCTATAATTCATCATCATTTATATTTCTTTATAAGATTCATTTTGAATCTGAGTGGTAAGGCTAAGGCCTGAGTTGTAAGCCTGTGTTATAAAATCTGAGGTAGGGCAAGAGTTACCTGAGTTATAGGTGTGTGGATTCACACTGAGGTAGGGCAGGATTGCCTGAGCTTTAGGAGTGTAGAGTCACACTGAGGTAGAGTTCTTGGGAAGAACTTGAGTTATAGAATCTTAGTAATCTGAGTGGTAGGGTTTGTTCCAGAGTTGTAGGAGCCGATTGGGCTCTGAGCTGTAAGATCTGAGGATCTGAGAAAGATAGAAGAAAATTTGGTCGAATCTAATATACTGCTAGATATGCATAGGGGGAAGTGAATATACCCATCAATTGGGGAACCATTATAAAATTATGTGTACTGTGTTGTGCTGGTCTTGATTATGATGAGATTGCTGTGATGTGATATTAATCGATTAGTTGCTTAAGTTTTTGGAATTGGACCTATTCACCCACCCCCCTCTAGGTGATTAGTTGTTCTTGAAATAAAAACTTTCAAGTGGTATCAGAGGGAGCTTGCTCAAGATAGATATAACAGTCTGAGTTGATCTCCAGAGCAGCTATCAGAAGGCTAAGATGGGTTCAGGTGAGAACCATAGAGAACTTGGATACATGAAACTTCCTCTTTGCAGGAAGGAGACCTTTGACATCTAGAAGGAAAGGGTCAGACTTTTGATGGAAGCATCTGATCCTAGGATATACATCACAGTACAGGAAGGGCCCTTTATCCTAATGAAGACATCAGTTCTTGGTGCAAATCTGAAGACTCCAAAGCAGTATTCTGAGATGACTAAAGATGAAATCATCTTAGCTACAATGGATAAAAGGGCACAAAACATTATTGTTAGTGGCATATATGACTCAACCTTCCAAAACCTAGTCCATTATAAGACAGTTAAGGAGATATGAGACACATTAGTTGTCTATATGGAGGGGTCTGAAGAAGTGAGGGGGACAGGAAGTCCATGCTCAATCAAGAGTATGAAAACTTCAGGCGGGACAAGTCAGATAGCATTGCTGAGTGCTATGAGAAGTATTTCAGAATTGTGAATGAGCTGAAAACATATGACAAAGTATTCAGCACTTATGAATTGAATGACAAGCTCCTCAGGTATTTAAATAAAGACTGAGACATAAAAATCTATGCCATCAGAGAAGTGGCCAGACTTGCAGACACTCCATCATCAACCCTGTTTGGAAAGCTGCTGTCATATGAAATGCAGCAGACTACTAGAAAGGAGGAGGAGAAATTCAGCAAGCCTACAGTCAAAGATAAGTCAGTGGCCTTCAAAGCTGAAACCACAAGGAAGAGCAGGAGAAAGATTCCTTCTCCACCAAGGAGAGTTGCTGATTTTGAGTCAGAAAGCTCAGATACTATAACATCAGACTGCCATATTTCTGATGAAGACTTTGCTGCCTTTTCTAGGAAATTTTAGAAATTTATGAAGAAGAAGCACTGGAGAAGCAGACCATCCTCTTCTTCTCATCCCAAGGAATATTGTTACAGGGGCAAAAAGAAGTCCTCTAAAGAGGATAGGTATGGCTCTAATCTTAGTAAACATACTTCTTCTAAAGTGGTGTGTTATTGTTGCGGCAATTCAAGGCATGTCATAGCCGACTGCCCTGTCAAAAGAAAGTATGTTGGTGGAAAGAAGGAACATCAGCAGAAGGGCAAGAAGGAGAAGTACTTTATTTCCAAGACGCAAAAGATTTGAACTGACTCCTCATCATCAGAGTCAGAAAAGGAAGATGAAGCTGAAGCCCTCATTAGGCTATTTACTATTAAAGAAGAATCTGTAGTAGCAGACTTCTTAGAGATGCTGGCTGCAATCACTGGAGAAGCTGATGATGCTTCCATATTTGAAGAAGAAGAAGAAGTCAGCCATTTTCTTGGGCTAATGTCTTGGACTGAGGAAGCACCCAGCTAGGAGCAGCCTGGCCCTAATAAGGTACATTCTACACCATCTGTGTTAGATTATGTAACTAGTCCAGAATCAGAAGCATCTGTATCAAGAGATGAAGATGGCTCTGAATCTGAGAGAGATGTCAATCAATTGATTGATAATTATGGTGAACTCATGCAAACACTGAAGAGAAGCAAGCTTCTAGCCAAAAAAAACAGGCTGAGGAAATTGCCTCTTTGAAGCTGGTTGTTTCAGACTCAGCAAACATGTTGAACCTGAAGATATAAGAAGTCAGCAAGCTGAAAAACATCACTGTTATTCAGATTGGCACAATCACCTTCAAAAATAACCATATTAGGAATCTTGAAGGTAAACTCTAAAAGGAGAAGAAGCTAGTAGCTAGATTCTCAAAGCCATGTTCATTATTGACTTTGATTGATTCCTCCTCCTCCCAACGGGGCAAGAAGGGGTTAGGTTTTAAAGGGAGAACTAGAGCTGCCTATTCCAAAAGAAATGGCAATGCTCCAGTGCAGCCACTAGCCTCCAAGCCTTCATTTCCTTTCAGGAAAGTGATGCTTCCATCTAATAGGTATGACCATGATATCATTCATGGTCACTGGGAGTATGGTGTTAGGAATGGCAAGGGTGAAAGTGCCTACAAGGCAGCCCATGAAGAAATCCAAATGGCCCATCCTGGACAATTTGTGTTTGGTGTACCAGCCCCAACACTCAAAAATAAGGCTGCAGCCCATTCTCAAAGTCTGTCTGTCCACAACCAGACTAAAGGAAAGTCTGTCAGCACACCAGACTTGGCTATATCTGAAGCTATCAGGAGCTTGCACTCTGAAAAGAAGTCAGCTGCTAATAGGGTCCAAGATATCCCTAGTACCTCTGCTGCCAGACAAATCCCAAATCAAGCTGTGGTAAGAAGACTTAAGAAAAAGGTTGTTGTACCTGCTGGAATGAGAGCTATAGACTGTTATGCTGTAAAGCCAGCCCTCAAAAGAAGGTACAATATTTATGAGTGTTGGTGTTGTGCCAAATTGGGCCACTATACTATTGATTGCTGGCATAATAAGAGTGTCCAGAGAGATAATGTCAGCTTACCCGTCATAAGAGCTACATATAGGCATGTTCAATTACAGTCTAACCTGCACCTAGGACCCAATAAGAATTGGGGTCCTAAGGAAAGATGATTTATTTTTGCAGGTGAGTCTAAGTGGCCATACCGTTATATGGTACTTGGACAGTGGATGTTCCGGGTACATGACTGGAACAAGGAGCATGCTGAAGGAGTACACTCTAGTTGAAAATGGACCCAAAGTCATCTTTGGTGGTTCAGAAAGAGGAGTAACCAAAGGGTTTGGTAAGATATCTAATGACATAATCACTATCACACAAGTAGCTTATGTGGAAGGTTTGCAACATAACCTGATAAGCATAAGACAACTTTGTGATCTTGGCTATGACATTTGTTTGCTCAAGGATGAGTGCCAAATTAGGAGGTCAAGTGACCAAGGGGTTATTTTGACAGGCACTAGGATAGGAAATGTATATTGTCTCTATTTTATTTGTGAGAATAAGGATTCTTCTATATGCCTAGTTGTAGATGAGAAAGCTTCACATTGTGTCCAATGGCACAAGAGGCTAGCTCATCTGAATTACAAGACCATAGGCAAACTATTTAGTGACGAGTTAGTGAGAAATGGTCCTAAGGTGAAGTACATTAAGGAGGATATCTGCTCAGCATGCCAAAAGAGCAAGCGGGCCAGGACCTCCTTTCAGAGCCTTGATACCAAATACTCAATGAGGTGTTTATACCTCCTATATATGGATCTATTTGGTCCTATGTCAATTCATAGTCTAGGTAGGAAAGTATACACCCTTGTGGTTGTTGATGACTTTTCCAGATTTGCCTGGGTGTCTGAAAGAAATTTGAATCCCCTGATGTCTTCCAGACATTTATTAGGCAAATTCAGAATGAACTTAACAGTACTGTGGTTAAAATCAGAAATGACCATGAGACTGAGTTTTAGTCTAAATGCATGACAAGTTTTTGTGAAGAGCTTGGAATTCATTAAGAGTTCTCCTGTCCTAGAACACCCCAGCAAAATGGGATTGCTGAGAGGAAAAATAGAACTCTTATAGAGGCTGGTAGAACCATGTTAAGTGACACATTTTGTCCCAGAATATTTTTGGGCTGAGGTAGTGAACACTACATGTCATGTCCTTAACATGGCTTCCATTACCAAAAGCCACAATAAGACTCCTTATGAGATTCTGAAAGATAAAAAACCAAACTTATCCTACTTCAGGATTTTTTGTAGCAAGTGTTATGTTCTAAACAATGGTAAGTCCTATGTGACTAAGTTTGCTGTCAAGTCTCAAGAAGGGATATTTGTTGGGTACAACAACAATAGTAGGGCATATAGGATCTATAACTTGATTACTCAAGTTATAGAAGAATCAGTTCATGTTATCTTTGATGAGTCAAACCTAATTAACTGTGAGTTGTCAAGCACCTCTTCTATTTATGCAGGTTTAAAGGATGTGATGGACAAGCTTACCATCAGGGAAATGGATCTAGCATGAGAAGATAAGGAAGAATATGGGTGCTGTCTAGGGGAGCTCAAGACTCACAAGCTGAGGATGAAAATAGTCAGTTGAAGACAATGAAGTTCAGCAAGTTGAGAACAATGCGGAACAGCTAGCTGAAGCAACAATGCCTCCAGCTGTAAGATATTTGAGGGACCATCCAGCACACTAAATCATTGATGATGTAAGACATGGTGTCCAGAAAAGGAGCAAGAGCATCAACATAGTTCTATGTTCAAGCTTCCTATCATAAATAGAGCCTAAGAAGCTTGAAGAGGCAATCAAAGACTCTTATTAGATTGAAACTATGCAGGAAAAGCTGAATCAGTTCAACAGATGTAGTGTTTAGGAGCCGGTTCACATACCAAAGGGACATAATGTCATAGGAACAAAATGGATCTACAGTAATAAGCTAGATGAGAATGACATTATTGTCAAAAATAGGTCCTGATTGGTGGCAAAAGGCTACAGACAAGAAGAAGGAATAGATTTTGACCCAATCTTTGCCCTAGTAGCAAGGCTGGAAGCAATAAGGTTATTCCTTGCTTTTGCTACCTATCAAAGATTCAAAGTCTTCCAGATGGATATGAAGTCAGCATTCCTGAATGGAGACTTAAAAGAGAAAGTATATGTAGATCTGCCACCAGGTTTTGTAGATTCTCACTTTCCTAATTATGTTTACAAGCTTAAGAAAGCTTTATATGGGTTGAAAAAAGCTCCTAGAGCATGGTATGAAACATTGTCTACTTTTCTCATTAAGAACAAATTATCAAGGGGAAAATAGATAAGACCTTATTCCTTAGGGAATCTAAGGGCAAGGTCATCCTAGTCCAGATATATGTTGATGATTTTATCTTTGGATCTACTGAAAATAACCTTTGTTGGAAGTTTGCCAAACTTATGTAAGAGAAGTTTGTGATGAGCAGCATGGGTGAACTAAAATTCTTCTTGGGACTCAAAGTAAGACAGACTGATGATGGCTTGTCCATATCCCAGTCTAAGTTCACAAGAGAGTTAATTAAGAAATATGGTATGGAGAATGCCACCATCATGAGAACTCCAATGAGGTCAAGTATGCATGTAGGCAAAGATGAAGCAGGGAAACCTGTTGATGAGTCTTTATATAGAGGAATAATTGGCTCCCTTCTATACTTGACTGCTAGTAGGTCTGACATCATGTATGCTACATGTGCCTGTGCTAGGTATCGGGCATACTCTAAAGAATCTCATTATTTTGTTGTAAAGAAAAATTTAATGTATCTTAAGGGGACACCAGATCTTGGTCTATGGTACCCTAGTAATAGAGATTTTGAGCTAACTGGATTTTCATGTGCAGATTTTGCAGGCTACAAGGAAGACAGGAAAAGTACCACTGGTACATGTCAATTCCTAGTGGAAGATTGGTGTTATGGAGCAGCAAGAAGCAGACTAGTGTTGTTATCTCCATTGCAAAGTCAGAGTACATTGCAACAGGTAGCTGCTATGCTCAATTGTTGTGGATAAAGCATCATCTTGAAGACTATGACATTAAGATAAGTAGAACTCATATATATTGTGATTCTACTAGTGCAATTTCTATTACTAGGAATCCTGTTTCACATAGCAGGACTAAGCATATAGAAATTAAGTATCATTTTATTAGGGAGCATGTTGAGAGAGAAGATATTTGCCTAGAGTTTATCTCCACTGACATGCAAGTGGAAGATATCTTCACTAAGTCTATAGATGAAGCTAAGTTCAACACCTTTCAAAATTGAGTTGGGTATGTTGAACTTAGAATAGCTTCAGATACTCCCTAAGGTATTATGCTCGGTACAGGTTTGTTATTTTTGCAGGTTCTGCAGACCTAGTAGAAAGCAAGATGAGAGAAGATGCTTCTTCTTAAGTGGTATCAGCAGCTGCAGGACTAGAGACTTTCAAGTAGTCTTCTTTAGTGGTGTAGAGAATTTCCAGTGATACTGAATTTCAAGTGATATCAAGTGATATTCAAGTCAGCCCCGTATATGGGGCATGTTGGCAACTACAATCCTGACTACATTTATATCAGCTAGGGGGAGAACATAAAGAAAAACAATACCTGATGCTCCCTCCTGACTATCTGAAGAGGTCAAAAAGGGGGAGAGATGGAGGTCATGTTTACCTTTGGTTGTTCAAGCTCAAGGGGGAGAGATAGAAGATGACTATCAGAGGATCAAGCTCCTTCATGGCAGAAACACAGGGGGAGAAAGTCATGGGGAGATCAAGCTAAGAGGTAATCCTCTAAGGTGTAACTCACCCTGCATAAATCCGGGGGGAGTAGGTAAATTTTTTTTCACTAAATTTAATATGAATATGATTTTATTGCCTATGTAATGTGTATCTCATTGACAAAAGATGCTTGATCAGTGGTTTTGACATCTTTATCAATGGTTTTGACATCTTCAAATAATGGGGAGATTGTTGTGTCCATTGATCCCAATTACCCTGATTTGATGATGTCAAACATGTCAATGAGATAGACATAGTTATATTTAATGTATGGTTAAGTTCATGCATACAAGTTAGTCTTTGTCAAAATGATTGGACAGCTAGTTCAAGATACAATGACAGGTGGACTCAAGGTGGAGCTGGAAACTTAGAAAATTGCTCAAGTCCAAAAACGTTTGAGTGAGGCAAGCTCACTCAACGCCATCCAGCTAATAGCGCTAAGAGGAGGCAGACATGAAAATTACCTAAGTCCAAAAGCGTTGAGTGAGTCAAGCTCACTCAACGTCATTCAACTAATAGCGCTGAGAGATGCCAAGCAGTCAAAGCTGACAGTATTGCAAAGGCAGAAATCATGTTCAGAAGCATTGAGTGAGCTCAACTCACTCAACGCCATACAGCTAGAAGCGTTGAGATAAGGCAAAAATCGGGCTAAGTCCAGAAGCATTGAGTGAGCTCAACTCACTCGACGCCATATAGATAGAAGCGTTGAGTCGAGGTTATCCTGTAATAGCCTTACTGTGAAGTATCCAGAAAATCGACTAAGTCCAGATGCGTTGAGTGAAGCTTCATCACTCAACGTCATGCTAAGTCTGTCAACGCCAAACTTCAGTAAGAAGACAATATTGCAGAAAATCAACTAAGTCCAGATGCGTTGAGTGAAGCTTATACACTCAATGCTCTCAACGCCATCAGGAAGAAAACTGAAGAATATGACTAAGGGAAAAAGCGTTGAGTAAGAGATATTCACTCAATGTTCTCAATGCCATCAGACAGAAAGCTGAAGAATATGGCTAAGGGAAAAAGCGTTGAGTAAGGGATATTGACTCAACGATCTCAATGCCATCAAGCAAAGCTGAAGAAATTTCTAAGTCCATAATCGCTTAGTCTACTATTCGTCGAGCTGAGCTTAGCTTTCGTAGAACGGAGTTCAGAGTTCGTCAATCTCAGCTTTTACCTATAAGAAGGACTCAGCTATCAGAATCGTCGAACGAAGTTCAGATTTCGTCGACCGAAGTTCAGAGAATTCGTCAAATTCGGCCTTCACCTGAAGAAAGAACTGGGCTGAGAGATTTCGTCGATCTCAACTTCACTGTTTCATCAAGCGAAGCTCAGGTTTCGCCGAGCTGAGCTCGATGTTCGTCGACCTCAGCCTTCACCTAAAGAAAGAACCGAGCTAAGGGAATTCGTCGATCTCAACTTCACTGTTTCGTCGAGCTGAGTTCAAATTTCGTCGAGCTAAGCTTGAAGTTCGTCGAACGCAGAATTTCAGAAAATTTAGTTGATTTTGGCTAAGTCCAGAATGATGCTGACTCAGCAAAGTCAATAAAGTTCAGATTCGATACAAATCGACATTAACGTCATCGTCAGTCTACAGTGGATCTCATGTTAATAGAACTGAGGTTTTAACCACCATTAAAATTGAGACACGTGTCGATTATCTCGCCAATGTGACGGGATTATAACTAGCAGAAGAGATCTGATGATTGATGAAGGAATTAATTGGATTAATCTCTAATTAACAAAATGAGAAGCGGAGTTCGTCGTCTTCATCCGCCATTGTTGTAGAAGCCAAGAACCTCAAGATCAAATCTGAAGGGCTTCTGAGTTAGCTGGTGCAATCAACATCCACTCCAGCAGTTTAAGAGTAATCCTCTGAGAGATACAAATCATCTTAGGAGTGCCCTAGCTGAAGTTATCTTCTCGATCCAAGCTGAGCCCGAATCTGAAGATCAATTTGCTAGATCAAATAAAAAGGAAGGGCTGAAATCTGCTCAGTCTAGATCAAGAGATATTCCTGAAGAATAAGAACCAGATTCATTTGCTAGTTGATTCCAAAACAAGTCGGGCATCATTTCAAGATCTCTGTATCATCCTGTTATTGTGAAGAATAAGTTAGGGTTGATATCTGCTCACTCCAGGTAGACAGGCACAAAGTATTTTCTCTTGTGTCTGTAATTGATCATCATTTATATTTCTTTGTAAGATTCATTTTGAATCTGAGTGGTCAGGCTAAGGCTTGAGCTGTAAGTCTGTGTTATAAAGGCTGAGATAGGGTAGGAGTTTCCTGAGCTGTAGGTGTGCGAATTCACACTGAGATAGGGCAGGATTGCCTGAGCTGTAGGAGTGTGGAGTCACTCTGAGGTAGAGTTCTTGGGAAGAATTTGAGTTGTAGGATCTTGGTGATCTAAGTGGTAGGGCTTGTGCCTGAGTTGTAGTAACCGGTTGGGCTCTGAGCTGTAAGATCTGAGGATCTGAGAAAGATAGAAGGAAGTTTGGCCGATTCTAGTACACTGTTAGATAGACGAAGGGGGAAAGTGGATGTACCCATCAATTGGGGAACCACTATAAAATTCTGTGTACTGTGCTCTGTTGGTCTTGTTTGTGATGAGATTGATGTGATGTGATATTAATCGATTAGTTGCTTAAGTTTTTGGAATTGGACCTATTCACCCTCCCCCTCTAGGTGATTAGTTATTCTTGAAATCAAAACTTTCACACGGGCCTCCGGCCTGATGGCAACGCATAACAGTACCCGGCCGGCTATGGCGGGCTCCGCACGCCCCCCAGCATGCTCCGCCTGCGCAACAGTGGGTGCCTCCCCCCCGGCGGGCGTCGATGTATCACCTTTTTTATATTTGAAATTTTACTTTTTAATTATTTTTAATGATTTAAATGTTTTAATTATTTTTAATTATATTAATGTTAAAAAAAACAAAAACAAATCTCACAGTCATCTCCTCCAGCGCTGGCGGCCACCGCCGGCTTGCTGACCGGAGACCCCCAGCGGGTGCGCTGGTAGCAGGCGAACCTGCCGGCGGTAGTCCGGTGGCGCTCCGGTGGGGCCACCACCGGCGGTGGCCCTGATCAGGGCCTCACGGTCAGGGCCACCACCGGCGGTGGCCCTGATCAGGGCCTCACGGTCAGGGCCACTGCCGGCGGTGGCCCCGCCGGAGAGCCACCGGACTACCGCCGGCAGGTTCGCCTGCTCTCGGCGCACCCGCTAGGGGACTCCGGTCAGGCAGCGGCGGCTCCGCCGTCGGCGCCGGTGATGTTCGTGAGATTTGGGGGAGGGGAAATCCTGGATCGGGAATTAGGAGAGAGAGGGAGCGAGGTTTTTTGGGGTTTTTTTATTGGCAGACCAATTTCGCTGTTTGCAGCCCCAGATCCAACGGTTCTGGATCAAAACACTCAAATCTGACGGCCATCTATTTTCCCCTATTTTCGAACTCACGTTATTGGCAGACCACCATATATCTTTTTATAATAGTTTAGATATATATAGAGGAAGAATCATGTGCGGATGTTAATACTGTGTGAAGATGAGAACATCGCTCCTCCGCCTTCTGATTGGGTAGCTACAATATCCAATCGGAAGACTTATGAATACCCCAAGCGGCCGGTGGCCCGCGAGCCCGCAGCCGGCAGCGATAGCGCTGTGATTTTGGAAATTTTCTACGTAGCACCGTCGGCAGCGGCCTCGGGCTCGCCGGCCGCCGGCCGCCCGGTGGCCGGCCCGCCCGAGATCGTCGGTGTCAGTGCATCTTTCACCTTCTTCGCATGTTCGCACAGGAAGGGTATATGCACCTGATCCCTCCCCTATATAGTGGGTGTATTTTCAAAAGGCTCGCGGAACCCGGATTTAGCTAAATCCGGGTTCCGCGTTTTTACAGTTTTTCGATATATATATATATCACACACACACATATATACGGATACATATCAAATGCGGGCTCTTTGCCTGTGTGGGCATGCGGGCGGGAGAAATCAGCCGCCCGATTAATCAGACGAGTGAAATCGACAGCTCCAGTACCGTCCCCAACCTTTGATCCGGTGCATCTGGTCTATAGGCGAACTAAGCGGCTGGTGGCGGCTTCGGGCACACCGTCCAGCAGCCGCTTTGGGTTCGTCGACGTTTACGCCGACAAACCCAGGGAGGCAGGCGGGCGGTGATCCCGAAGCTGTCGGTCGCCGCTGAGTTCTCCTGTCTGAAATTTTCATGCAAACTCAGCAGTGGTCGGGGCTTCGGGCTCACCGGCCGCCCTGGTTCGCATCGTTTGCTCGAACTCGCCCCCACCCTAGATCTTAACTCGTTGGCCACCTGTAGCCTCGCTCCCGCCTTGGATCGTACCTGAATCGGGCTCGCCCTAGCTTTGCGGTTCATCATTTGTCTAGAGGGAGGAGGCTGTAGGTCTTCATCGTCCCGTAATCGGACGGCTCTGCATATCTGACCGCATGCCCGCAGGAAATCCCGCCCGCACACGAACCCAGGGTGGTCGGTGGCCGGCGAGCCCGAAGCCGCCGACCGCCGCTGTGTTCGTCTGGTTTGAAATTTTCATGCGAACTCAGCGGAGGTCGGTGGCTTCGGGCTCGCCGGCCACCAGCCGCCCTGGTTCGCTTCGTTTGCTCGAACTCGCCCCCGCCCTAGATCTCAACTAGTAGACCACCTGCCGCCTCGCTCCCGCCCTGGATCCCACCTGAATCGGGCTCGCCCTAGCTCTGCGGGTCCTCGTTTGTCAAGAGGAAGGAGGAGGCTACAGTCTTCATCGTCATTTGATCGAACGATTCTACACATCCGCCCACACTCCCGCAGGAAATCCCGCCTGCACACGATCAATCCCCATATATATATATATATATAGGGCTGTATTCATATGCGAATACAAAATCCATGCGAATGTGCGAATAAACACATCAGACTGTCCATCATCTTCTCCTGCGATTTCACACTGTTCTTCTCTTCTTCTCCCGCGATTTTGCCTCGCCCGGAAAATCGCTCTGCCCGTCGCTAAAGCTCCCTCCGCGACAATGGCGAAAGCATCTCACTATTTTATATATCAAATGTAAATCACAGCAAGTGAGCGATCTAGCCAATGCACTGTTCTTCTTCTCCGCGGAGCCCTCCATGAAATTGCGAAATCGGCACAGCTTCACCCTCCACGATAATGGCTGCACCATCTCCCTACGCGGCCACTCTCCACCCCGCAGCGGCAATGGCGGCAGACGAAGGTCCCTATGCCCCCGCGACGCCTCTGCCCTAACTCCACATTGATTAGCAGGTCTGCGGCCATTGCCGCTGCGGGAAGGAGAGTGGCCGCGTAGGGAGATGGTGCAGCCATTATCGTGGAGGGAGAAGCTGCGCCGATTTCGCGATTTCGTGGAGGGCTCCGCGGAGAAGAAGAACAATGCATTGGCGGCATCCCTCTCACGCACAGCAGCGACATCCCTCTACACTTCAGCCAAATTCATTTTCATCCATCTCCAAAAAATGAAATCTAGACTTCAACCAATTACATTTTCATCGATGGCCAAAATCCAGATAATTAAACACAATATTTGAGAGATTGTCCATCCGACAAATCCAGATAATTACGGAGTAACTCATAAGCCCACCACCTGCTTTATAGGCATACAGAAAATATATTTTGACTAGAATCAACACTTCCAAGCATATATTTATAGTGCAGTAAATAGCATTTGTAAATAGCACAAACTCTTGGGCACATGATCGTGAACACCCAACTTCACAAAGAATTTAATTCAATTTTATGTCCGAGATGATGTGCTCTTGTTTTATCCGGACATAGATTTGAAAACGAAGCCCAATTCTAAAAATTTCGTGCAAGACAGCCTAAAATTATCACCTCAGCATCATTCTGTAAAATACAGTGTTAGCCACAAGTTGGAAGAGCTGATAGAAGGAAGCAAGACCAGATAAATTTCAACTGAATAAAAAGATGACGCATCTATAAAGAATGAGCAACATCACTCCATTGTTCATCCTTAAAAAAATGGTTCATTTGTACATAAACTCCCCCCATAAGACATTTAGGAGCCTGCAGCCGCCCACAGCAGAAACTGCAGTTGTGTTGTTTCTAATTCCAAAATATAAATTTGCGGCACCTTGAGTTTGATGAGCAGTCCACTGAAAGTGATTCAGATTTTGAATTCAGTTGGAGCAGTGAATCAAAGGAAATGCAATTCACAATAGATGGTTATAGATTAAAATAGAGCATTGGTGAATTTATCAAGATGGTCGAAGTATAATGGCAGTCAGGTGGATGTAAGCAGTTGTTCAATGTACTCTCCAACCTCAGCAATCTTTGCGTCATTTGAGGATTTTGCGTGTCTGGCTAGACTCTGAACATCAAAGGCGACAACAATTGATTTAACGAGACCTTCTAGCATCTGATATGGAATGAGTCAAGGATGGCCCCATGACAGTAGCAAGTTGACAAAAGTAAATAGCACAAACTCTTGGGCACAAAACTAATATGGCCAATAATATAAATCACGACAAAAAAATCAAATGGTTTTTCTTATTAAAAGATATACACTGGGAAATTCTAAGAATAATAAAGCTACAATATGCATGTGTTAAAATACAAGCTTTTATGGATTTCAAATGAACTGAAGAAATCAGGAATCAGACTACACATACCATATATATCTGCAACAGCTTCTATGGATTTCTGCTTTGTCTTCTCATCATTCATTGCTAGAAGTTGTCGAACCACCTTTTGCTAAATTAAACAAATTAAACAAAAAGTTAAGATTTTTTGGACAATGTATTTTACTAGCAGGTATGAAAAATGTATTTTAAACTCACAAGTTATAATGTTGATTTTTTTGGACAATTACGACTATCATGTAATGCATGCTCCCCACAACTTCTGCATAGACGTGTCGATTTTTGCTTGATTTCAATGGATGTCTCCTTTCCACTTTTCAATCTTTTCCCGCTACCTTTGGTCTTTGCATAATTAGGTGGAAATATCTCGATTTGGGTTGGAATTTGTGAGTCCGTACATGGAAAATTGGAATCTATTTCATCGCAGTCATATGTTCCACGCATTCGATTCTCCCAAATCATTGCACAATTCCTTAAATCAATCAAACTTTCATCTTTTAATTTGGCAAGTTCCATACACCGAGCTAGTTGGGTCCATGTGCTTGATATCAATTTTCTTCTGCGCTCAATTTCTGAGAATCCTGCAAAGAATGTCTGGTCTATTTGAAAAATCAGCTTGCTAGTAGCAAGTTTGATCCATCTAGTTGTGATACAATAAGTTGGCAATTCAGTGACTCCTTGGCCTTTCAGAACCAACAATACATGACGACATGGAATGCCTTGGGTTTCAAACATTTTACAGCTGCAAGTTCTGTTTGACGAACTGTAAATGACTTCTCTGTACTTATCATTTGGGTTACAATTGTCTATTATAGTGAATATGCATGAATCATTGAGTTCTTGAGACCTTTTCACCCCGCAGTCTATACATGAAGCCCATAATTCTTCTTGGAATATATAAAAGTTTTTATGTGTATATATTGAAGCTGCATGTTTCTCGATTGGCAAGTTTGTTTTTATATCTGGTTTTCCATTAAATGTGACGTGCTTAGCCTTTAGTTCTCTCTGTGTTTGAGCTTCCATTGCATTATCAAATCTTGAATAAAACTCAACTACGCCGATTTTGTTGTTCCCAAAGTTTCCAAAGAATGAGTTTTCACTGTCTGACCTAGATGTCGTCCGCAATAAACCAGACAAAGGTATATCCTGTAAATATGCTGGAATCCACATTTTGCGAAGATCGAATATGTGCAATAACCAATCATTATTTGATAACTCAAAATCATATATTATAGCATTCCAAGTTGTTTCAAACTCACCCGACGTCTCAGAATTCCATACACATGATTTGAAACGTCTTTGAAATTCTGTGTTAGCATTTAAAACACCACCAACTTTTTCAGACAATTTCTTCATTATATGCCACATACAAAATCGGTGTTTTGTATTTTTAAATAATTTTTCTATAGCAATCCTCATTGCAGGGTCTTGATCGGTAACAATCAACACCGGTTCATTCCCTCCCATGCATTCTAAGAATTTCTCAAATAACCATGAAAATGATTCGGTTTTTTCGTTAGAAAGAAGCGCAGCACCAAAGGATATAGATAATCTGTGATGATTTAGTCCAGTAAATGGCGCAAATATCATCGAGTACTTATTTGTATTGTAGGTTGTATCAAAAGAAAGCAAATCACCAAACATAGAGTAATTATTTCTAGCAATACCATCAGCCCAAAACACAGATTTCAAAGGATCTTCGGCATCTAATTCATATGCATAGTTGAATGATGGGTTTTGCAGCTGTAAATTCTTGAAGTTTTGTATGAAAATTTGAGCATCAAAATCCGCAATCAGTGCTTTTAGGTCTCTGACATATTTTCTGGCATCTACACAGGTGAAACCTACATTTTCGTACCCTCCAACTTGTTCTTTCATTATGTGGAATTCCTGTGTAGGTCCTATATTCACCCGGCCTAATGTATTTAACAGATTCTTCTGGACATCTGTTATTTTCCGATTTGATCTTAAAAAATGTTTTTTCCTCGGGGTGCATAGTGTGTGATTATGCTCTTCATGAAAAGTGAACACGACATATTTTCCATCACTGGTCTTCTTAACACTAGCACTTGCCATACATCCGACTCTTGTATCTGATATTTTTCTGCATAGATTATCACCCATTTGCACTGGTTTATTCTTAACCTTAAACCCTTCTTTGGCGCACACAAAGTATTTATATTGCAGTTCACCTTTTTTATTTTTAGTGGCGGTTGAACTGCGCACACTAAATCCAACGTGATGTGCATAAGTTTTATAGAATAATTCAAATTCTTCAACTGACTCAAATATCTGTCCTTTGCGGGGTACTATCGCTTCAAAATTCTACAGAGAATAAATAAATTACAAAAAAGCAATAATAACAATGACCTCAACCAATGCAGAGAAGGATTTAATAAGTAGAAAATCCAAAGACCTAAACAATGACCTAAACAAATGCAGAGAAGGATTCTTCGGGATTACCTGATCGCCAGAGAGAGCGCCGTCAGAAGGGAGAAATGATCCCCCGGGAGGAAGTGAGATGCTGCCACGGGATGGAGAGGCGCTTATTAGGGCAGAGGTGCGGGAGAGAGCAGAGGGGCCTTCGTCTGACGCCAATACCGCCGCGGGAGGTACATTGGACACAGCTTGTCCATCTACGGCCATTATTGGGGAGGTCTCTGAGTTGCCACGAGGGTTTTGGAGTGACATCGCCGCCGTCGGGAGGGAGCAAAGAGGCGCTGCGCTGCGAATTGAAATCGCGAAATCACGAAATCGCAGAAAATAGTGCAGGCGCCGTGAATAGCGAGAGAGGGATCCGTAATCCCTGAATAGCGAGAGAGCGACGGGAGGGGAGTGTTCCGTCGGGAGGGAGAAGTAGAGGGCTCCGCTGATTAGCGATAAATGCACAGTGCAGGCGCCGTGAAGAAGGCGAAATCACGATTGACGGTCTGATGGCTTTCTTCGCATATTCGCAGAATATCACTCTTCGCATATGAACCTCCCGCGATTTGTCGATTTCACTCGTCCGAATAATCGGGCGGCTGATTTCGCCCGCCCGCATGCCCGCACAGGCAAAGAGCCCGCATTTGATATATATCCATATGTGTGTGTGTGTGTGTGTGTGTGTGTGTGTGTGTGTGTGTGTGTGTGTCAGAAAACTGTAAAAACACGGAACCCGAATTTAGCTAATTCTGGGTTCCACGCCTTTTGAAAATACGCTCACTATATGACATTTTGAAAATTGCATAGTTCCTTCCGGGTTCCGCCCCTTTTGAAAATAGGTATACTACATGATATTTTTATTAAAATTATTCAACATGAAAGTCGTAGATATTGACGAGATCTACAACTTTAATGTTGAACACTTTTTCTAAAAATATAATATAGTAGGTCTATTTTTAAAAAATGCGTGGAACCCGGATTTAGCTAAATCCGGGATCCGCGTACTTACATCAACCCCTATATATATATATATATATATATATATATATATATATATATATATATATATATATATATATATATATATATATATATATATATATATATCTTTCACTATTATAAGGGAAATGTTGTCTTTGGTGAAACATTCAAAAATATCAATTATGCCCTCATTTTTATATTTTAATGACTTGACATATATTATATTTTATTTCAAAAAAATTAAAATACAATGTCCATTCAAGTAATTACACTATCAAAAAATTAGAAGTAATGATGAAAATCCATTTAAATTCAAAAAGTTTTTTAGTAGAGCTCCTACACCTACTATGGTTGGTTGTCATTAGGCATGTCAGCGGTCTATTCAAGGAAGGTTATCATTGTTAAATTTTCTCAACGTGGTCAGCAAGATAGCCCAAACGCCAAATTAATATCTTCGAAACTACCCAGTTCTCACGTTGAACCAGCGGAACCAAGGAATAGAGGTAACAACCAACAAACAATGGAAGCACAAGCAGGTCTTTTATTCATTCACTTCTTTACAATGCGAGGCATACATAGCGAGACATGATTTCGCTAGTATAACAGCTGAAAATAGAAAGCACCAAAAAACAAGTCGGGCGGACAGCACCGGAGTCCGCCGAGACCGCGAGGTCGCCGAGGTCGCCGAGTCCGCTGAACTCGCCCAAGCTAAGCTGCAATCCACCGAATAGACACGGAGTCCGCCGAAGCCGCGAGGCCGCGCGGACACACCGTTATTCGCCTCCTGCTGAACCTGAACTGAGGAACACCCCTACCCGTCTGAAGCCGGCGGACAGGTTATTGAAGCTGGCAAAGATGAAACAGAACTGACAAGCCGCAGAGCGACCTCCTACTGAGTCCGCGGAGACCGCACACTTCCAAGTACTTGACCGAAGTCACAGCCAAACTCCTGGCTCCTTGAAGCTACCCGCGCGACCTGCACACAGCAAACCGTCAGCCTGAAACAATCCGCGCGGACTGACAAACACAGACCGCAGCACTTCGCTCAAGCCAACTTACTGTTCACTCTAGTCTTTTAGGTTATGCCAGGGGGGTCCTATTTATAGGCAAGGTGAGGAGTGTGGTCACCGCCCAAGAGATAGCGACACCACCCCAGCCCGCGCGATAGCAAAAACACCGTCCGCTGAGTCCGCAAGGACTTAGCCGGATACCAAGGCAAACTGCCAGGAGCAAGGCAAACATTGGCGAACCCTCTCTAGTCCTCCCAAGCTATGCGGACAAGGCATCAGCCCGCAAAGCTCCAACCACTGCAAGACAGCAACCCCCTTCAATGGCAGTCCGCACCAACCCGAGGCAGTCCGCAAGACTCACACCTCAATCCGCCACAAGTCCACGACCAAAGGAAGACAGCAACAGTCCGCCCGGTCACAGCAGACTTGGCGGATACCGCGGACACCATGGCCTTGGCACAAAGTGTGACAAAGTCCAAAACCATCAAGTGCCAATGCGAGCATGGCGGACACAAACGCTCGTCCTCCAAACACCCAAGCACAGACCGTCATGAGTCCGCGAGCTCCTCGTACTTCTGTCCAACGCAGCAGCCAACCCCGGACTCCAAAACCAGTCCGCCAATCGATCTCCACAGCAAATCGCCTGCTGTGCCACCAGAGCTCGACAAGGCCTCAGCCAAGCTCCAAGCCCAGTCCGCAACAGCCCATACCGCGGACACTCCAGTCCGCAAGCTTCCCGCGGACATGAGCCAACCCGCCTATCAGCACAAGCTTGCACCCGCGGCCACTGAGCAATGCACCAGTCCGCAAGCCTCCATCCGCTCAGGCCGCTCCTTGGCAAAGCCAATCAGCAAACACCCTATCCGCAGAAACCAGGCCGCATAGTCCGCGGACTCTATGCAACAAGCCGCTCAGAAGACAGCCGGCTTTCCACTAGACCTTCCACCAAGCCGCACATCTCAGTCCGCCCAGTCCGCCTAGTCCGCCAAAGCTATCCGCCCCAGGCTGCCCGGCCTGTCCCGTCACCCACTTCCACTTCCACTTCACAAATTTCAACACTCCCCCTTGAAGTGGGAAGTGGTGACCAAGCCCAGCAAGCTGCGCAAGCGTTCAAAGGGCCCCTTCGACAGTGGCTTCGTAAGATGTCAGCAAGATTATCTTCACTCCGAACATGCCCGACCAGCAGAGACCCCTCCAACACCTTCTCCCTGATGAAGTGGTGATCAATCTCTATATGCTTGGTCCTGGCATGACACACTGGATTGTTAACCAGTTTGAGAGCACTCTCATTATCACCCCGGAGTAAAGTAGGCCCTTGCACTTCTTCATGAACATCCTCTATAAGCCTCCTCAACCAAACGGCTTCCCGAGCAGCCAAGGCCGAAGCCTTATACTCCGCCTCCGTGGTTGAAACCGACATCGAGTCCTGCTTCTTGCTACACCACGAGATGCTAGCTGAACCGCAAGTGAACACATAACCTGAAGTAGACCTTCGATCATCCGAATCACCGCCATAGTCAGCATCCGTGTACCCGAGCAACGCAACCTCCGCGTCCCTTCTATAGAGGAGTCCCATGTCAGAAGAAGCCTTGACATACTTCAGAATTCCCTTCGCCGCCACTAGATGAGATTGCCTTGGTTCAGCCATATACCGACTTACTCGGCCAACAGCATAAGCGATATCCGGCCTTGTAATCGTCAGATAAATCAAGCTCCCAACAAGAGCCCTGAACACCAAGGGATCATGAATAACCCTTCCCTCATCTCGTCGAAGCTTCAGCCCAGATTCAGTGGAGTAGAGCACTTCTTCCCTTCGCCCATGCCGAACCGCTTCACAATGCGATCAGCATACCCTTTCTGGCTAATGAGAACCCCGCACTCCTTCCTCTCCACTTCCAGACCAAGAAAGTGATGCAACTCTCCCAAGTCTTTCATCTCGAAGCGTATAGCAAGCTCAACCCTGAGCCTTGCTACTTCCCCCTCCGAGTTCCCTGTGATGATCATGTCATCCACATACAGCAGGACCAAGACTCGTAGCTCTCCCTTCTTCTTGACGAACAAGCTTGAATCCGAGTTAGAAGCAAGGTATCCACAGAATTGCAAGTACTCTGCAATCTTCTCATACCACGCTCTAGGAGCTTGCTTCAACCCATAGAGAGCCTTCCTGAGTTTGCAGACATAGTCCGGATGCTTCTCAGAGACAAAACCAAGCGGCTGATCCATGAAGATGTCCTTGTCAATCTCTCCGTAAAGAAAGGCATTCTTCACATCGAGTTGCCACAACCTCCATCCCTTGCTAGCAGCCAAGGCGATCACCACTCTTACAGAAGTCATCTTCGCAACTGGACTGAATGTCTCCTCATAGTCTTCTCCATACTGCTGTGAGAATCCTCTAGTGACCAGGCGAGCCTTGAACCGATCAATGCTCCCATCAGCCTTCTTCTTCAACTTATACACCCACTTTTAAGTAACCGGAGTAACGCCATCAACCTTGGGCACAAGGTCCCAGCTTTCATTCTTCTTCAGAGCATCAATCTCTTCCTTCATGGCATCATCCCACTCCTTTACTCCAGTGGCCTCGTTGAATTTTGCAAGCTCTCGCTCATCTAGAGGACCTGCAAAGAAGCAGGAGACAAAGCTCACTGCATTCCCAACACAGTACCGAGCCGGTGGATTAACCACTCTCTTCGATCTCCGAAGAACCGGCTCCTTGCTCACGGCTTCCGTTGCTTCTTCGGGCTCCACTCCTACCTGGGGCAAGCATTGAGCAGTGCTCCCCCTGCTTCCTGAGCCAGAAGGCTCAGCCTTGGAGTTAGAAGCAACAGGAGCTACTGGTGAAACATCAAGCTCCTCTTCCAAGCCTTCAGCAGGCTCCACCGGTACTTCATCACCCTTGCTACTTCCGGTTAGCTCCACCGAGCCACCTCCATATGGCGTCAGCTCGTAAAAGACAACGTCTCTTGACACCACGAACTTCTTCGTCACAGGGTCCATGCATTTCCATCCCTTCTTCCGCTCATCATAGCCAACAAAGACAAGTTTCCTTGCCTTTGCATCCAGCTTTGTCCGTGAAGCATCCGGGACATGCACGTAGCAAGTTGAACCGAACACCCGAAGGTGTCCCACACACGGCTTCTCCTTCAGCAACAGCTCAATAGGAGTCTTCATGTTGATAGGGCTGAGTGGCATCCTGGTTGATAACATAAGCAGCACAAGATATTCCCTCTGCCCAAAAAGACTAGGGATATCTTTCGCATGATGTCAGCATTTGCAGGTCTCCGTCAGATGACGGATCTTTCGCTCCGCTACCCCATTTTGTTGTGGAGTGTGAGCACAAGTAAGCTCTCATTGGATCCCGTGCTTCCTGTAGAAGTTAGAAAACTCGGAGGAGAAAAACTCCCCCCCGTTATCAGTTCTAAGCTTCTTAATCCGCAAGCCAAGCCGGCCTTCTACCAACTCCTTAAACTCCACAAACAAACGGAAGGCTTCCGACTTCTCCTTTAAGAAGTACACCCAAGTATACCTTGAGTAGTCATCAACCAAGACAAGCATGTATCTGCTTCCGCCAAGGCTGGCAGTAACCGTGGTCCCATCAGGTCGCCATGAACACACTCCAGTGGTTTCTTGCTCCTTGTTTGTGATTTATCAAACGGAAGGCGATGTGCCTTACCGTATTGACAGCCCGCACAAACATGCCCATCACCAAAGGAGGACAACTTCGGCAACCCCCTCACCAAACTTCTACTCGCCATTGCCTTCAGCTTGTCCATGCCAACATGCCCCAGCCTCTCATGCCAGATAGCAGCGCTATCATTGGCCCTCATTCTATCAACATAAGCACTGGTGGAAAGAACAAATAAGTTCTTCACCCTCCTCCCAACATGAGCAACATCAGCCTTTACCGCTGATACGTTGCGAAGGAACCTCACGTCTGTTGGCCCAAACAGAACGTGATACCCAGCGTCCACCGCATTGGTCACCGAGAAGAGCTTCTTCTTCATGCCCGGCACGTGATACACACTCCTTAACGTGAGTGGCCCCTGATCACTACCCAATGACACGACCCCCTCTTTCTCTACTGCATAAACAGTATTATCAACAGTGATAATAGCTTCATTACCTGAGTAACCCTGCATGGAGGTGAACTTCGATTTGTCTCCGGTGAGGTGATGACCACACCCGGAGTCCACGATCCACTCGCTGTTGAAGTCCTCAGCAGACAAGGCCCGGACATAAGTGCCCGTCATGAAAGCTCCGCCCCATTCTGCTTCTTCACTTCTCGAGCAAGCTTCCTCCTTTCCCGCAGCATGCCCAGGCTGCAGTTTGACCTTGCAGTCCCGCTTGAAGTGCCCTCGTTCATGACACCGGTAGCACTTCAGATTCTTCTTCCAGTCCTTAGGAGCATTGCTCCTCTCCGGCGGATATGAAGTTAAAGTCTCCTTCTCAACAACGGCCTGCACCTTCTTCTTCTTCTTCTTCCCTTCCCATCCTTTCTTCTTGCCTGAGAAGAGAGCTTCACTGGCGTCCTGATTCAGGTTCACTCCAGCCATCTGCCTTGCTAAGCTCTCCTGCGAGGCAAGCAGATTCTCCAGCTCCAGCAATGACGGCTGAGTAGCCCACCCTTGAACAGATGTGACAAAGGCCACATACTCCTTCCGCAAGCCGCGGATAATGTGCCTTTTCATCTTTGCCTCAGAGATAGGCTCATCAGGATCCAGTGCCGACAGCTCAGCACACAAGCTCTTCATCTTTAAGAAGTACTTGGAGATGGAAAGGTCTCCCTGCGTTGCCCTGGCCAACTCATTCTCCAGGAACTGAAGCTGCGCCACATTCTTCCTATTGAACAACTCATCAATGGTTGTCCAAATATCAGCAGCCGACTCACATCCAATGATGTGATCAAACAGTTCTAGAGACACAGCTCTCTTCAGAACGAACTCCGCCTTAGCATTTGTTCTTCTCCAGAGCCTAACCTGCTCAGCAGTACCGAAAGCAGCAGTGACTTCCTGTCTGTCGTCACCACCGACGACTTCCTACAGCTCCTCGCCAAGAAGATAACTCTTCATGCACGACTTCCACTTCTTAAAGTTAGTCGGCGTTAAGAGTTCAATGCCCAGACCTCTTGCAAAGCTCCCTTCCATTGCAACACCTATTAGCAACCTAGCAGCAGCTCCGAGCAGCAACACAGGCTGATCACCACTCAATCACTGATTAACAACACTGGCTGTCTTCCGCTCACGCAACTGAACCTCAGAAACCTCGCTCTGATACCATGTTAAATTTTCTCAACGTGGTCAGCAAGATAGCCCAAACGCCAAATTAATATCTTCGGAACTACCCAGTTCTCACGTTGAACTAGCGGAACCAAGCAATAGAGGTAACAACCAACAAATAATGGAAGCACAAGCAGGTCTTTTATTCATTCACTTCTTTACAATGCGAGGCATACATAGCGCGACATGATTTCGCTAGTATAACAGCTGAAAACAGAAAGCACCAAAAAACAAGCCGGGTGGACAGCACCGGAGTCCGCCGAGACCGCGAGGTCGCCGAGGTCGCCGAGTCCGCTGAACTCGCCCAAGCTAAGCTGCAATCCGCCGAATAGACACGGAGTCCGCCGAAGACGCGAGGCCGCGCGGACACACCGTTATTCGCCTCCTGCTGAACCTGAACTGAGGAACACCCCTACCTGCCTGAAGTCAGCGGACAGGTTATTGAAGCTGGCAAAGATGAAACAGAACTGACAAGCCGCAGAGCGACCTCCTGCTGAGTTCGCAGAGACCGCACACTTCCATGTACTTAACCGAAGTCACAGCCAAAATCCTGGCTCCTTGAAGCTACCCGCGCGACCTGCACACAGCAAACCGTCAGCCTGAAACAATCTGCGCGGACTGACAAACACAGACCGCAGCACTTCGCTCAACCCAACTTACTGTTCACTCTAGTCTTTTAGGTTATGCCAGGGGGGTCCTATTTATAGGAAAGGTGAGGAGTGTGGTCACCTCCCAGGAGATAGCGACACCACCCCAGCCCGCGCGATAGCAAAAACACCGTCCGCTAAGTCCGCAAGGACATAGCCGGATACCAAGGCAAACCGCCAGGAGCAAGGCAAACATTGGCGAACCCTCTCCAGTCCGCCCAAGCTATGCGGACAAGGCATCAGCTCGCAAAGCTCCAACCACTGCTGTTGGGTACATTGGCTAAATGTACCTGATTTGAAGAAGCCTCACCCAACTCAATGATATACATCATAATGTATTTGATGTATGTTGAGTTTGTTTGTGCAGGTTAAGTAATTACTGGACTGAAGCAAAAAGTTTCTAATTCCATGTGTCGACACCCAGAGGAAAAGTGTCGACACTCAAGAAAGCTTGTGTCGACACCCAGACAAGCAGTGTCGACACTTGGAGTCATTGTGTCGACACCTGGGATGCAGAGTCGACACCAGACAGAAAGTGTCGACACTTGGAGCTGTGTCGACACTCAGTGAAGAAAAGTGCAGACAGAAAGTGTCGACACAAGGAGCTGTGTCGACACCCAGTGAAGCTGAGTCTACACCAGAAAGTGTCGACATTTGGAGCTATGTCGACACTCAGCAAAAGTCAGCAGAGACTAAGTTAAAGTGTCGACACCCAGAATAATGTGTCGACACAACAAGAAGAGTCAGCACTTGAAGAAAGTGTCGACACCAAAAACAAAGTGTCGACACTCAACAGAAGAGTCAACACATGAAGTAAGTGTCGACACCTAGAACAATGTGTCGACACTCAGCTGAAGACTCTACACTTGAAGAAAGTGTCGACACAAGGAGCTGTGTCGACACTTAGTAGAGAACAGAATTATCGACAAAATATTCTAAGTACAAGTGTCGACACTAAGGGAATGTGTCGACACTCAGTTGAAGTCTCAACAGAAGAATCAAGTGTCGACACAAGGAGCTGTGTCGACACTCAGCAATAATCAACATAGAAGACTATGTGTCGACACCAAGAAGCAGTGTCGACACTTAACAGATTCAACACAAGAAGATGTGTCGACACAAAGGAGATGTGTCGACACTTAGAAGAATTCAGCTGAAGATAGAAGATCAAGTACTTGTGTCGACACTCAATTTTAGTGTCGACACCTGAAGAAGAATCTGTGTCGAGACATACAAGGAGTTGTGTCGACACCTTGTAGACTTGTGTCGACACTTACACAGCATGTGTCGACACTTGAACTATAAGTGTCGACACTTAAAGGCAGAAAGTCTCGACACTTTCAGACAGTTAGAGATTTTTAAAAAATGACTGGATGACTTGACAGCTGCCGTTCCAGCCGGTCTACAGCACCTGTCAGAGATATCAGAAGTCAGTTATGGACCGGACCAACCGGTTACCATGAAGAAGGCCTATAAATAGGCACCTACAGTTTACAGAAAAAGTGGATCACATTGTTGAAGAACAAGTTATTAAAGTGGTACACAGAGTATCAAATCAAGAAGATCTTGCAGTTCAAGTGCAGATCTAAGAAGTTGGAGAGAGAGGGCTCCATCCAAGAAATCAGCCTCTGGAACTAGGCTGAGAAGAAGGGTTCAGATCTATTCTGAATTCTAAGTGGCAGAGGTCAAGGAACAACTGCAGAAGGAGACAATCTTATTCAGTTCTACTCAAGAAGCTTTGAAGAAAGCTAAGTCAGATTGAATCCAGCTGAGTTCTTCCAAGAACTCATCAAGAAACTCTCAACTCCCCTCTCTTGTTTCAGAGTTGTTGAGTTATTATTTTATAATCATTTTTATCTTGTAGGATCCTTTGGATCTGAGTGAATTGTAAGCCTATAATTATAAAGGCTGAGGGTAGGGCTTTTGGCCTGAGTGTAGGAGATTGTTATCTCTGAGTGTAGGCCTTGATTGGCTGAGTGTAGGCCTGGGTGGCTGAGTGTAGGCCTTTGTGGCTGAGTGTAGGCTTTGGGATAAAGCTGAGTTGTAAGGCTTGGGCCTGAGGTGTAGGAACCAATTTGGGTTCTGAGACAGTGGAGGAGTTTGGCCGAATCTAGTACACTACTAGATAGGCGAAGGGGGAAAGTGGATGTACCCATATCTTGGGGAACCACTATAAAACACTGTGTCTGCTGTGCTGTGCTGTGCTGTAATTGTTGCTGTGTGTTTGCTGTGATAGAATAGTTAGAAATCTGTGATATTAACTGTCTACTGCCATTAAAGTTTAAAAAGGATTAGGTCACCTATTCACCCCCCCCCCCCTCTAGGTGTTTAGGTAACATATCTTTCAAGTGGTATCAGAGCCAGGTTCCTCAAAAAGGACTAACAGTCTGAGGATATCCTGTTTGGCAGATTCAGTGTAAGGCAAAATACAGATTCAAGAAATTCAAGAAAATCAAGAAACATGAGTTTCTCTGAAAATCACAAGGAATTGGGTTCCATGAAATTGCCCATATGCAGAAAGGAAATCTTTGGGATCTGGAAGGAAAGGGTAAGGCTGTTTATGGAGGCCTCAGACCCTAGAATCTACATCACAGTAAAGGAAGGGCCTTATGTGCCCATGAAGATATCTGTTCTAGATGCAAATCAGAGAACTCCAAAAGATTTCTCTGAAATGACTAAGGATGAGATTGTCTTAGCCATCATGGACAAGAGGGCACAAAACATAATAGTGAGTGCCATTGATGATGCAACTTTTCAGAATCTTATACACTGCAAGACAGCCAAAGAGATGTGGGACACTCTTATAGTGTATATGGAAGGATCTGAAGAAGTTAGACAAGATAGAAAATCCTTGCTAAATCAGGAGTATGAGAGTTTTAGACAAGGAAAGGGTGATAGCATAACTGAGTGCTATAAGAAGTTCTACAGAATAGTGAATGAACTCATGTCTTATGGAAGAGAGTTCAGTAACTATGAACTAAATGACAAATTCTTAAGGTCCCTAACCAAAGATTGGGACACCAAGATCTGTGCCATAAGAGAAATGGCTAAGTTGGGGGAAATTCCTCCTCCTACACTATTTGGCAAATTATTGTCTTATAAGATACAGTTGACAGTGAGGAAAGAGGAGGAGAAATCAACAAGAACTGAGCACAAGGAGAGAACAGTTGCTTTCAAGACAGATGTCCCCAGAAAGTGCAGGAATAAGTCATCAACTCCACCTCCAGAGGTAGTTGAATCCGAATCAGATGAGTCAGTCAGCACAAAAACTGAGAGCAGTGAAAGTGATGAAGACTTTGTTGCCTTCACTAGACACTTTCAGAAATTCTTGAAGAAAAAATAGTGGAGGTCAAGACCTTCTACTTCAAAGGGAAAGGAAGTCTTTTATCAGGAGAAAAAGCCTTCAAAGAAAGACAGGAAGAGGACAAAGTCAAGCAAGGCAACTGGTTCAAAGATTGTGTGCTATTGCTGTAATAGACAGGGCCATGTTATTGCAGATTGTCCAGAAAAGAGAAAGGAATCTGGTGACAGGAAAAAGCCTCACTTCAAAGACAAGAAAGAGAAGTCTTTTGTTGCCAAGAAGGAGAAGACTCTATCAGATATCTCTTCTTCAGAAACTGAGTCTGAGGCTGAAGCCTACATAGAGCTGTTTGCTGAAGAAGAAGAAGAAGAATTCATGCAGATCATGGAGTCTATTTATGAACAAGAAGACAGTCATTGCCAAGGGCTAATGGCTTTGACAGAGAGTGCCAAAATCCTGGAGCAGCCAGGACCTAGTAAGGTACAAGGTTCAAGTTCAAGTTCAGTTTCTTGTTCTAGTTCAGATTCAGATTCTTCTTCATCAAGTGATGAGAATGTATCTGAGTCTGAGGATGATATTCATCAGTTTATAGATGAATATAAAGTGCTGTTGCAAGCTTACAAGAAAAGCAAGTCCCTTGCCAAAAGTCAGGCAAAAGAAATTGCTGATCTTAAAGCTGCTGCAACAGATTCTGAGAAGCAATTTGATCAAAAGATTAATGAAATAGCCAGGCTGAAACACATAACAGTGATTCAGATGGGCACTATCACCTTTAAGAATGATCAAATCAAGAGTCTGGAGATAAATCTTCAGAAAGAGAGAGAGATCTTGTTGCTAGGTTTTCTAAACCTAAGTCAGTGCTACCTTTAATTGATGAATTTGTTCATCATAAAGGCAAGGCCGGACTGGGCTTTATTAGACCTGCAGGGACTGAGCAGTCCAAGTCTAAGTCCAAGGGCAAAGCTTCAACATTCAACAAGCCTGCTGTAGACAAGACAGCCAAGGCAGTACCTAAGCAAAGGTACAATAAGTTTGAATGTTGGTGCTGTGGCAAAATTGGCCATTTTGCAGTGGACTGTTGGCACAATGCTAGTGCCAAAGTGAGTATCAAACTACCTGTTGGAAAGCCAGTGGGTAGCTTTGTCAGATTGCAGACTAACAAGTACCAAGGACCCAAGAATTCTTTGGGTTCTAAGGTTCATTAATCTGTTTTGCAGGTGAGTCCAAGTGACCATACCCCAACATGGTACTTGGACAGTGGATGTTCCAGACATATGACTGGAACAAGAGGATTACTAAAGGACTATATTCCAATAAAAGATGGTCCAAAAGTCACCTTTGGTGGTTCTGAAAAAGGAATCATCAAAGGGTTTGGTAACATTTCTACAAACTTGGTTACCATTACTCAAGTGGCTTATGTTAAAGGGTTGAGACACAACCTAATAAGTATAAGTCAACTAAGTGATGTAGGGTATGACATCTCATTTGTTAAAAATGGTTGTCATATCAAGAGGTCAAGTGATCAAGAGATCATTTTGACTGGTTATAGGAAGAGGAATGTCTACTGCCTAGACATTATGATTGAGAACAATGGTTCTCCAGTTTATGTCTTGTAGCTGATGAGACAGTCTCTCATTGTGTCAAATGGCACAAGAGGCTTGCCCATCTTAACTACAAGACTATTAGTAAACTCTTTAGCAAAGAGTTAGTGAGGAATGGTCCTCAAGTTAAGTGTGTCAAAGATGGTATTTGCTCAGCTTGTCAAAAGGGCAAGCAGACTAAATCCACCTTTAAAGCATAGAAAACAAAGATGTTGTGAGGTGTTTGTACCTCTTGCATATGGATCTCTTTGGTCCAATGCCAGTTCACAGCTTAGGTAGGAAGGTCTATACCTTTGTAGTTGTAGATGACTACTCAAGTTTTTCTTGGGTGTTCTTCTTAAGACAGAAATCTGAAACACCTAGTGTTTTCTATAGCTTTGTCAAGCAAATTCAGAATGAACTAAATAGTACAGTGGTCAAAATTAGAAGTGACCATGGTACTGAATTTCAGTCTGATAACATGACAAAACTATGTGAAGACTTTGGGATATTTCAAGAATTCTCTTCACCTAGAACACCTCAGCAAAATGGCATTGCTGAGAGGAAAAATAGGACCTTGATAGAGGCTGGTAGGACCCTATTAAGTGATACATCACTGGTAGAGTATTTCTGGGCTGAAGCAGTTAACACTGCATGCCATGTTATAAATAGGGCTACCATCACTAAAAGGCTTAACAAGACACCCTATGAAGTTGTGAAAGGTAGGAAACCAAAACCTATCCTATTTCAGGATCTTTGGTTGCAAATGCTTCATACTTAACAATGGGAAGTCTTACTTAACTAAGTTTGCTGCCAAGTCCCAAGAGGGAATTTTTGTTGGGTACAGTAATAATAGTAAGGCTTATAGAGTCTACAACTTGACTACACAAGTTGTAGAAGAATCTGTGCACGCAGTTTTTCATGAGACTAAACTTATTAACAATGAGTTGTCTAGTAGTGTATGCAGCCCCACAGGTTTAACAAAGAAAATGGACAGGCTAACTATAGAAGAAGTACCTGCTGTAAGACAGCAAGTAGAAGACAGTAGATGTTGTCCAGGGGGAGAACTACATGTGCCAATTACTGAAGAAGTACAAGGTATACAACATGATGGAGATGCTGAAGAGGTTCAACCAGAAGTAAGGATGCCTCCAGCCAACAGGCATCTAAGAGATCATCCAGTAGAGCAGATTATTGGAAATCCAAGACAAGGAGTACAAACCAGGAGCAGATACATGAATACAGCAATCTACTCCAGTTTCCTGTCTCAAGTTGAACCTAAGAAACTTGAAGAAGCAATACAACATCCATAATGGACTGAAGCAATGCAAGAAGAGCTTAATCAGTTCAAGAGGTGCAAGGTCTGAGAACTTGTTCCTAAACCTAAAGACCATAATGTAATAGGAACTAAGTGGATCTACAGGAATAAGATGGATAAACAAGGGGTCATCATTAAGAATAAGGCTAGACTGGTTGCTAAAGGATATAGGCAAGAAGAAGGTATTGATTTTGATCAAACCTTTGCTCCAGTAGCCAGACTGGAAGCCATAGGAATGTTCTTGGCCTATGCAACCTATCAAGGATTCAAGGTTTACCAGATGGATGTCAAGTCAGCATTCCAAAATGGTAATCTTAAGGAAGAAGTCTATGTGGAACAGCCTTCAGGTTTTGTTGATCCAACTCTACCTCATCATGTCTATAGACTTAGGAAAGCTTTATATGGGTTAAAGCAAGCCCCTAGGGCTTGGTATGAAACTCTATCTAGTTTCCTCATTGAGAACAAGTTCTCAAGGGGGAAAATAGATAAAACTCTATTCCTTAGGGAATCTAGAGACAAAGTAATACTAGTCCAAATATATGTAGATGACATTATATTTGGGTCTACTGAAAGCAGCCTTTGCAAAAAGTTTGCAAAACTGATGCAATGTCAGTTTGAGATGAGTAGTATGGGAGAGCTGAAGTTTTTCTTGGGTCTCCAAGTTAAACAGACTGAAAATGGTTTATCCATATGTCAGTCCAAGTTCACCCTAGAACTCATAAGGAATTATGGTATGGATTCATCCAGCACCATGAAGACTCCTATGGGGTCAAGTATGTCTCTTAGCAAGGATGATGCAGGGAAACCTGTAGATGAAACCTTGTATAGAGGGATAGTTGGCTCCCTATTATACTTGACTGCTAGTAGACCTGACATCATGTATGCTACATGTGTTTGTGCCAGGTATCAAGCCTGCCCTAAAGAGTCTCATTTGACAGCAGTCAAAAGAATATTGAGATATCTAAAGGGCACTCCCTATCTAGGCCTCTGTTACCCTAGGAATGGAAATTTTGATCTAACAGGTTATTCAGATGCAGACTTTGCAGGATGCAAAGAAGATAGAAATAGCACTACTGGAACCTGTCAATTCCTAGGTGGGAGACTAATTTCATGGAGTAGCAAAAAGCAAACCAGTGTGGCTATCTACACAGCAGAGTCAGAGTATGTGGCTGCAGGAAGTTGCTGTGCTCAACTTCTGTGGATACAACATCAGCTAGAGGACTATGGATTTTAGGTAAGTAGAACTCCACTTTTCTGTGATTCTACAAGTGTTATTTCAATAGCTAATAACCCTGTATCACATAGTAGAACAAAACATATTGAAATTAAATATCATTTTCTTAGGGAGCATGTAGAAAGAGAAGATAATTTATTAGAATATGTTAAAACTGATAATCAAATAGCTGATATGTTTACTAAGCCCCTAGAAGAAGCTAAGTTCAATAGATTCAAAATTGAACTAGGAATGATAAACTTAGAGTAAGTTTACAGATTTGAAAATGACTAAGTAAAAAGGTGTCGACACATAGACAAGTCTATGTCGACACAGAATAGTGTTGTCGACACTTCAGGAAAAAGGTGTCGACACATCTAGGATGTGGTGTCGACACTTCAGAATGTTAGTGTCGACACATGTCCAGTAGGTGTCGACACATCCAAAGTGGTGCCGACACTTATGTTTTACTCAGAATTTTCTAAGTAAAGTCTCGACATTATGTCGAGTTATGTTGTGTCGACACATAACCAAGTGTCGACACATAAAATATGTTGACTAAACTTGTGTTGACACATATGTGTCGAGACATTATAAGTCAGTGCCGACACTTATTGCTAGTGTCGACACATTTTAAGTTAACTATCCCGCCTGTTCATCTTCAAAATCAGAAAGGTATAAATAAGGTTCTGTCTTTGTTTGTCGACACGCTTTCACAGTTTCGAGACTCAAACTTCTGTGTCGACACCTCTCTTTTCTAAAGACAAATTCTACAAACCCTAATGGCGCCAAAGCTTGAGAAGAATGTTAACGAAGGATATGAGCTAGTGCGCGGTGCGTTCGACGATGCAGAACAAGAAATCAAGTCGGTCGTAACTCTAGTCGCCAATTCTGGACTAGAATATCTAGTGTCTGAACCTACGAAGATTTGGAAGAAAGAGGTTCTTGAATTCCTAAATGGAGCTCAGATAGATGAATCTGGATACAAAATCAAATCCAGAGTTCATGGTGCAAGGGTTAAGGTATCCCCTAAAAATCTGAGGAAGGTGCTCCAGCTACCAAAAACTCAAGATGAAGAAGAAGTTACTGCATCCAAGACCAGGGAAGCTCTAACCTGGTGTGGACTGGATCCAAAAATGAAGATAGGCTCTGTGTTTAACAGGAAGGGCATGAATAGCCAAGGCAAATTCCTGTCTGAGATAGTGGGAAAGGTCTTACTCAGTAAGCCAGGAGGGCATGACAGAGTGTCTGCCTCCATGTTCATTATAATGACAAGAATTATCTTCACTATAAGAACTGATTGGTCAGTTAGTGTTTGACAAGATTAAGGAGAGCTTGAAGAAGCCCAATCTGGGCAGAATCATTAGTCTATACCTAGCTGGTGTGATACCAGAGGTAATGAGTACTACTGCAGGAAGCAAGATAAATCATATGAGGAAGATGGATCTAAGGATCTTTTCTAGATGGGACAGGGTGTTGTCCAAGGAAATGCCAACTCCAGAGAAGACAGTTACTGAGAAGGAGATTCCTCCAAAGAAAAAGAGAAAAACTGCTCCAATGGCACAAGAGTCCTCCAGCAGTTCTGAAAGTGAAGAACAAGTTGTTTTTACTCCAGATGACCAAGAGGAAGAGACTGCAGTGAAATCTCCTGTTCTCAAGAGGCTGCTGAGATCCAGGGGGAGCTGCCTCAAGCTAGCCCCATCCACAGGGATCACAGCCAGGGGGAGTCTCCAGTTGTAGAAGAACCCTCTACACTGGAAAGTGAGCAAGCCACAACCATCATACAAGAGATACTCACTGACCTAAATACTTTAGAATATCTTATAGAAGATGCTGATTTATCTGATGTTCCTCAGCAAACTCAGCTGGATAGTCCAGTACCAGATGTTGTTGAAGATGACACATCTACTGTACAAGTGATTCCTGATACAGTGGTTGAAGAGCAAAGACTGTCTCCAGCTTCTTCACCACCAGAATACATGTTAGAAAGTAGAGACAAGAAGCGAAAAGTAGAGAACAAGCGAATAAACTTTTGAATAATTGAAATTTTATTATCCAAAAAAGGTATCTATTACAAAGGTATGCCCTCCTTTATATAGAATGGAGGAGAGAAGAGAGAATACAAATAAGAGATGTGGGACTAAAATTTACAGGACAAGCGGACTGTACAAAACAAACCGCACAAGCCGCGCGGTTAGACAGCAGGGCTAACCGCACGGCTACCACCAGAGAGGAAGAGAGACTGTCAGGGTAGACCGCCAGACCGCCCGGTCTCCAAGCCGACTGAGACAAATCGCCAGACCGCGCGGTCTGGAACCCGCCAAGACAAACCGCCAGACCGCCCGGTCACCAACTTCAACACTCCCCCTCAAGCTGGAGCATATATATCGATCATGCCCAGCTTGTCACAGATGTGGAAAAAGGAAGCGGACACTGGCTTGGTGAAGACGTCTGCCAACTCGTTGTCGGATGTGACAAATGGAGTGCAAATCTGTTTCTTCAATATTTCTTCTCGAATAAAATGACAGTCGACTTCTATGTGTTTTGTTCTCTCATGAAAGACCGGATTTTTGGAAATGTGTATCGCGGCCTTATTGTCACAGAACATAGGAAGAGGATAGTTGTAAACCTCTCCTAAGTCAAGCATGAGAGCCCGCAACCACTTCAACTCACATGTAGTCGATGCCATGCTACGATATTCAGCCTCTGCACTAGACCTGGAAACGACGGACTGTTTCTTGCTCTTCCAACTCACAAGATTGCCTCCAACAAATGTGCAGAAACCTGAAGTCGATTTGCGGTCCCCTTTGTCATCTGCATAGCTTGAATCAGAGTAAGCTTCAACCCTTAGGTGACCATTCTTCTGAAATAGGAGTCCTTTCCTGGAGCAGCTTTAATATACTCTAATATCCTCAGAGCAGATTGTAGATGACACTCCCTCGGAGCTTGCATGAACTGGCTCACCTTGCCAACAGCATAGGAGATGTCGGGTCTGGTTACCGTGAGATATATGAGCTTGCCCACCAGACGCCGGTATCTCGTAAGATCAGAGAGAAGAGGTGAGTCATCTGTCCAAGTTTTGTCTTCTCCAGCAGCCATAGGACAACGTGCAGGTTTAGCACCAGTGAGTCCTGCATCCTTTAAAAGATCAAGAGCATACTTCCGTTGTGAAAGGACCATGGAGTTGGGCTTTCTAGAGATTTCAATCCCCAGAAAGTATTTCGGGGAGCCCATATCCTTTGTAACCAGATGTTGACGAAGGTGTTTCTTGGTCATCAGTATCCCATCCTGGTCATCGCCAGTAAGAAGAATGTCATCAACATAAACCGCAAGAACAACAAGACCAGAGGCGGTTTTCCGAACAAACAAGGAGTGATCTGCTGAGCTTCGTGTAAAACCAATGGCCGCAACAATGCCACTGAACTTGTCAAACCAGGCACGAGGACTCTGCTTGAGGCCATAGATAGCCTTCTTTAGCCGGCATACCCGTGTCTCCCCCTGAGCAACATACCCAGGAGGTTGCTCCATGTAAACAGCTTCCTGCAGATCTCCATAGAGGAAGGCATTCTTAACATCTAGCTGCGAGATGGGCCAATCCCTGTTGACAGCTACAGAGAGAAGAACCCGAATAGTGCTGAGGCGAGCCACGGGCGAGAAAGTGTCAAAGTAATCAACCCCATAAGTTTGGGTAAAACCCTTGGCAACCAGGCGAGCCTTATAACGATCCACACTACCATCCGGGAGAAACTTCACCACGAAGACCAGCGACAACCAACAACATCGGTGCCGAAAGGAGGCGGAACAAGGGTCCAGGTACCCCGTTCAGTGAGAGTAGCAATCTCCTCATCCATGGCAACTTTCCAGTGAGGAATAGTAAGGGCCTCCTGGTAGGAACGGGGGGTGGTAGTGGCCGAGATAGCCAGGGCAAAGGCTCGGCGAGCAGGGGTAAGGCGATCGTAGGAAACAACCGCAGCAAGAGGATGGTGGGTACAAGCCCGAACCCCTTTGCGAAGAGCAATCGGGAGATCCAGGTCAGCAGGAGCCTCAGTTTCCGGAGTATCCGTGGTGGAGAGAGCTGGCCCGGGATTAGAGAGAGATGGCAGCGGAGTGGAGGGAGAAAGCGGAGTAGAGGGTGGAGATGAGGAGGATGGGGAAGGCGGTGGAGTGGGTGGAGAGGGCGGAACCTCAGTGGGAGCAGAGGGAAGGGATGAGTTGGTATGAGGAGGAGGAGCAGGAGGAGGAGAAGAGGAAGCGGGAGAGAAGTAAGATGCATTGGCAAAGAAGGTGACATCCGCAGAGACAAATTGCTTGCGGGTAACAGGGTCAAAGCAACAATAGCCTTTCTGAGTGGGAGAGTAGCCCAGAAAGACACATTTGGTGGCACGGGGTGAGAGTTTATCACGAGTGGCAGCGGGAGAGTGCACAAAAGCGGTGCACCCAAAGATGTGTAGAGGAAGAGGAAAGGGATCCTTGTCCGGATAAAGAATGGAGAAGGGGGTAGCACCGTGGAGAACGGTGGAGGGAAGGCGATTGATGAGATAGCAGGAGAGAAGGACAGCATAGCCCCAATAGGAGCGAGGAACATGCATTTGATTCATCATAGTGCGAGCGACATCAAGGAGGTGACGGTTTTTGCGTTCCGCCACCCCATTTTGTTGGGAAGTGTAGACACAGCTGGTTTGACGAATAACACCATGGTGAGTGCAAAAGGAGGAGAAGTCGTGGCTAAGATACTCCTTAGCATTGTCAGAACGAAGGATTTTAATAGACGTAGCAAACTGAGTTTTAACCATCGAATAAAAGGAGGTCCAAACAGAGAACAACTCGGAGCGATCTTTAAGAAGATAGACCCACGTAGCCCGAGAGAAATCATCAATGAAGGTGACAAAATAGGAACTGCCCCGACCGATGGTGAGGGTAGGAGCGGGACCCCATATGTCAGAGTGAACGAGGTCGAACGGTTGGGAAGAGCCCCGACTTTGCGTTGGTGGGAAGGAGGAGCGGTGATGTTTGCCAAGTTGACATGCATCACAGTTTAGAGGAGGATGATGAGGAGGGAGGTGCGGCAGGAGCTGACGTAGAATGCGGGGAGGAGCATGTCCAAGGCGAAGATGCCATTGGAGAAGATCTGTAGAGGAGGAGGAGAAGACGGATAGAGCAGAAACGTTGTCGAGGAAGTAGAGGCCACCACTCTCAGTCCCGGTAGCAATCGTCCGTTGGGAGTCCGGATCCTGAAAAACACAAGAGGTAGGGGTGAATGTGACAGAACACCGTAGTTGCTTGCATAAAGAAGTAACCGATAATAAATTGCACGGAAACTTGGGCACATAGAGGGTATCAGCCAAGCAGAGAGATGGAGTGACTTGAACCATGCCCGTCCCATGGACCGGGGAGGGAGATCCATCAGCGACAATGACCGGGGGCAACTGAGCCTGTGTGTCAAGTAGAGAGAAACATTGAGAGTTGCCGGTCATATGACTTGTTGCACCAGAGTCGATGAGTCATCCTCCGCGAGTCATAACATGAGAACTACCAGAAGAGGTGACCACGGAGGCGGATAGGCTGGAGGAGAAAGCCATGGAAGCAAGAGAGTAGCAAACCGCGACGAGAAGAACAAGCCGCGAGAAGAGAATAGAGCACCAAGCCGGGCGACCAGAAAATAGGTCGGGCGGCTAGAAAGGCCGCTTCCAAGAAGTCGAGCAAAGCAGAGGGGAAGAAGTCGCACGACCTGAAAAAGTCGGGCGAACAGAGGAGAACAAGTCGCACGGCCAAAGATGAGGCCGAGGCGACTAGCAAGCAGGAGCGGGTAGAAGGCAACAAGAAGGAAGCGGCGAAAAAGCAGGCAAAGGTCCAGCGGGGAAGAGGTCGCGCGGACTGAGAAGACCGAGCGAACAGAAGAGAAGAGAAGAGCAGGTGACCGCGACCAAGATGCGGGTGAAAAAGGAACAACCCGCACGGTCAGGCAGATCACAGCAGCAAACCGCGAGTATAGAGACAAGACACGCGGACAGAGACAGACCGCAACGACTAGGAAGTCGGAGAGGCAAGAAAGAACAAGGAGCGCGGCGACAACGAAACAGGTCGCGGCGACAAAGAGTAGTAGGAGAAGAGAATCAAGAGGAAGCAAGCCGCGCGAACTGGGCGGCGGACAGAAACAAGCCGCGCGGATAGAAACAAGCCGCGCGGGTAGAAGAGAGGGCAAGCCGCGAACCAAGTCGCAGAATGCGGAAAACATGTCGCGAACAACAGAGAGCGCACAGAATCAGGAGGAAATGACCGTGTGCTCTGATACCATGTTAGAAAGTAGAGACAAGAAGCGAAAAGTAGAGAACAAGCGAATAAACTTTTGAATAATTGAAATTTTATTATCCAAAAAAGGTATCTATTACAAAGGTATGCCCTCCTTTATATAGAATGGAGGAGAGAAGAGAGAATACAAATAAGAGATGTGGGACTACAATTTACAGGACAAGCGGACTGTACAAAACAAACCGCACAAGCCGCGCGGTTAGACAGCAGGGCTAACCGCACGGCTACCACCAGAGAGGAAGAGAGACTGTCAGGGTAGACCGCCAGACCGCCCGGTCTCCAAGCCGACTGAGACAAATCGCCAGACCGCGCGGTCTGGAACCCGCCAAGACAAACCGCCAGACCGCCCGGTCACCAACTTCAACAATACACAATGGAAGACTTGTTCCTAAATCTGGATCAAGCAGATTTTGATAAGGAAGCTGATACTGCTGAAGGAGAGAATGCTGCTGCTGAGGGGGAGCAAATGCCAGTTCTGGAAGAGCCTATAAGGCAACAACCTGAGAAGCCTCAAAGCCCTAAGGACATGGTTGACATAGCCAGCACTTCTGCCTCTGAAGATGAGGAGAGTGATAGGGCAAAGAAGAAGAAACTGTATGTATTCAAGAGGAGAAGCCAAAGTTATAAAAATTCTTTACAATCAATTGCACCACAGACTATAGTTCAGCAAGCTCCAACTGCTGATTATAGTGCTTTAATGGTTGCACTACAGATAAAGTTAGATGAGCAAAGACAGGCAATAGAAAAGTATGTAGATGAAGGGCAAAAGTCATTACAATTTGATCTGGCTCAAGATATAAAGTCTATAAGGTTTGAGATGAACCTTAACAAGAAAGAAATGACTGAATGCTTCCACAAAGGTGGAAATGCAGTGGTGTACTTGGCAACACACCAGGAGAAGATCAAAGCCCAAGTGGATGATATAGCATTGAAGCAAGGATATGTTCTTGAAAATCAACTTAGAATGAATGACAATTTGACTGCCTCCCATAATGCTATAGTCACTGAGTTGAAGAACAAGGCTGCTGAACCTTGTACATCTTCTGCTACTATCAAAGCTGAATTTGACAAAGCCTTTCAAGAAGAAATTTCTGCTGTTAAGTCTGCAATCCAAGCCTCCCAGAAAGCCATCTCTGAACAACTTCAAAAGCTCAAACCATTCTTCAAAGAGGGAATCAGATACTTGGATAGTCAAATAAGATTTCAAAAGGATGATGTCAGAGATTATATGGCTAGAGAAGTCATAAAGGGGGAGAGGGTTTTAGTCAAAGCTAGCTCTGACCATACAAAGTAGATATCAAATTCCATCAGAGCTACACTGGGCTATCCTCCACTTTGTGATGATGATAATGTGGCAGAATCTGAAATTCAACATGCATATCTTGGAGGTGAGCAACCAGAGGTAGCTCAAGTGATCTATCCTCCACCAGATTTTGACATGGTGCAAGCTGACATTCATCAGATGTATAGCCCAACTGAAGGGAAGTCTAATGTTATTCTGGATAAAGTGGTTCAACCTATTACTGAAGCCATGCAAGAGGTATTACAGAAGGAGGAAGAGACAAGGTTGTCTAAGAAGAGGTTTAGGGAACAAGCAGAACAAAGGCCAGACTTTGAACAGTGGAGCCCTACCTCTAGGAATATAATATTAACTGCCTGGAAAGCTGCCAAGGACAATACTCATGACAGGAACAAATGATTTTCTGAAGCTGAATGGAGGAAACATGAGATCAGACAAGAAGCCATTGTTCAATACAGAAGGAAGGCAAAGATGGGAAAGCTACCTTCTACTGCAGTGGAGCCTAGCAAGTACTTTCCTAAGCCATACCACTATTTTGAGAGGCAGAAGATCAAAGCTGAAGAGCTCAAAAAGAAAGATCTAAAAGGCAAGAAGCCTGCTGATGCTGAAACTGTTGATGCCCCTTTCAAAGCTCAAGTTCAAGATGGCAAGGGAATAGTTATCAAGGAACCTGACCAGAAATAGATTAAGAATTTACTTGAAGATTATTTTGTAATCTTTTGAATGTAAAACATTTTTGTAAACTACTGAGAATGTATAAGACAAATGTTAGAACAATATATGATCAATATATTTCATGTTTGTTCTGTGAATGTGTATATGTCTATTTCTTATTTGTTCTGAAATGATGTATGTGTATACATGTTATGTTTACCCTGCTGTACTTTATCCTGCTTTACATCACTTTGTAATTTTTAATTATGAATGGTGTATATCAGTGACTAAGGGTTATGACTTCTCCAAATAGGGGGAGATTGTTGGGTATATTGGCTAAATGTACCTGATTTGAAGAAGCCTCACCCAACTCAATGATATACATCATAATGTATTTGATGTATGTTGAGTTTGTTTGTGCAGGTTAAGTAATTACTGGACTGAAGCAAAAGGTTTCTAAGTCCATGTGTCGACACCCAGAGGGAAAGTGTCGACACTCAAGAAAGCTTGTGTCGACACCCAGACAAGCAGTGTCGACACTTGGAGTCATTGTGTCGACACCTGAGATGCAGAGTCGACACCAGACAGAAAGTGTCGACACTTGGAGCTGTGTCGACACTCAGTGAAGAAAAGTGCAGACAGAAAGTGTCGACACAAGGAGCTGTGTCGACACCCAGTGAAGCTGAGTCTACACCAGAAAGTGTCGACATTTGGAGCTGTGTCGACACTCAGCAAAAGTCAGCAGAGACTAAGTTAAAGTGTCGACACCCAGAACAATGTGTCGACACAACAAGAAGAGTCAGCACTTGAAGAAAGTGTCGACACCAAAAACAAAGTGTCGACACTCAACCGAAGAGTCAACACATGAAGTAAGTGTCGACACCTAGAACAATGTGTCGACACTCAGCAGAAGACTCTACACTTGAAGAAAGTGTCGACACAAGGAGCTGTGTCGACACTTAGTAGAGAACAGAATTATCAACAAAATAATCTAAGTACAAGTGTCGACACTAAGGGAATGTGTCGACACTCAGCTGAAGTCTCAACAGAAGAATCAAGTGTCGACACAAGGAGCTGTGTCGACACTCAGCAAGAATCAACATAGAAGACTATATGTCGACACCAAGAAGCAGTGTCGACACTTAACAGATTCAACACAAGAAGATGTGTCGACACAAAGGAGATGTGTCGACATTTAGAAGAATTCAGCTGAAGATAGAAGATCAAGTACTTGTGTCGACACTCAATTTTAGTGTCGACACCTGAAGAAGAATCTGTGTCGAGACATACAAGGAGTTGTGTCGACACCTTGTAGACTTGTGTCGACACTTACACAGCATGTGTCGACACGTGAACTATAAGTGTCGACACTTAAAGACAGAAAGTCTCGACACTTTCAGACAGTTAGAGATTTTCAAGAAATGACTGGATGACTTGACAACTGCCGTTCCAGCCGGTCTACAGCACCTGTCAGAGATATCAGAAGTCAGTTATGGACCGGACCAGCCGGTTACCATGAAGAAGGCCTATAAATAGGCACCTACAGTTTACAGAAAAAGTGGATCACATTGTTGAAGAACAAGTTATTAAAGTGGTACACAGAGTATCAAATCAAGAAGATCTTGCAGTTCAAGTGCAGATCTAAGAAGTTGGAGAGAGAGGGCTCCATCCAAGAAATCAGCCTCTGGAACTAGGCTGAGAAGAAGGGTTCAGATCTATTCTGAATTCTAAGTGGCAGAGGTCAAGGAACAACTGCAGAAGGAGACAATCTTATTCAGTTCTACTCAAGAAGCTTTGAAGAAAGCTAAGTCAGATTGAATCCAGCTGAGTTCTTCCAAGAACTCATCAAGAAACTCTCAACTCCCCTCTCTTGTTTCAGAGTTGTTGAGTTATTATTTCTATAATCATTTTTATCTTGTAGGATCCTTTGGATCTGAGTGAATTGTAAGCCTATAATTATAAAGGTTGAGGGTAGGGCTTTTGGCCTGAGTGTAGGAGATTGTTATCTCTGAGTGTAGGCCTTGATTGGCTGAGTGTAGGCCTGGGTGGCTGAGTGTAGGCCTTTGTGGCTGAGTGTAGGCTTTGGGATAAAGCTGAGTTGTAAGGCTTTGGGCCTGAGGTGTAGGAACCAATTTGGGTTCTGAGATAGTGGAGGAGTTTGGCCGAATCTAGTACACTACTAGATAGGCGAAGGGGGAAAGTGGATGTACCCATATCTTGGGGAACCACTATAAAACACTGTGTCTGCTGTGCTGTGCTGTGCTGTGCTGTAATTGTTGTTGTGTATGCTGTGTGTTTGCTGTGATAGAATAGTTAGAAATCTGTGATATTAACTGTCTACTGTCATTAAAGTATAAAAAGGATTAGGTCACTTATTCACCACCCCCCCCCCCCTCTAGGTGTTTAGGTATCATATCTTTCAACTGCAAGACAGCAACCCCCTTCAATGGCAGTCCGCACAAACCCGAGGCAGTCCGCAAGACTCACACCTCAATCCGCCACAAGTCCACGACCAAAGGAAGACAGCAACAGTACGCCCGGTCACAGCGGACTTGGCGGATACCGCGGACACCATGGCCTTGGCACAAAGTGTGACCAAGTCCAAAACCATCAAGGGCCAATGCGAGCATGGAGGACACAAACGCCCGTCCGCCAAACACCCTAGCACAGACCGTCATGAGTCCGCGAGCTCCTCGCACTTCTGTCCAACGTAGCAGCCAACCCCGGACTCCAAAACCAGTGCCACCAGAGCTCGACAAGGCCTCAGCCAAGCTCCAAGCCCAGTCCGCAACAGCCCATACCGCGGACACTCCAGTTCGCAAGCTTCCCGCCGACATGAGCCAACTCGCCTATCAGCACAAGCTTGCACCCGCGGCCACTGAGCAATGCACCAGTCCGGAAGCCTCCATCCGCTCAGGCCGCTCCTTGGCAAAGCCAATCAGCAAACACCCTATCCGCAGAAACCAGGCCGCATAGTCCGCGGACTCTATGCAACAAGCCGCTCAGAAGACAGCCGGCTTTCCACTAGACCTTCCACCAGGCCGCACATCTTAGTCCGCCCAGTCCGCCTAGTCCGCCAAAGCTGTCCGCCCCAGGCCGCCCGGCCTGTCCCGTCACCCACTTCCACTTCACAAATTTCAACAATCATTAGGCATATCAGTGAAATTTTCGAGATGATGACATTAAATCAATCAACTTTATTATAGTGAAAATCAATATTTTTAGGTCAAAACGTATATTGTTTTACAAAATAAAAATTGTAATATTTATGTATGTTTTTACGGTCATTTTGAGTACTCATATGTATATGTTGAGGGCGAAACCCGCCTTAATGGGGCGGGCGAAAGCCGTCATCGCCTGTCAGGTACCGTCGCCCATGACCATAGGGGCGGAGCCCCGTGTCGGACACTCGTATATATATATATATAATATATATATATATATATATATATATATATATATATATATATATATATATATATATATATATATATATATATATATATATATATATATATATATATATATATATATATATATATATATATATATATATATATATATATATATATATACGAGTGACAGGCACGAGCCTTCGGCCCTGGAGGCATTCGACGGGGGTGCGACAATCGGCACGGTGCGACATTCGGGCAGGTGCGACATTCGTCCGGATGCGACATTCGTCGGTAGTGCGACATTTATCGTGAGGACGACATTTGTCGTGGGCGGCGACATTTGCCGTGGGCGACGATATTTGCCGTGGGCGGTGACATTTGTCATAGATAGTACACGCCCATACGGCCTCGCGCAACAGTACCCGACTGACAACGGAGGGCTTCGCCCGCTCCCGACGGGCTTTGGCCGCTCTCGGCGGGCTTCGCCCGTCCGCAGCTGGCTCCGCCCGACCCGCAGCTGTCTACGCCCGACCCGCAACATATACATATGTTTACTCAAAATGACCGTAAAAAATATAAATCAAGAATACAATTTTTATTTTGTAAAACAAATTATATTTTAACGTTAAAACATTAATCTTTCTTTTGTCATTTCTAGTTAGAGACAATAGGTTTAGGGTATCTAGTGTTTTTATTTTTTGTATTTTAATATTGTAAAGTTGTGTAATTACTTAAAAGGATATTGCATTTATAATATACTAATATAAAGTCTGGTATAATTGTGTGATTATGAATACAACTATAAGGCCAGTATAGGGACATCACGCAATATTTCACCAAAGAGTAGTTTTTGTATAATAGTATATATATATATATATATATATATATATATATATATATATATATATATATATATATATATATATATATTTATCATATAAACCAATATACATATCTTCAATCACACCACCGAATGAATCTGGACCGTTCGATCAAGCTCCATCAAACAAGGATCGTTGGATTCAAAATAGAAGGGCTGCCTATAACATTTCAAAATGAATCTGCCACTGTTCATTTCCTCCAAAATCCCGATACCCACGAACTCCTCACCCCGCCTTCACTGCCTCATCCCGCCGCCGCCGGCGGAGCCGCCAGCGGCCTGACCGGTGCCCACCGGCGGGTTCGCCGGACTCCGGCGAACCCGCCGGGGGTTGTCCGACGGCGACCGGGCAGGGCCACCGCCGGCGGTGGCCCTGCCCGTGAGAGCCAGATTTGGGTCTAACGGGCAGGGCCACCGCCGGCGGTGGCCCTGCCCGCTCGCCACCGGACAACCCCCGGCGGGTTCGCCGGATGCCGGCGAACCCGCCGGTGGGTTCCGGGCAGGGCGCCGGCAGCTCCGCCGCCGGCGGCCGGGAATGCCCCCGCGTGAGCAGGCGAAAGCGGGGGGGGGGGGGGGGGATTTTGGGTATTTTTCAGTTTTTTATCAATTTTTTATTTTTTATATAATATTTATTATATTATAATTTGATTTAAAAATAATAATTATTTATTAAATTATTTAATTATTTTAATTTTGCCCGGGGCGGGCGAAGCCCGCTGGGGGGGACGGGCCTCGCGCGCCGGGGGGCGGGCGAAGCCCGCAGGGGGGCGGGCGATGCCCTCCGGGGGGCGGGCGAAGCCCGCCGGGGGGTCAAGCGGGCGAAGCCCGCAGCGACGCATCGAGAACGGGCGGAGCCCGTTCGAAGATGCAGGGAGCGGGCGAGGCCCTCCGGGGAGCGGGCGAAGCCCGCCGGGGGGTCAAGCGGGCGAAGCCCGCAGCGACGCATTGAGAACGGGCGGAGCCCGTTCAAAGATTCTAGTTATTATATAAAGCAATATAGGTATTTGGAGGCACACCAATGATCAAATAAGAGCCATTGGATCATGAGAGAGAGCATGAGATGGGGAAAGAGACTTGGGAGAGAGAAAGAGGAGGGAGAGAGAGAAAGAGAGAGAAAGAGAAAGAGGGAGGAGAGAGAGGGAGAGAGAAAGAAAGAGAGATGGTAGAAGGAAGAGGAGAAAGGGGGAGGAGAGAGAGGGAGAGAGATGAAAAAGGGAGAGAAAGAAGAGGGAAAGAAAGATTGCGTGAAATTAATGTTTTTATGACAAAACGTAATTTTTTTTATAAAATAAAAATTATAATATTGATTTATATTTTTTACGGTCATTTTAAGTACTCATGTGTATATATTGCGGGCACTGCCTGTCTTGATGTGGGTGCACCCCGTTTTAATGTGGGTGCATCCCGTTTTGATGCAGGCGCAGCCCGCAAGGACGCATCGAGCACGGGAGAAGCCCGTTCGGATGCGGCGAAGCCCGCTTGGATGCAGCCGAAGGCCGCCCGAGAGCATGGGCGTAGCCCGTGCAAAGATGCTCGTGTGTGTGTGTGTCTATATATATATATATATATATATATATATATATATATATATATATATATATATATATATATATATATATATATATATATATATATATATATATATATATATATATTGGGTTGCTCTAGTACGGGAGTACAGGCGTACGGTTAAGGGTTAAGATGGCTTCAAATTGAAAATAGATAAACATGAAAGCTGTATATCTCATCGATACGAACAACTATCATTGTGAACATTTTTTGATTTGAAGCTGTTCTGTCCTTCGATTTGGGGATCGAAATCTGGGTCGGCGAGCGTGCTACTGTAGCACTCTTGTCGCCCCAAATTTCGATCCCCAAATCGAAGGTCAAAACTACAACAAATTTAAAAGTGTTCAACATGAAAATTGTTCGTATCGACGAGATCTACAACTTTAATGTTCATCACTTTTCAATTTGATGCAATCTTCACTACTTTTTTCGTTGTTCGTACACCCGCACTTTAAGTTGCCCGCATTTGAGATATATCCACACACACACACACACACACAAGTGACAGTGTGCGGGCATACCCGTGTCCCGTGCGATAGTACCCCTGCCTGGCCCAGACTAACTACTCTTCTTTTAATTTTTTCCTTAATAAAAAAATTGTTTAAATAATTTTAAAATTGTATAATTCTATTATTTATCAATATTATAATATATATATATCTTATTATATAAAGTAATATAGGTATTTGGAGGCACATCATAGATCAAACAAGAGCCATTGGATTAGGAGAGAGAGCATGCGATGGGAGGAGAGAGTTGAGAGAGAGAGAGAGAGAGAGAAAGGAGAGAGAAAGAGAGAGGGGAGGAAAGAGAGAGGGAGAGAGAAAAGGAGAGATGGATTGATTGAAATGGGGAAGGGAGAGAAAAAAGAGAGAGAAAGATTGCTTGAAATTAATATTTTTACGTCAAAACACAATTTTTTATATAAAAAAATTGTAATATTTATTTATATTTTTTTACGGTCATTTTGAGTACTCATATGTATATATTTCGGGCACTGCCCGTCTTAATGCGAGTGCATCCCTCTTTGATGCGGGCGCATCCCGCTTTGATGCGGGCGCAGCCCGCAACGACGCATCGAGCACGGGAGAAGCTCGTTCGGAGGCGGGCGAAGCCCTCCTAGATGCGGCCGAAGGTCGCTCGAGAGCATCGAGCACGGGCCTCCGGCCCATTGGCCCTGCGCCACAGTACCCGACCGCCCGCCCCCCCGCCCCCCGGCAAGCTCCGCCCGCCCACCCCCTGTAACATCTCATGTTACTTTTAGACCCCTCAACTTAGATTGGGTTAGGCATGAGGTGGGTGATAGAGAAATTAGCTAGGTTTGACCCTAGATAGTGGGTTGTAGCCATGTGGGGCCCACTAAGGGGCCAAAGTCAAACTAGATCAAACTAGCCTAAATAGGAACCATAGCCACACCATGACCCCACCACATTGCCCTAACCCTAAAAGAATCTAAGTGGACCGTAGGACATGTCATTAGGTCAACCCTTTGACCCTAGTTGACCAAAGTCAACCATGACCCTAATTTGGTCAAACTTATACCTATAGGCCCAATTAGCCCAAGTAGGGCACCACATTGACCAAGCCCAAGTTGGGTGGTGCCATTAGACCCATGACCACCAAGTGGGGTCAGCCCACTCATCATGGTTGACCAAGTCAACTCAAGTCAACCTAGTCAACATACTTGACCTAAAGAAGAAAATGAGGGCTAAGCCCACTCCCCTTGGGCCAAGCCCACCAAACTTGGTCCATGGCCAGCCCAAGTGGACATAGACCAGCCCTACTCCTCTAGTTTTGGAGAGAGGACACATGCAAAGGGGCATTTTGGAGAAATTACCAAAAGAGGAGAGAGAAGATGAGTTTAAAGAGGTGAAGGCCGCCTTGGCTCCATCAGCCCAAAAGCTTGTTGGCCGGCCACCCAAGGAATTCCAGAGAATTTGGCAGCATGGTGGCCACTTGGCACCAAGGATGAAGCCTCCAAAGCCCCAAACCGAGCTCACCTTGGTTGTATCTCCCTATACAACCACTTCCAGCTCAAACCGACCACACCATCAGCTTTAGAGAGTGGAATCGAGTGGAGAACGAGTCCTGGAGCAAAGCTTTTGGTGGATAATCGGGATTTTGAGCAGGAGATCACCGGAGAAGCTCAACCATGGCCAACCGCCGCCAACCTCGTCGTCGTGCCGCCATTCGGGTCCGTTTCGCCTCCCCTCTACTCGTACTAGATTTCTAGATCCTTTAGGAGAGACATCAGGCTCAATCGAGCCCGATAAAATGTGAGGAAAATGAGAATTTTTCGAGTTTTACTTCTTGCTCGGGTTTGCCGGAGGAGCCAATTCCGGCGGCCTCATCGCCGGAAATCGCTAGCCACCACCTCAGTGAAGGTGGTGGCGACATCCGCCGGCGGTGGTGGTGGCTCAGCTGGCCGGAAACAGCCAGCAAAGGTGGCCCAGCCAGAATCAATATGGGTCGTTGGCTGTTTGGGGACGATGACCAGATCCCGTCCGTTCTACGTCAAGATTCGTGCTAAACTGATTTTAAATTAATTAAAATAAAACTATAGTATTATGTATAATTTGTCACACTATTTCAGTCATATTGCATGGCTATTTTAGGCCTCTTACATGCATTTCCATGACATGAACCTTAAATGGAATTTGTAGCTTAACCTCTTAAATTTAATTTGCCACCATAATTTTGTAATTTGGAGCAGTATACTGCCCTGTAGGGTTGTGTTTCTAGGACTGGTCCTAGGCAAGGGCAGAATTTCAAATTGATGCCCAAGCCAGACCATTAATCAAAATGACCCCATATGTTGGGTGCATGCAAGTTTAGGGCATATTTAGCCCCTGCCAAAAATTGAGAAATTTTGGGAAAACGTTTTCTATAGTTTTATTCATAATACACAAAATTAAATAAATGAAATATTTGGAGGGTTATGGCTCCAAATGGCCCCAAAGTTTGGTGACATGTCCTTGGGGACTATTAATGTTTATGGTAAAAATATCAGCACATTTGGACCACTGCATGTTGGGTAAACTTACTTGCATATGTTGATCATATATAAGCTTGGGGTGCAAATAGTTATTTTTGAAATATTGTGTATTAAGCTTATTTGGAACATCCAAAAATCATGGTATTGATTTCAGAGGCTCATTAGGGTGAATTATACCCCACATTGTCATAATTGTATTTTTAGAAGCAAAAATCCCATTAATTGAAATTTTTGGAATAATGGAACTTTTGAAAAATAAATGTAAAAATAGGTTCATCATTGGGATAAAATCCCCAATTTTTGTCAAGGTCAATATAATGTTAGATTTAACTCCTGAAAAATTTTTATGTCTCTGTTTGAAGTATTTTGATAGGAGTTATGTGAAAATTATCTTTTTACCCTCATTTTACTTAATTAGCAAATTGGTGAAAATATTTAGTAGGAAAATTTGGAAAATTTCTTGGTGATATATCTGAGTATGAATAATCGTGTATAATTTTCTCAGCAGTTTTGCATGACTCAGTAATTTTAAAATCTTATAATGGCATTTTGGTAAATTATTAAGAATTGAAAATGGTAGGACATTACATTATAGAAGTTGATGAAACTCTTCCTTTAGCCATAAATTCATGATATATATGATCTGTAAGTTTCCTAGAATTTTTAGTAATGTATTCCTTATACTTCATTTGGAAAATGATAATTGTATGAATTTTATATTAATTAAGGAATAAATAGAAATAGTCAAAGGAAAATTATAAATTTTGGTAGACAGCGATATTTTACCAAGATACAACTCAAGAAAAATTCCTTACGTTAGAGGATTATGATTTGTAATACTTCATGTATTAAATGACCTAGGGGATTAATTAAATGATTTAATTAGAGGCCTTAATGACTTAAGAAAATTATGAAAATCAATAGGCTCACTTCATTAGTCCATTCCATCTTAGGATAAATAATTAGGGGCAGGTGGCCCAAGGAATTAGAAGTTTCATTTCGGGGTGGTATTAGGTCATGGGTTGCGCATAGTGTAAGTAGGTCATGTTATAAAGACGACCGGGGGATAGATCAATAAATGAGCTAGAGACTTCAATTTGAATATGACCCTGGTGGGTAGAGTTGTCTTAGTGACGAGAGTAAAGTGCAAACCCTTGGATAGCAAATAAAGTGGAGGCCTGCGGAACACTGTCGCCCTTCTGAGAATATCTTAAGTCAATAGGACCACTCAAGAGTAATAACGAGAGCTGGGGGTGAATTTTGGGTAGTCATCAACTAAAATAAATATCCTTGAGAAAGGGAGTTTTGGGCGTAATCCCATCGTAGTTCCTAGTGCCCCCGAGAGCCCTTCACCGGGTATACCCTAGGCAGTCCTGGGATTAACCTTAAATCACTAAGTATAATAATCCGTAGACAAGAGTAGTCTAATAGGTTAAGACATTGTGGTTCATTCTCGCCCGTGATGGGTTTGAGGGATTTGGAATAAGGCACTATTATGCGTTCTCACCCGTGTAGGGTTGGAGGGATTGTGATAAATGCTCACCCGTGTAGGGTTTGAGGGATTCAGGACAGGTTGGTCCTGCGAGCTGAAGGCTAGGGATAAAATACTTGCATGTGCATAAATTTAGTGGCGGGTCATGCGGTACTGGCCGTTCGTCACACCGATGGCAGTACAGTGAACCAGGCGAGTGTGAGGGTTAGAGGGGTCAGTGGGTTGTTTTACACTGCGGTCTGGAGGACGACCCCCCCCCCCCCCCGATAACGCACACCTGACCTAACAAGACTGACGGGTTGTCAGCAAAGTATGTACGTATAGACTCTAGAGTGCACCTTGGACGTGTATAGAGGCGTATGAGAGGGGTCTAAGGTTTGGTAGTGTAAGACCCCCCTCCCCCTTACCAAGTAGGCGACCAGATCTTATGCCCAGAACCACCGTCTTACGGTGGCACTAACGCACGGGTTAGTCGACACTGCAATACGCCGATTCTGCCGGTGTTGGGTACATTGGAAAATGTGTACCAGATTTGGAGAAGCCTCACCCAACTCAGTGATATACATCAAGGTGTATTTGATGTTGTTTTGAGTTTACATGTGCAGGTTAAGAATATGCAGTAAAAGTTTCTAAGTCCATAAGTCGACACCTGAAGAAGCTGTGTCGACACTTGTGAAGACTTGTGTTGACACTTGAGAAAAGCTGTGTCAACACCTGGAGTCAATTGTGTCGACACTTGGAAAAGCTGTGTGGACACCCAAAGGAATTGTGTCGACATACAGGACTTGTGTCGACACACAGAAAGTTCATACTGCATCAACTGTGTCGACACACAGGACTTGTGGCAACACATAAAAAGTTCAATAGACATCAACTGTGTCGACACACAGGACTTGTGTCGACACACACATTAGATTTCTTCAAAGTTAATGGTGCAAGCAAAATAAGATGCTTAGAGAAAGTCAAGTGCAAAAAGTTGCTCAAGTAATGCCCCAAAACTCAAAAGAGTGACGGGTGGCGTTTTGAGCCAAGTTTGAAACTTGGTAGGGGTCACACGGCCTGGGACACGGGCGTGTCCCAGGGCCGTGACGTGCTCGGGTTCGACGATGGTCGTATGGTCGACGAATTGCAGTCGACGATGGTCGAGCAGCAAACATGGCCTGAGACATGGGCGTGTCCCAAGCCGTGTCCTACTCGGGTAGTTAGCCAAGTTGTGTCGAGGGAGAAACACGGCCTGGAGCCCAGGCATGTTCGGGTTTGACACGGGCGTGTCCAATACCTGTGTTCTCCCCGGGTTGGTGTTGGTCCTCTGTCGATGGAGGAACATACCCCGCTACACGGGCGTGTACTGGATGATACGGGTGTGTCAAGCCTGACACGGGCGTGTCGAGAGCCCGTGTACTTTTTGGGACGTAACGGTTTTGGCAACGAATGGCACACGGCCTTGGACACAGGCGTGTCACAAGCCGTGTTCGACCCAGATTTTGGATTTTAAGTGCGAATTGTGGCCGTCTGTTTCCTTATTTTGGGATTCAATAGCTCTGGGCTGTTCTTACTGGGATATACCCGGGAATAGGGCTTAGAAACTCTCATTTTAATTGGGTTTTCTCTTTATAAAGTTCTAGAGAGACAGGAGAGCAAGGAAGAAGAAGGAAGAGAGATCCGGCCACCGGTGGAGCTCGGAGCCCCAAATCGCAAGCCGAGTTCGGATCTACAGAGGCGGGGACATTGCAGTGCTTTTCATCTGCATAGATCTTCATAACGCCGAAGAGGAATGCTAGGGTAACGATTCTCATCTTAGGACATGTGAAGTCTTCTTTTCCTTTGCATAGGAAGTCCGCTCTCGCAAGTTTGCGGTGAGTGTGAGGCGTTCCTACGGATAGACATGAATAGTCATCGTTATTTTGCATGTAGAGTCTGTAATCGAGAAACAGACATAGGCATGATGTGTAAAGTCTACCAGGACAAGTTGGTCTGGATCGGTGATGTTGCATTGCATGAATGGCCGGAGAAGACTCCGCGCAGATGATTGTTTTTCGGGTTTTCTACGCGGTAGATTGCAACAGGGAGCCTTGGGGACTAACTCCAAGGTGCACCCAGAAAATTGGGCAGATGCGTGATTCTGCCAACATGGTGGCCTGGGAGCCAACTTGTACATAACTGGGTTATATAAAGTGTGAAATCGATTTGGTACTCGGGAAAGCTTGACCCGCGCATATGACTTAAATTGACGTTGCGATGTGTGCAATGGGTTAGGCGGAGCTGTACCCGCTCTATGTCGTTCGGTATGAGTCGTTGGCGTAGATAGAGGGTCTTAGGCGGTCTATGACTTAAATTGACGTGACCAATGCCGGAAAGACAATAATGCTCACGAGAAATTGTCGTCCATAGGGGCGGTGGTGAGACCGCGGACTTTGACCGGGTTCACCGAGAATGTGCCCTGAGTGCACGGGGTGTGTGGTCGTGAGTGCCTACGCCTGTGGCGAAGTGTTTATTCACTATTCTTTGGCAATGCTAATAAAGTGCAGGGAAGGAGCATCATCGTCCCGAGTTTAGGGGCGGGATCTTTATAATTTGGTCAGCATAGCTAACTGTTATTTTTGTTTGCCACCGCTCGGTGGATTGTTGTTTGCAGGTGCTGCGGAGCCAAGTGGTAAATAGCGGGCAAAAGCCCTTGTTGCTGAGCTGGCCCTCGAAGGCCTAATTTTTGAGTGTTTTCTTTTATACTCATGTATGATTGGCTTGCGTGCCGAGGTTTGGAAGACACTTTATTTTGAGTAAACTATTGTAAGGCAATAATGTCATGTACTCGTGTATTTGTACGTACATTCCTGTTTGGTTTTTATAGTGGACATTCATGCTGCTGGCTGGGTTATTTATTCGCAATTTTTAAATTGCTTCCGCTAGAATGTACTCTATGTAGGACGTTGGTTTTTGGCAGGATGGTTTCCATTGCATAACCTTTCGATCTGTCTGTGGTATATGACGTCGGGCCCCGGTCGGACCTACTACTATATGCTATGCAACGGATAGGGGGTGTTACAATTTGGTATCAGACTACTGGTTTTGGTCAACTTAACTGAATTCGTGGACGAATTCTTTTAAGGGGTGGTGAGCACATGTGTGTGCGTCATCGTTATAACATAAAAAAACCCATGAATGTCCCCTTAGGAATGAAAATACACATGATTGGGGAACCTACGTGTTCCTATAATTATTTTTTGCAATATTGTTTGGTCGCATAATGGTGTTTTGTACGCCTATAGGTGACCAGGAGTGGTGCAGGGCCGTCAGAACGCTCGCTTTCTGAGAAAAGTTGTGCACCTGTGGACGTGCCTGCAACCCTTCCCTCTGCCGAAACCATAAGGATGGTGGTTGAAGTAGTCTTCATTGTGATGGATGCACAAAATGGAAGACATGTGTGGTCCCCTATTTCTGAGTTAACTTCAATGCCGGGTGGAGTGATGGAGCAAATGACATTTAAAGGACCATTGGGTCAGTAGTTGAACATGCTTCTAGTGCAGGGTACGCACTTAGTTGAGGATTATTTACAGGTGTTTCTTATGATAAGACGCTACCCATGCTCTGAAGTGGAGAGTGATCAGTCTATGGTTGATAGATTTTATAATGGCCTACGCGGCGAGTTACAAGTTTTACTGTCATGACCAAAATTATTGGGATTCCGAGCCTTGGTGGAGTCGGCTAGATCGTTGGAAGTAGAGTTGGCAAAAGCCAACCAGACTTTGGAGTTCAGGGTACCAAACTGTCCAAATTTTGCAAAGTCTGCATACCGAAGGAGGGGGAAAAAGAAGTCTAAAATGTCTACTGGACAGGCTCCACATGATTGTTTTAATTATGGCAAGGGAGGGCACTTTGCCCGAGATTGTCGTAATTGCGCACAGAAGATGAAGAAAGTTATGACAGGAGCAGTCATAGGACAGAGTGTCAAAGCACGTAGTGGTGTCCCAGTGGCACAGAAGACTAGATCTGGAGCAGCCGTTGGGAGGAAGGCAATTATATGTTTTAACTGTGTGAAGCCGGGACATTTTGCCCGAGATTGTTGGAGCGGACGACGGAAGTCCGGAAAGAAACCTGGATTTACCTACGAGGAGAAGGGCAAGGGGTCGGAGGCAACCATATCGCAATATGCCCCAACCCAACCAAAAGTGTACAACCTTATCCAGCAGGAAGCCACAAAGCAGTTTGGCATGGTGACATGCATGTATAGCAGGATAACTTTAAACACTTGTTGCTCTACATGTGTTAGCCTATGACCGGTTGTGTTAGGCTTGTTTTGATTTTCGATTATCCGACGAGAGCACTATTCGATGCGGAATCTTCGCATTCTTTTTGTCTGAAGAGTTTCTATTACGCATCGGAGTACCTTCTTCGATGGCAAGGGACAAATTGGATGGGCTGTTGCCTACGGGTGCCCTATGCGTACAGATAGAGTTTGTTCCGTAAAGGTAAGACTTGTGAGTCACTTTGATGACTGGCGAGCGTCGCTACTGCCGATAGTAGAGTGCGATGTGATCTTTGGAATGAAATGGCTATCGGAACAGTGTGCGTACAATGATTGCGACCATAAGATGGTCGGTCTGGGACCGAATATCGATCGTGAGACGATGTTCTCAGTTATGATGAGGGTCGAGCAAGATGCTGATGTTTGCTCTTCGGGTGGTTAAGGCGGTTTGGTGTGGTGCCAAACCTGTGTCACGCTCTCCATGTCAGCTAGCGCATAAGGAGATGGCGGAGCTGAAGGTTCAACTTCAAGAGTTGTTGGAGCAGGGTTTTGTGCATCCAAGTTTGTCACCTTGGAGCGTGTTGGTCCTTTTTGTTAAGAAGAAGGACGGAAGCTTGAGACTTTGTATCGATTATCGAGATCTGAACAAGCTAACAGAGAAGAACAAGTACCCGATCCAGAGGATTGAGAATCTGTTCGACCAGTTAGTCAGGTCAACAGTGTACTCGAAATCAGACCTCAGGTCAGGGTATTATCAGTTGAGGATAAGGGAAAGTGATATCCCCAAGACAACTTTTAGTACGAGATACGTGCATTATGATTTTACGGTCATGCCGTTTGGGCTGACTAATGTGCCGTCAGTGTTCATGGATCTAATGAACGGGACTTTCAGAGAGTACTTGGACCACTTTGTGATCGTCTTCACCGACGATATGTTGGTGTACTCGCGGAGTGAGGAGGATCACTTTAAGCATCTATAATTGGTGTTGGAGACGCTGAGGAGGAATCAATTATATGTCAAGTTCTCCAAATGCGAGTTTTGGTTGTCCTCAGTAGCGTTCCTTGGTCACATAGTCAGTGGAGAGGGAATTGCGGTGGATCCGGTGAAGATTGTTGTTATACGAGAGTGGCATGTGCTGTCTATAGTAGCGGAAGTCCGGAGTTTTCTGGGGCTTGCCAGCTAGTACAGGCGCTTCGTGAAGAACATCTCGCGGATAGCGTTACCCCTCACGACTCTGACGAGGAAAGTTCAGAAGTTTGTTTGGATGTCGGAGTGCGCGCGAGCTTTTGAGGAGTTGAAGAGTCGGTTGACCACGGAGCCCGTTCTAAGTTCGTCGAGTGGGACCGAAGGCTTTGAGATCTACAGAGATGCTTCGGGCAGTGGATTGGTTGTGTCCTACTGCAGCGTGGAAGTGCGATAGCATATGACTCGCGTCAGCTGAAGGTGCATGAGAGGAATTATCTGGTCCATGACTTGGAGTTAGCAGTCGTGATATTTGCCCTGAATCTGTGGAGGCATTACTTGTATGGGGTGAAGGTCGATATCTATACCGACCACAAGAGCTTGAAATACTTGTTGGATGGAGTTCCTGGGGGACTACACATTCAAAATTCATTATGTGCCTGAAAAAGGTAATGCAGTTGCGGATGCGTTGAGTCGCAGGGCCCCAGCTCAAGCCAACTGGCTGTTGGTCTATGACGAACGTTTGGCTCGGGAGTTGGAGGCGTTGGAGATCTCTTGTGTAGACAAGCAAGCTAGTGTCAAAGCACTATTGAACTGGACAGAAGTTCAGTATGACCTGGCTGATCGGATTCGGTAAGCTTTGGATTTGGATAGCGGCATGAAGCAGCTTATGGTTGAGACTTTGGATGGGTCAAATTCCCAATTTGAGGTCGTGGATGGATTGTTATGGAAGGACAGTCGTTTGTGCGTCCCGAATATGGGCAATTTAAGGGTGAAATTGATGTACGAGGCTCATCATACCAAGTACTCGATTCACCTGGGGAGCACAAAGATGTACCGTGATATGAAGAAATAATTCTGGTGGCCGGGACTTAAGAAGGATATGACACTATACGTGGCAAAGTGTCAAACACGCGCCTTAGTCAAGGCGGAGTGCAAGAAGCCTGGTGGTTTCAGTACTTGCCTATTCCATAGTGGAAGTTCGACGACATTACAATGGACTTTGTGCACGGGTTGCCAAGGTCGCAGAAGGGAAACGACACCATCTGGGTAATCGTAGACATTTGACGAAAGTGTCGCACTTCATTCCGCATAGGAAGGATGATTCTGTGGAGAAATTGGCAAAGTATATGTGGATAATATTGTGCGGCTTCACGGTATGCCATGCAGCATCGTGAGTGACCGAGATGGGCGGTTCACGTCCAATGATTGGAGGTTGGTGCAGCAGATGTTGGGAACAAAGCTGATTTTCAGCACAGCCTTTCATCCGCAGACGGATGGTCAGACCGAGACGGTCAACAGGATGATGGAAGACATGCTTCGCATGTGCATTCTGGATTTCAGGAAGCAGTGGGAAGATCACCTATACTTGGTGGAATTCGCTTACAACAATAGCTAATAGGCGAGCATTCAAATGGCGCCCTTCGAGGCCCTTTATGGTAGAAGATGTCGCACGCCGTTGTCTTGGTTGGGAACGGGTGAGTCAAAGTTGTACAAGAGGTAAGAGGTGGAAGATGCAACAACATTGGTTCGAACAATTCGAGAAAGATTGCTAATCGCTCAGGACCGGCAAGCTAAGTACTATAACGCCAAGCATAGGAACATCGAGTTCGCTGTCGGCGACTGGGTGTACTTGAAGATCAAGCCGTTCAAGGGTGTCTCGCGGGTATGGCGCTTGAATAAGCTAATCTTGAGGTACCTTGGACTGTTTAAGGTTCTAGAGCGGATTGGCGAAGCTGCATATCGTATAAAGCTTTCAGTGGAAGTAAGTGGTCTACATGACGTATTCCACATATCAGTGCTGCGTAAGGCGGTGCAAGAGCCTTCGCAAGTGATTGCGGTCGATCAAGTGCCGGTCGATAATGGGTTGACGATGAAGGTCAAGCCCATTTGCATTGAGGACTCGGAAGTCAAGCGATTGCGTAACAAGGAAATCAGGATGGTCAAGGTCCGTTGGAACAACTGTGGTCGGGAGGAACTCTCGTGGGAGCGAGAGCAGGCCATGCTTGAGGAGTACCCAGAGTTATTCCACTCAGGTACCATTTAAGTTTTGTTTTTATCTTTCCTTCATATAATTTCAGGACGAAATTCTTTTAAGAGGGAGAGAGTTGTAACGCCCCGAAACACAAAAGAGCGATGGTGGCGTTTTGAACCAAGTTTGGAACTTAGTAGGGGTTACACAGCCTGGGACATGGGCGTGTCCCAGGGCCATATCGTGCTCGGGTTCGACGATGGCCGTGTGGTTGACGAATTGCAGTCGACGATCGTTGAGCAGCGAACACGGCCTGAGACACGGGCATGTCCCAGGCCGTGTCCTACTCGGGTAGTTAGCTGAGTTATGTCGCGAGAGAAACACGGCCTGGAGCCCAGGCGTGTTCGGGTTTGACATAAGTGTGTCAAATGGGACACGGGCGTGTCCAATACCCGTGTTCTCCTCGGGTTGGTGTTGGTCCTCTGTCGATGGAGGAACACGTCCCGCTACACGGGAGTGTACTGGATGACACGGGCGTGTCAAGCCTAACACGGCCGTGTCGAGAGCCCGTGTACATTTCAGGACGCAACGGTTTCGGCGTCGAATGGGGCACACGACCTTAGACACGGGTGTGTCACAAGCCGTGTTCGACCCAGGTTTTGGATTTTTAGTGCGAATCATGGCCGTCTGTTTCCTTATTTTGGGATGCAACAGCTCCGGGCTGTTCTTGCTGGGATATACTCGGGAATAGGACTTAGAGCCCCTCATTCTAATTGGGTTTTCTCTTTCTAAAGTTCTAGAGAGAGGGGAGAGCAAGGAAGAATAAGGAAGAGAGATCCGACCACCGGTGGAGCTTCGGAGCCTCAAATCGCAAGCCGAGTTCGGATCTACGGAGGCGAGGATGTTGCAATGCTTTTCATCCGCATAGATCTTCATGGTGCCGAAGAGGAATGCTAGGGTAACGATTCTCATCTTAGGACATGTGAAGTCATCTTTTCCTTTGCATAGGAAGCCCACTCTCGCTAGTTTATAATGAGTGTGAGGCGTTCCTACGGGTAGACATGAATAGTCCTCGTTGTTTTGCATGTAGAGTCCGTAATCGAGAAACGGACATAGGCATGATGTGTGAAGCCTACCCGAACAAGTTGGTCTGAATCGGTGATGTTGCATTGCATGAATGACCGGAGAATACTTTGCGCAGATGATTGTTTTTCGGGTTTTCTACATGGTAGATTGCAACAGGGAGCCTTGGGGACTAACTCCAAGGTGCACTCGGAAAACTGGCAGATGCGTGATTCTGCCAACATGGTGTCATGGGAGACAACTTGTACATAACTGGGTTATGTAAAATGTGAAATCGATTTGGGACTCGGGAAAGCTTGACCCGCGCATATAGCTTAAATTGACGTTGCGATGTGAGCAACGGGTTAGGCGGAACCGTACCTGCTCTATGTCATTCGGTATGAGTCGTTGGCATAGATGGAGGGTCTTAGACAGTCTATGGATTAAATTGACGTGACCAATGCTAGAAAGACAATAATGCTCACGAGAAATTGTCGTCCAAAGGGGCGGTGGGGAGACCGCGGACTTTGACCGGGTTCACCAAGAATATGCCCTAAGTGTACGGGGTGTGTGGCCATGAGTGCCTACGCCTGTGTCGAAGTGTTTATTCACTATTATTTGGCAATGCTAATAAAGTGCAGGGAAGGAGCATCGTCGTCCCGAGTTTAGGGGCGAGATCGTTATAATTTGGTCAGCATAGCTGACCGTTGCTTTTGTTTGTCACCGCTTGGTGGATTGTTGCTTGTAGGTGTTGCGGAGCCAAGTGGCAAATAGCGGGCAAAAGCCCTTGTTGCTGAGCCGGCCCTCGAAGGCCTAATTTTTGAGTGTTTTCTTTTATACTCATGTATGACCGTCCTGCGTGCCGAGGTTTGGAAGATACTTTATTTTGAGTAAACTATTGTAAGGTCATTAAGCCATGTACTCGTGTATTTGTACGTACATTCCTGTTGGGTTTTTATAGTGGACATTCATGCTGCTAGCTGGGTTCTTTATTCGCAACTTTTAAATTATTTCCGCTAGAATGTACTTTGTGTAGGACGTGGGTATTCGGCAGGATGGTTTCCATTGCGTAACCTTCCGGTCTGTCTGTGGTATATGGACGTCGGGCCCCGGCCGGACCTACTGTTATATGCTATGCGATGGATAGGGGGTGTTACATCTCAGGCACTAGAAGATGATGTGTAACATCCCATGTTACTTTTGGACCCCTCAACTTAGATTGGGTTAGGCATGGGGTGAATTTAAGGAGATCAACTAGGTTTGACCCTAGGTAGTGGGTGGTAGCCATGTGGAGCCCACTATAGGACCATAGTCAAACTAGGTCAAACTAGCCCAAATGAGGACTCTAGCCACACCATGACCCCACCACATTGCCCTAACCCTAAAAACAATCTAAGTGCACCCTAGGGCATAACATTAGGTCAACAGTTTGACCCCAATTGACTCAAGTCAACCTTGGGCTTAATTTGGTCAAACCCACACTCATAAGCCCAATTAGCCTAAGTAGGGCACCCCCTTGACCCAACCCAAGTTGGGTGGTGCCACTAGACCCATTACCACCAAGTAGGGTCAGCCCACCCACCATGTTGACTAAGTCAACTCTCCAAGTCAACAAGTCAACTATGTGACCTAAAAGAAGGAAATGAAGACCAAGCCACCCTCCTTTGGACCAAGCCCACCAAATTTGGCCCATGGCCAGCCCAAGTGAACAAGACCAGCCCTACCCCTCTAAATCAGGAGAGAGAATGCATGCAAAGGGGTAGAAATGGGATTTTGAGAGAAAGAGGAGAGAGAAATGGGGATGAAAGGGAATGGTGGCCACATGGCCACCCCTTCAGCTGAATTCCTCTGCCCAACACCAGCTGGCCGACCTCCTCAATTCATTCCAGAGGAAATTGGGGGCTGTGTGCCACTTGGCAAGCAGGGGCGGAGCAACCAAGGCTGAGCCCGAGCTCACCTTGGTTGTATCTCCCCATATACTCCACCTCAGCCCCAAATAACCTCACCAATAGCTTCAGGAGGTAGAAAGGAATCGAAATCGAGTGCTGGAACATGGAAAATGGTGGAGAATCAAGCATTCGGGGTGGAGCTCGCCGGCGCACCACCACCATGGCAAACCGCCGCCTGACCCGCAGCCAAGCCCCAATCCAGGTCCGTTTCGCCGCCCCTCTACCTGTACTTGAATTCTAGATCCATTTAGGGAGATATCGGGCTCAATCGAGCCCGATGCCATGAGAGGAAAATGAGAAAATTCGGGCTTTTTCTTCTTGCTCGGGTTCGCCAGAGGAGCCAACTCCGGCGGCCCCACCGCCGGGAAACGCTTGCCCCCACCTTAGCGAAGGTGGTGGCGACATCCGCCGGCGGTGGTGGTGGCTCAGCTGGCCGGAAACCGCCAGCAAACATCGTCCAGGAAAGATGAATCTCAGCCGTTAATCCAGTGGGGAAGATGAACGGATTCCGTTCATTTGCGCGTCAAGATTCGTGCGGTTTTATTTTAAAAATCAAAATACTTATATATATATATAATGAAATGAATCTAATTAAGTGTCACATAAATACAGTGACTTTGCATGCCATGTTCAGGCCTCTTAGATGCATTTCCAGAAACTGATCCCTGAATGAAAAATATAGCCTTACCTGTTACCTGTAATTTGACATCTTAATCATTAACTTTGGTCCAGTATTTTGGCTTGTAGGACATTTTTCCTAGGACTGGTCCTAGACTAGGGCAGAAATTCATTTGGATGCCCAAGTCAAACCAGCAATCACCATGGCCCCAAATTTTGGATACATGCATGATTAGGGCATATCTAGCCCGTGCCAAAATATAGGAATTTTTGAAATAACCTTTCCTATAGTTTTGGTCATAATATCAAAATGTAATTAAATGAAATATATGGAGTTATATGACTCCTCATGGCCCCAAATTTTGGGGGTGGGTCCTTGGGAACATCATTAGTGCATGATAACAATTTAAGCACATTTGGATCACTGCATAATGGGAAAATCCACTTGCATGTGTTGGTGTACATATTGCCTTGGTGTGCTAATAGCAATAGTTTAAATATTGTGCATTCAGCCTAATGGAGGCATTCAAAAATCTTGGATTTCATTCCAGTGGTTTATTAGAGTAAATTTCACCCCTCAGATTAATTATGAGATTTTTGGAATCAAAAATCCCATTAATTGGAATTTTTAAAAATATAGCTTCCTTTTGAAAATAAATTTGAAAAATAGGTTTTCCTCAAGTACAAATCCTCAAACTTTTCCAAGTTGATAATAAGGTTATATTTGACTTAGGAAAATTTGATATTTCTGTTTGAAGAGGTTTTGGAGTAAAATATCTTAAAATGCCCATTTTACCCTTATTTCATTTATTCTTGAATTGATGGAGATGCACCTCAGAAAAATTTGGAAATATTCCTAGGGTTGTAAAATTGTATTATTAGTCTTGCATAATATTTTCAGAATTTATGGGTGTATTGATAGTTTTTAAATTAATATAAAGGCATTTTTGGTAAATATGTAAGAATGGAAATTTGATAGGCCATTACACAATAAAAGTTGATGAAACTCCGCCAATAGTCATAAATTAATTTTTTATATGTTCGGTAATTTTCCTGGAATTTTGGATTACATATTACCTGTACTTCATTTGGAAAATGGAAATTATGTGAATTTGGTATTAAATAAGGAATTGGTATAAATAATCAAAGGAAAATTATGAACCTCTGTAGACAGTAATATTTTATCATTATAGAACTTAGGAAAAATTACCTAGGTCAGTGGATGTTAAAGCATACTACTTCATGTGTAAAGTGACTTAGTAATTAATTTAAAAGATTTAATTAAAGGATTATTTGGCCAAGGAAAATTATGAGAATTCATAGGATAGTTCCCTTAGCCCATACCACACTAGGAATAAATACTTAGGGGCAAGATGCCTTAAAGATTGGAAGATTCCATTTTTAGGGTAATAAAAGGACATGGTCTGCATATAACATAAATAAGTCTTGCCTTAGGGGTTACCAGAGGATTGATTGTCGGAAAAAATAAGAGAGTGCAATATGAATAATCCCTGGTGGGTAGTATGGTCTTAGTGATGGGGTTAAAAGTGCAAGTCTTTAGGTAGTAACTGGAGTGGGGGTCGACGGAAGAACGTCGGTTTCCCGGTAACATCTTAAGTCACTAGGGTTGTTCCAGAGCAACAAAGAGAGCTGGGGTGAAACATGGGTAGCCATCAACTAAAGTAAATATCCATGCGAAAGGGAACGCTGGGCGTAATCCCAACACAGTTCCTAGTGCCCCTTGAGAGCCCTTCACAGGGAATACCGGGGGCAGTCCTGGGATTAACCTTAAATCACTAAGTATAATAACTCGTAGACAAGAGTAGTCTAATAGGTTAAGACATTTGTTGTACCTTCTCACCCGTGTAGGGTTGGAGAGATTCATGATATATGCTCACCCGTGTAGGGTTTGAGGGAGTTGGTATAAAGGCACTAATGTGCGTTCTCACCCGGGTTGGGTTTGAGGGTTTTCAGGACGGGTTTGGTCCTGCGAGCGGAAGGCTCGGAGTAAAATACTTGCATGTGCATAAATCTAGTGGCGGGGCATGCGGTACTGGTCGTTCGTCACACTGATGGCAGTACGGTGCACCAGGCGGTTGTGAGGGTTAGAGGGGCCAGTGGGTTGTTTTACACTGCGGTCTGGAGGACGACCCCCGATAACGCACATCCGACCCAACAAGACTGACGGGTTGTCAGCAAAGTACGTACGCGAGACTCTAGAGTGCACCTTGGACGTGTACAGAGGCGTATGGGAGGGGTCTAAGGCTTGGTAGTGTGCATACCGGCCTAGAAGCGGAGACGCCCGCTCCGCTGCTGCCGTAGCCACAGCGGTGGTACCCGAGAGTGATGCTAGCTCTCAAAAAGTGGGAACTAAAGGTCTGTGATCACAGAGTCGTTGTGTGTGAGTTGCACTAGCCTGCGTATGTAATTGCATCATAACATTCATTCATATTAGGTCATACGCTTCATAGATCCTTATCATATAAATTAGTATGGGCTCTTTTATATGATAAGTTAAATTTCCTGGAAATCCTAACTTATATATTTGTATGGGCATTTATATAAGTTAGGGTACTTTTGTGATGATAGTATAGTGGTAGAATAGTTTATTTACTTGCTCTTACTGCTGTTCTTTACTTCCTTTACTGCACTGCTCTTACTTACTACTTGTACTATATTTAGAACTGCTAGAGTAGATCAATATTACTTATTACAACTGCTAGTTAGATTCTGTCACCTGCTTCCACTTTTGCTACCCCTTGTTGTCCTCCGCTTTGTCCTACCGCTCGGTGCCTTGGAGCTGCGGGGCGACGTGCGGAGGAAACGACTTAGTCTTTTTAACTAATGGTCGGTGACCATACTATTTTTAGGAGCCCGTGGAGATGGAGCACCAGCACGTCGAGGAGGCAGGACTTGAGGAGCAGATACCGCTTCAGCAGGCTACTACCACTACTGTGCGTCCTCAGGTGGGACGAGATCTTCTATACTAGTATAGCTTTCGCTTTTATTTATTTTGAGAGAGAGTGGTTTTGATGTACTGGGCATAAGCCTTTATTACTCTTTCTTTTGTACTCTTCTGTGGACTATATTGGTGTACCTTTCATTTCATATATATGATTGTACTATGCGACTTGTGGACTAGTGGATTTATATACTGCTTTACTTCTTCTTCTCATATTGGCCTACAGGTTATGTATATGATCGTAATAGCCGGCAGAATCGGCGTGTTGCGGTGTCGACTAACCCGTGCGTTAGTGCCACCGTAAGACGGCGGTTCTGGGCATAAGACCCGGTGGTCCTCCTTGGTAAGGGGGGGGGGAAGGGGTCTTACAAACTGGTATCACTTGAACAACGATCATATGAGAAAGAAGTCCACAACATGGGACTACCCCCGCCCGAGCATTAGTTTGAGGACAAACTATGCAGCGGAAGCAGTGGTGTGCCCATGTGCAAAAGTCACATAAATGGTCCACAAAGTACAATGAGTTAGGCCAGTTCTGTTTTAACTTACCTTTATGCAACCTCCACAGGTCGTCGCGCTGCAAAATGTGGCTCCTCCCCCTCCAGCTGCCACTCCATTCCTACATACGGAGATGGGGCAGACTTTGACGGCGATTCTGGATGCCTTCAGATCCCAGCAAGTCCCGGCTCCACAACCAAATCCGGGGTCGAGCTGGCTAAGTGCATTCAAGAGCCTGTCCCCACCGACGTACCGTGGGACAGAGGATGCGGTAAAGACGGAAGAATGGCAGGAGGCCATACACGAGATTTTAGCAGGCATCAGCTGCCCGGTCGGCATGGCAGTACCTCTAGCCACCTCTGCACTAGAGGCTCATGCGAAGAGATGGTGGAAATCAGTGCGGGAGTCTACATATGCGGACGTTGAGCTGTCAGAGATATCATGGGAGAGTTTGGCAATGTATTTCTGGATCACTTCGTCTCTGCTACGGACAGAGATGCCTTGGAGGAGAGGTTTTTGAACCTCAGGCAGGGGACTAGATCGGTGATCGAGTATCAGAGAGAGTTCTCTCATTTGGCCAGGTTCACAGGGATTCAGGATACCGATAATAGGAGGTATGCCAAGAGGTTCTACCGGGGCCTCAGGGACGATTTGAGGCAGGCCTTGCTGTTCATTTCTCATGGCACATCTAGGCAGATCATCGAGATGGAAAAGAAGCTGGAGGTTGACCAGCTGATGGTGCGAGTCGGAGGGAAGAGACCGTTTGATGGGTCGACATCAGGAGAGAGCAGCAGGGGCTCTCAGAGAGGCAGGACTATCGGATACAAGAAGGGTGGGGACGTCGTCGTCCCAACTTCAGGCAGGAGCAGGGACCTCCTCCAACATTGGCTCCCCCACCTCTACAGATGCATGATCCGAGGAGACAGGATGACCAAGGCCACCGACAGGTAGTTTGCTACGGATGCCGCCAGCCCGGGCACATTAGGTCGGAGTGCCCGCATCGATTCCATCCTCCTCCTCCTCCTCCACCTCCAGTGGCCCCAGTACAGCAGAGTCGAGGCCGAGGCCAAGGCCGAGGACGAGGCTGAGGCCGGGGATATCACGGCAGGAGACGCGAGCAGGAGCAGATATACGCCTTAGACCTCATAGAGCAGAGGAACCCCAAGGAGGTTATCACAGGTACTTAAAGTTAATGATTAAATTTCTTGAATTTTCAATTATATAGTACCTGGAACTATAGGATAACAATTAATTTTAACGTAAACAAACCTCAGGCATAGTTATGATCAGCGGCAAGCCCGCTCATACTCTCTTCGACACCGGTGCTTCGCACTCGTTCGTATCTGAGGCCTTCATCGACAGACTCGAAGGCGTGGAGAGGTTTCCTGGACTAGAGATGAGGGTGCGTCTACCCGATGGGTCAGAGCTGCGGACCACTGCACATTGTGATATGGAGGCCGAGATTGGCGGCAAGGCATTTGAGGCGCCACCAACTATTCTGAAGCTGCAGGACTTCGACTTGATTTTGGGCATGGCATGGTTACATCGGAACCATGCTCAGATAGATTGTCCGTCCAGGAGGATCACGCTAAGGCATGGCGACTCTCATGTTATCATTGAAGGTATTCAGCCTATCTGCCACCTATTGTTATCTTCTGTACAGGCTGTGAAGGCCCACGAGCAGGGAGAAGAAGTTTATCTTATCTGCTTCGAGATAGTGGGAGCAGAGACGACTATTTCAGATATTCCGGTGGTCCGGGATTTCTCCGACGTATTCCCGGAGAAATTTCCCGGGCTACCACCTGCTAGAGACTTGGATTTCAGGATTCAGCTAGTACCGCGAGCGAGGCCGGTGTCCCGGGCACCCTACAGGATGGCTCCCAGGGAGTTAGTAGAGTTCAGGACTCAACTACAGGAGCTAGTCGAGTCAGGATTTGTGCGGCCCAGTTCATCGCCGTGGGGAGCGCCAGTCCTCTTTGTGAAGAAGAAGGATGGGTCATTGCGACTATGCATAGATTACCGGGAGCTGAACCGGTTAACGGTCAGCAATACCTATCCTCTGCCTCGGATAGATGAGCTATTTGACCAGCTGCAGGGAGCCTTCTGGTTCTCTAAGCTAGATTTGCGATCCGGTTACTACCAGCTCCGCATCAGGGAAGAGGACATACCGAAGACGGCATTCAGTACACGCTATGGATTATACGAGTTCACAGTGATGCCTTTTGGGCTCACGAATGCCCCTGCCGCATTCATGAGTCTAATGAACCGTGTATTCGAGCCCTTCTTAGACCGCTTTGTGATTGTATTCATCGACGACATTCTTATATATTCTCGGACTCACGAGGAGCATACAGAGCACCTGGCGCAGGTCTTGCAGAGGCTGAGGGAGTCCCAGATGTACGCAAAATTTTCAAAGTGCCAGTTCTGGCTACAGGAGGTGGCTTTCCTGGGGCACACGATCAGTGGGGCTGGATTAGCAGTGGACCCAGCTAAGATAGAGACAGTGAGGGATTGGCCACGACCGAAGACCGCATCTGACATTCGCAGTTTCTTGGAACTAGCAGGGTATTATCGCAAGTTCGTGGATGGATTCTCGAGGATAGCACTCCCCCTCACGTCCTTGACGAAGAAGGACGCAGATTTTGTTTGGTCAGAGCGGTGCGAGACGGCTTTTCAGGAGCTGAAGGACCGACTCATCTCATCCCGCATTCTTGCGCTTCCATCTGGGAGCGAAGGATTCCAGATCTACACGGACGCCTCTAATCAGGGGATAGGTGCAGTCCTGATGCAGCATAGACATGTTATTGCTTATGCTTCAAGACAGTTGAAGAAGCATGAGCATAACTATCCAGTACATGACCTAGAGCTCGGGGCTGTGGTATTCGCCCTAAAGATATGAGGGCATTACTTATACGGGATTCATTGTGACATCTTTTCAGATCACAAGAATCTTAAATATATCGATACACAGAAGGACTTAAACCTGCGACAGAGGAGATGGCTGGAATTCCTCTGTGACTATGATTATAAGATCCACTACCATCCGGAAAAAGCGAACACGGTAGCAGATGCCTTGAGCAGGAGGGCCGGCACTTCTGGACCGGAGCCTCGGTTGATGTCTATAGAGCTGCTACAGATGATGGAGGACATGCACATTACAATGGTATCTGAGACCGAACCAGTGGTGTATCTAGAGTATCTGAGCTCAGTGATCAGTGGTGATGATATACGGGAGCGCATCCGAACACATCAGAGGCTGGATGCTGCATTACAGCCGATTTTTAGTGCCCTGGAAAGGGGCAAGGTTGAGGACTACACGCTACAGGATGATCTTCTTCGATTCCGTGGGAGCATTTACATACCAGCAGGGGCAGTATCCGGTATGACATACTCAGAGAGGCTCATTGCTCCAGATATTCAGTGCACCCCAGCATCACCAAGATGTGGGCAGATTTGCGGAGGTCTACGTATTGGCCCGGGATGAAGAGGGAGATCACAGATTTTGTGACCCATTGCGAGACCTGCCAGCGTGTGAAAGCAGAATGCAAGAGCCCGGGAGGTTTACTACAGCCACTGCCAGTTCCAGAATGGAAGTTCGAGGACATTGCTATGGACTTTGTACACGGATTGCCTCGCTCCCACTCTGGGCATGATTCTATATGGGTCATAGTGGATAGACTGACCAAGGTAGCACGATTTATCCCAGTTCGGAAGGATGCCCCAGTTGCAGTTCTGGTGAGATTATTTGTGGAGTAGTTCGTCAGATATCATGGCATTCCCAGGATGATTGTTTCGTACCGTGATGGTCGGTTCACTTCGAGCGAGTGGAGGGCCGTGCATGCTTACTTGGGATCTCGGCTTACTTTTAGTACCGCCTTCCATCCGCAGACCGACGGACAGACTGATCGGACCATGGAGGACCTACTCAGACTATGCATATTGGATATGGGGAAGCCTTGGGAGAGACTGCTGCCACTGATTGAGTTCTCGTACAATAACAGCCACCAGGCTAGCATCAGGATGGCTCCATATGAGGCACTTTATGGGAGGAGATGCCGGACACCGCTATCATGGGTTCAGGATGTGGATACCAGGGCTCTTGGATCAGATTATATAGAGGATACTGAGGTTCAGATTCGATTGATCAGGGATCGGCTACTAGAGGCCCAGAGCAGGCAGGCAAAGTATTATGATGCTCGACACCAGAAGGTGGAGTTCCAGGTTGGAGACAGAGTATTCTTGAAGATACGTCCAGTACACGGTGTCTCTCGGGTGCGGAGGCACAAGAAGATCAGTCCACGATACATGGGGCCATACCTGATCCTGGAGCGGATCGGCCCCTTAGCTTACCGACTGCAGCTGCCACCAGAGTTGGGTGCATTACATGACGTCTTCCATGTCTCTTCCTTACGAAGAGCTCTCCTTCGGCCGGAGCAGTACATTACTACTACAGCCGGACCGGTAGAGCCTGACAGATCAGTTAGATTGGAGCCGATCCGGATTGACGATACAGCCATCCGAGTGTTGCGGAAGAAGAAGGTCCCTCTTGTGAAGGTGCTGTGGTCCAACATGGATAGGAGGAGCACACCTGGGAGCCGAGGGATCTGATGCTGGAGCAACACCCGGAGCTATTTGCATCAGGTACTTTCAAGTTATGTTTTAAAGTTTCTTAAAAATTCTTGCAAGTAGAACCCGTAGACCCGAACTTAAATTTCGGGGACGAAATTATTTTCTTGTTTATTGGAATTTGTAACATCCCATGTTACTTTTGGACCCCTCAACTTAGATTGGGTTAGGCATGGGGTGAATTTAAGGAGATCAACTAGGTTTGACCTTAGGTAGTGGGTGGTAGCCATGTGGAGCCCACTATAGGACCATAGTCAAACTAGGTCAAACTAGGCCAAATGAGGACTCTAGCCACACCATGACCCCACCACATTGCCCTAACCCTAAAAACAATCTAAGTGCACCCTAGGGCATGCCACTAGGTCAACAGTTGACCCCAATTGACCCAAGTCAACCTTGGGCTTAATTTGGTCAAACCCACACTCATAAGCCCAATTAGCCTAAGTAGGGCACCCCCTTGACCCAACCCAAGTTGGGTGGTGCCACTAGACCCATTACCACCAAGTAGGGTCAGCCCACCCACCATGTTGACTAAGTCAACTCTCCAAGTCAACAAGTCAACTATGTGACCTAAAAGAAGGAAATGAAGACCAAGCCACCCTCCTTTAGACCAAGCCCACCAAATTTGGCCCATGGCCAGCCCAAGTGAACAAGACCAGCCCTACCCCTCTAAATCAGGAGAGAGAATGCATGCAAAGGGGTAGAAATGGGATTTTGAGAGAAAGAGGAGAGAGAAATGGGGATAAAAGGGAATGGTGGCCACATGGCCACCCCTTCAGCTGAATTCCTCTGCCCAACACCAGCTGGCCGACCTCCTCAATTCATTCCAGAGGAAATTGGGGGCTATGTGCCACTTGGCAAGCAGGGGCGGAGCAACCAAGGCTGAGCCCGAGCTCACCTTGGTTGTATCTCCCCATATACTCCACCTCAGCCCCAAATAACCTCACCAATAGCTTTAGGAGGTAGAAAGGAATCGAAATCGAGTGCTGGAACATGGAAAACGGTGGAGAATCAAGCATTCGGGGTGGAGCTCGCCGGCGCACCACCACCATGGCAAACCACCGCCTGACCCGCAGCCAAGCCCCAATCCAGGTCCGTTTCACCGCCCCTCTACCTGTACTAGAATTCTAGATCCATTTAGGGAGATATCGGGCTCAATCGAGCCCGATGCCATGAGAGGAAAATTAGAAAATTCGGGCTTTTTCTTCTTGCTCGGGTTCGCCGGAGGAGCCAACTCCGGCGGCCCCACCGCCGGGAAACGCTAGCCCCCACCTTAGCGAAGGTGGTGGCGCCATCCGCCGGCGGTGGTGGTGGCTCAGCTGGCCGGAAACCGCCAGCAAACATCGTCCAGGAAAGATGAATCTCAGCCGTTAATCCAATGGGGACGATGAACGGATTCCGTTCATTTGCGCGTCAAGATTCGTGCGGTTTTATTTTAAAAATCAAAATACTTATATATATATATATATAATGAAATGAATCTAATTAAGTGTCACATAAATATAGTGACTTTGCATGTCATTTTCAGGCCTCTTAGAGGCATTTCCAGAAAATGATCCCTGAATGAAAAATGTAGCCGTACCTGTTACCTTTAATTTGAAATCTTAATATTTAACGTTGGTGCAGTATTCTGGCCTGTAGGACATTTCTCCTAGGACTGGTCCTAGACTAGGGCAGAAATGCATTTGGATGCCCAAGTCAAACCAGCAATCACCATGGCCCCAAATTTTGGGTACATGCATGACTAGGGCATACCTATCCCCTGCCAAAATTTAGGAATTTGTGAAACAACGTTTCCTATAGTTTTGGTCATAATATAAAAATGTAAATAAATGAAATATATGGCGTTATATGACTCCTCATGGCCCCAAATTTTGGGGGTGGGTCCTTGGGAACATCATTAGTGCATGATAAAGATTTCAGCACATTTGGATCAATGCATGATGGGAAAATCCACTTGCATGTGTTGGTGTACATATTGCCTTGGTGTGCTAATAGCAATAGTTTAAATATTGTGCATTCAACCTAATGGAGGCATTCAAAAATCTAGGATTTGATTCCAGTGGTTCATTAGGGTAAATTTCACCCCTCAGATTAATTATGGGATTTTTGGAATCAAAAATCCCATTAATTGGAATTTTTAAAAATATAGCTCCTTTTGAAAATAAATTTGAAAAATAGGTTTTCCTCAAGTAAAAATCCTCAAACTTTTCCAAGTTGATAATAAGGTTATATGTGACTTAGGAAAATTTGAACTTTCTGTTTGAAGAGCTTTTGGAGTAAAATATCTTAAACTGCCCATTTTACCCTTATTTCATTTATTCTTGAATTGATGGAGATGCACCTCCAAAAAATTTGGAAATAATTCTAGAGTTGTAAAATTGTATTATTAGTCTTGCATAATATTTTCAGAATTTATGGGTGTATTGATAGTTTTTAAATTAATATAATGGCATTTTTGGTAAATATATAAGAATGGAAATTGATAGGCCATTACACAATAAAAGTTGATGAAACTCTGCCAATAGTCATAAATTAATGTTTTATATGTTCTGTAATTTTACTGGAAGTTTGGATTACATATTACCTGTACTTCATTTGGAAAATGGAAATTATGTGAATTTGGTATTAAATAAGGAATTTGTATAAATATTCAAAGGAAAATTATGAAACTCTGTAGACAGTAATATGTTATCATTATACAACTCAGGATAAATTACCTAGGTCAGTGGATGTTAAAGCATACTACTTCATGTGTAAAGTGACCTAGTAATTAATTTAAAAGATTTAATTAAAGGATTATTTGGCCAAGGAAAATTATGAGAATTCATAGGATAGTTCCCTTAGCCCATACCAACCTAGGATAAATATTTAGGGGCAAGATGCCTTAAGGATTGGAAGATTCCATTTTTAGGGTAATAATAGGACATGGTCTGCATATAACATAAATAGGTCTTGCCTTAGGGTTACCATAGGATTGATTATCGGAAGAAATAAGAGAGTGCAATATGAATAATCCTTGGTGGGTAGTATGGTTTTAGTGATGGGGTTAAAAGTGCAAGTCTTTAGGTAGTAACTGGAGTGGGGGTCGACGGAAGACCGTCGGTTTCCCGGTAAAATCTTAAGTCACTAGGGTTGTTCTAAAGCAACAAAGAGAGCTGGGGTGAAACATGGGTAGCCATCAACTAAAGTAAATATCCTTGCGAAAGGGAACGCTGGGCGTAATCCCAACACAGTTCCTAGTGCCCCTTGAGAGCCCTTCACAGGGAATACCGGGGGCAGTCCTGGGATTAACCTTAAATCACTAAGTATAATAACCCGTAGACAAGAGTAGTCTAATAGGTTAAGATATTTGTTGTACCTTCTCACCCGTGTAGGGTTGGAGAGATTCATGATATATGCTCACCCGTGTAGGGTTTGAGAGAGTTGGTATAAAGGCACTAATGTGCGTTCTCACCCGGGTTGGGTTTGAGGGTTTTCAGGACGGGTTTGGTCCTGCGAGCGGAAGGCTCGGAGTAAAATACTTACATGTGCATAAATCTAGTGGTGGGGCATGCGGTACTGGCCGTTCGTCACACCGATGGTAGTACGGTGCACCAGGCGGTTGTGAGGGTTAGAGGGGTCAGTGGGTTGTTTTACACTGCGGTCTGGAGGACGACCCCCGATAACGCACATCCGACCCAACAAGACTGACGGGTTGTCAGCAAAGTACGTACGCGAGACTCTAGAGTGCACCTTGGACGTGTACAGAGGCGTTTGAGAGGGGTCTAAGGCTTGGTAGTGTGCATACCGGCCTAGAAGTGGAGACGCCCGCTCCGCTGCTGCCGTAGACACAGCGGTGGTACCCGAGAGTGTTGCTAGCTCTCAAAAAGTGGGAACTAAAGGTCTGTGATCATAGAGTCGTTGTGTGTGAGTTGCACTTGCCTGTGCATGAAATTGCATCATAACATCCATTCATATTAGGTCATACGCTTCATAGATTCTTATCATATAAATTAGTATGGGCTCTTTTATATGATAAGTTAAATTTCCTGGAAATCCTAACTTATATATTTGTATGGGCATTTATATAAGTTAGGGTACTTTTGTGATGATAGTATAGTGGTAGGATAGTTTATTTACTTGCTCTTACTACAGTTCTTTACTTCCTTTACTGCACTGCTCTTACTTACTACTTGTACTATATTTAGAACTGCTAGAGTAGATCAATATTACTTATTACAACTGCTAGTTAGATTCTGTCACCTACTTCCACTTTTGTTACCCCTTGTTGTCCTCCGCTTCGTCCTCCCGCTCGGTGCCTAGGAGCTGCGGGGCAAGGTGTGGAGGAAATGACTTAGTCTTTTTGACTAATGGTCGGTGACCATAATATTTTTAGGATCCCATGGAGATGGAGCACCAACACGTCGAGGAGGCAGTACTTGAGGAGCAGATACCGCTTCAGCAGGCTACTACCACTACTGTGCGTCCTCAGGTGGGACGAGATCTGATATACTAGTATAGCTTACGCTTTTATTTATTTTGAGAGAGAGTGGTTTTGATGTACTGGGCATAAGCCCTTATTACTCTTTCTTTTTGTACTCTTCTGTGGACTATATTGGTGTACCTTTCATTTCATATATATGATTGTACTATGTGACTTGTGGACTAGTGGATTTATATACTGCTTTACTTCTTCTTCTCATATTGGCCTACATGTTATGTATATGATCGTAATAGCCGACAGAATCGGCGTGTTGCGGTGTCGACTAACCCGTGCGTTAGTGCCACCGTAAGACGGCGGTTCTGGGCATAAGACCCGGTGGTCCTCCTTGGTAGGGGGGAAGGGGTCTTACATGATGAACTACAAACGGGTACGTGTTTAAATCAGACACTTTCTTTGGGTAGGCCGGTGGATACTCGTCGGGGCTCACATCACAAGAAATTAATCCATATTATTTCTTCATATACTGATATCGTTGCTACACTTTTGAAGATTGGTAAGAGTAAGGCAAATGATCGGGTGAAGGCACATAGTGTATTATTTACATTAGAATCGTTTGACTTTGTTTTGCTGATTCATATAATGACAACTATATTTGGTTATACACATGAATTAAATCTTGCTTTGCAAAGAAAAGATCAGGATATTATTAATGTTATGTCTTTTGTTAGTTTGACAAAAAATAATTGCAAAACTTGTGTGATGATGGTTGGGACACTATGTTCAATAAGGTCTTATTTTTTTTGTAGTAAATATAGTATTCATATTCCTAAAATGGATGATATGTATGTTTCGCGCTGAAGATCAAGACGATTTGTTGAAGACTACATATATTTGCATCATTATTGGGTGTCAATTTTCTTAAAAGTGGTTGATTTACAATTGCATGAGCTTAATAACAAGTTTGATGAGGTGTGTATGGAGTTGCTCTATAGTGTGGCTTGTTTGAATCTCATTAACTCCTTTGGTTGTTTTGACAAGCAAAAAGTGCTCAGACTTGCAGAGTTTTATCCTAATGATTTTTCAAGTTTGGAGTTGTTTAATCTTGACTTTCAGCTAGACAATTTTATTGTGGATATGAAAAGCGACGAGAGATTTTTTGACTTGAACGACTTTGGTCATCTCTCTATGAAACGTATTGAAACTGAGAAACATATTGCTTATCAACAATTATATAAGCTATTGAAGTTCGTACTGATTCTTCCTGTGACCACTGCATGTGTTGAAAGTCTTTTCGGGCATGAATTATGTCAAAAACATATTACACAATAGTTTGGACGATCAGATATTGAATGACTGCTTGGTTACATTCATTGAAAGAGATGCATTTTTGAAAGTTTCAGATGATGATGTTATTGATTGTTTTCAAAAAATGAAGACTCATCGTGGGCAATTGTAATTTCTCTTGGTATTTAGTAATTTGCAATTAAAACATTTATATGTAACTATGTATGACTTTATAATATCAGACATTTTCATTTTCTATATTATGCTGTTAAATTTTTTTTTGTGCACCCCTTTTTCTAAATTCCTAGATCTGCCACTGATGGTGATGGCCTAATTGGGCCAATTTAGCCAATAGGTGTGATTTTGACAAATTTAGGAATGACCAGGTATAACAATATAAAGCAGTTAAACGACATGGACATAAGCTATTATTCAAGGTTTTGAATAAGAACCTGATATGTGCTTAAATTCAAAGAGAATATCACAAGATCTAGCAATAAATATCACTGGAAGAATGATATGCAATGACAATATGTAGTTATCTCCTTCACTTCAAATTAGGGATGAGCACAAAAAACCGCAAACCGCAAGAACCACCCGCACCGCTCCGAACTTTAAAACCGCACCACGTTATGTAAATGCGGTGCGATTTTGAAATTTTGTAAACAGCGTGCGGTGCAGTGCGGTTTTTAAATCTTAAAAACCGCAAACACCGCACCACACCGATAATTTGAGTAAGGAAATTTTTTTACAATTTCGCAACACGACATTGCACACACCTATTAAGTATTAAACCCGGCAAAAGTGCAAAATACCACACTTATTAATTAGATTGAGTGGCTGCACCTATTAACCAATTTACAAATTATAACCCAAATACCGCTGAGGCGCTGACCTATTGGCAAAAATTAAAAGCACACACATACAACATAGCTGTTATTTGGCTGCACGCCTGCACCTATTGGCTATTATTATTTGGCTCAATTGGCTGTACATATTATTATCAAAATTATTAAACAACTTACAACAGTAAATTCTCAGTTCACACTTTCTTCGCAGACTGCAGTCCGCTCTGGCTGTTTTTCCATTTGCCCCAGCTCTCTCTCTCAGTCTCTCTTCTTCTTCACCGTAGTCGTCGCCTTCAAAAACTTCACCGCCCCCGTCGCCGCCTCCGGAAAACTACACCGCCCGCCGCCATCACTGTCGCCTCCGGAAACTACACTGCCCTCCGCCATCGCCTACGGAAACTATACTGCACGCCGTCGCTCGGGCTTCTGAGCGGCTCTCACCACCTCTCTCCCTGTTCTCACGAGGTATGGTATCTGAGCAAAGCTATATTAAATTGATTTGTTGAACCCCCTCTCTCCCTATTCGAGTGTTCAGACACAGAAAGCTGGAAAGGAATCCGGCTAACTGGGAGCACAAGCAAGCTTGAAGCTTGCGAACTTGGCTTCAAAAAACGAATAATTAATGGATTTTTTTGTTATTCGAGTGTTTAGACACAAAAGCTTGAAGCTTGCGATTATTAGTGAAAGAACAAATAATTAATGGAGTTTTTTGTTTTTGTGGCGGGTGGACAAAATTTTGGGGAAGAGAAGGCTGTTGAGGAACAGAGTATCGGCGCATGAAGCTATTTTTGTTTGTTTGTTTGTTTAAATAGTCTCTATTTAGAACAATCGATCTTCCAAATTTCTACTTTGTCTTATTAGATCCAACCGTTAGTGAAGTTCTATTCTTTTGTTCTTTTGTTGAGTGCACCTCCATTTTTATGCTACTGTTCTTTTAGTAAAGTTCAGATCTTAACCTCCATTTTTTATCTATTGTTTTGTTGTCGACTGTAGGGTTGTTGTTGGTAAAGTTCTAATCTTAGCTCGGGCTTCTGCAGGACTCCACCGCCAACTACCAACCACTACGTAAGTTCTACTCTTTACTTCTATAATTTTTTGGTTGTTGATGATGGTGACGAAAATGAACTTGAATGTGAAGCCGAAGCATAATCGCAAAAGGTTTTACACTTTTAGATTTTATATCGGTGCGATTTACTCAATCTCTTAGAATTTTGTTAGTACTTATTTTTGCTAGATTTCAAAAAATGTTTTACTAATTTGTTTGAACATAATGACATGTGACAACTGACAGTTTCTATGTTCACTTAATTTTACATTTGACATCAAGCAAGAAATTTTTCCTATTTATTTCATATTTGGTTTAACCATATTTATTTTTATCAAGTTGCTTCTCTTCCTTCAAGCTTTGATTGCTAAGTTAATTATTCAATAGTAGATTCTTTTTAGCAGTGGAGTGTATTGTTGTGTTGATCTATACCCATGCATTCAATAAAGAACAACTTCTACCTCAATGAAGTGTTACCCTGAGATGCCTCTTTTAAGTTTGTTGCTTACATTTTTTTAAAAAAAATTGTGTTGTTTTTGCAAGAGTAGGGAACCAAAAGAGGGAAGGGGATGATTGTTACGGAAACGGGAGCAGAATGAAAATCAAAACATAAAACCAACGATGCCCAAACCGCACCGAATCCGCAATCATACCGCAAAAAACCGCACAAAACCGAAACCGCACCGTGTAATTTCGGTGCAGTGCGGTTTTGCTTGGGCCAAAACTGCACCCTTGCGGTGTGGTTGCGGTTTGGGTCAAAACTGCACCAAACCATACCGCGCACACCCCTACTTCAAATTGACAGTTTAATATTTCGACAACATCCGGCCAAGCTGTTGATCATAAGCAAAAACTAACTGGTATATTCTCTCTTTAAAAATTCATCACCCCTAAGTGTAAACAAGACATGTTTAACTATAGTGCTTCAAAAAAATATATATACATATCACACATGATCAATCATGCAAGTAGTAAAAGAAATGCATAATCAAACAAATATTTCTTTGTTGAAAGGCAGTAGGTCTGAATGAATTCAAGGAAATTTCTCGGAAGTGAGTTTAAATACCTGTCATATCCATACTTCTTGCCTCTGGATTTTCGAGCAAAAAAAAGGACAGTGTTATTTGAATTAGCACCAAGAAATCAAAATTTAAACCCACCACGCTTCAATCAACAAAACAAAAACAATTCAAACAAAGTAATAATGATTGAAATCATCACAAATTCATGTTTCTTGAGAAAAATCCGAAAATGTAGAAACTAAAAATAAAAAAAATGCTTGCCTTGATGACTGGAGAATCAGAAATGGAGGTTGGTTGTGGCAAACGGGGAGAATCGAAACCTGGCTGAAAGAAACGTGGTGGCCTCTACCAGGCCCGCGGCATACAGTTTGCTAGGAACTGGGGAACCACGAAATGGAGGATGTGCGATATTGGCATAGGAGGACGAAGGCGATGAAGGAGATGAATCACCAGTGGAAGGAATGACATCACCTGTCGCGACAAAGGTTGAGAAAGGAGAAGGCGAGCCTCCAGGAAGCCAGAAATACGGCGCAGTCGGAGATGGAGAAGGAAGAAAGAGAAACCCTAAAAGCTCGCTACGCTGGTCGTCAAGTAGCTGGATGTTGCCGAAAGAAGAAAATGAACATCCGCTCGGCCCGCTCCTAGTCCTGCTCAGGACATTAGTGATCAGGCGTGATTTCCTGGGAAAAAAAGAGAAATAAATAAATGATTTCTTTTATGGCCTTATGGGTAATCGATGGGCGTTGGCGCTGCTCAGTAAACCTTTATGATTCCGCCGATTCAGCAACCCAGAAAGGAAAACGCCAAACTCCAAACCATAGACAGACGGCCTAGCAATTATTTTATATTTATTTCGAGCCAACTCGATTCATAAATCGAGCGACTTGTGATTGGCTCAAAATTGACTCGAAATTAATTCCGAGTCATCTTGATTCGAGTCAAAATGATTTGAATAAGTTTATTCCGATTTCGATTCGACTGAAAATTCAAGCGATTATCGAATTTTGTTTATTATGATCAGCGCTAATTTGATCTATCAGGAGCCTTGAGTTGCCGCAACACTAATAAAAAATAAAATAAAATCATAAGATATCTATCCCTGCACTGACCCAAAACTATATCGGAGAAAAATAGCAGGCAATAGAAAACTCTTTGCCCAAGTAAAACTTGCCTTTTTTAGTTATGAAAAATAAATATTAACCTATTTAATTTGACCAGAATTATTTGTCTAAATAAAAATAAAAAAATAAAATAAATCATCTTAATAGATTGGACCAAAATTTTTTATCCAAATCCAATCTGACCCTAGCTGGCTTGAAAAAGAATACTCATGTTTATTCCACAACTCACTCTCTTTTGTTTGTTAATACAACTTGTACATAAAATCTAAAAGCAAGCCGGGTCAAATTAGTTAGCATCATGGACCGGTTCAAAATCCACAAGAAGAGACCTTTTCAAGACAAGTGTCATCTGTATGCTGAGTAATAATTTTAGGTGATTGTTATGGGCAAATAAATTTTGTATTTGTGCAAATTAATTTTATAAGCAAATCAAAAATTTATGTGTAAATTAAATTGTTACGTTCAAATTAATATAAAATATTTTTAAATTATTTAACAAAATATGAACAAATAGTTTAACATCAACATTGTAAAAATTAAGGTATTACAAAAATTCCAACTTCATTGTATAAATTTTAGCTCTTTTAGTGATGAGTGCAACTTTTTGACGTTTTTGTTCTTCATTGAAGAAATTCAAAAAAATTATGAAGATGAGAAATACGAAAAGAAAAGTATAAACTCATGCTTTGCTTCATATCAATTATCAAAGAAGCAGAATCTGAGCGAGAATGTCCGACACAAATAAATCTGGAGCTGCCGCAGTGGTCAGAAGTGAGGATGTGTGATAATTGTCATCGCGCATGCCTTGCAGTCGGCGTTGACGGCTAGGGCTGATATCGAGTCGAGTTCGAGCGATTTTGGCTCGGCTCGAAATCGAAACTTTCGACGCGAACTCGGCTCGAAACCAACTTTAAATCGAAATTGATTTCGAGTCGAGCCACCTCGACTCGAAATGACTCGATTCCGAGCCGGCTCGAAATTGAGCAATTTTTTTCTTTATTCTGATTTGGCTCAAAATTAAATTGGACAACATATAAATTTACCAAACGAAACACTTAAATACTTCATTATCTTTATTTTGATTTAAGTTTTATTATTTTTAATTTAAAAATAAGAATATATCAATAAATACATAATATATTAAATTAATTTGAGTTGATTCGAATCATATTTCGAGCGATTCAAGACTGACTTGAAATTAGATTCGAGTCAAATTGAGTCGAATCAATTTTAATCGAATCCGATTCGATACAATTTTCAAGCTAATTTCGAGTGAATTTCGAGTGACTTTCAAATTTTGAATAATATGCTCAACCCTATTGGCGGCGGTGCCGGCGAAGAGAGAGGTGTCTGCAGCGGTGGAGGTGTCGTCGTGTAAGGCTCGCTCCTGCTGGCGTGATGAGGAAATTGTTTGCCCCTATCAGTTTTAGCTCATATGGCTTGCGGTCGGCGTTGGCGGCGGTGTCGGTGGCAGCGATGGCGGCGGCGAAGAGAGAGGTGTTGGTGGCGGTGTCGTCGCGTATGACTCGTTCCTGTCGGCGTGATGGGAAAATGTTTGCCCCTATCAGTTTTACCAAAACATTTTAAATAATTGTTTAAGAGTTTATTTTAAAAGTTGGTTTGCACCTATTCAAAATAAATTTGTCCATAACAATTACCTAATTTTATAAAATATTTCTCCTAACACAGAGACAAAGTAACAGACAAATTCATTCAACTAAAAGCAGCCAGAAATTGCTAATACTATAGAGAAAGTGTCATCAAGGGGAACAAAACTGGTTGGCTGGTGGCCTCCACACGCAGGAGGCTTGTGCGGTGGTGCTGCAGGCCCTCTCGACAGAGATTGGCGGCGCGGAAGACAGAAGTCCATGTCTTGGAAGGTGTTTGATGGAAAATTGGGACCAGACATTCTTGCATTTTTACTGGTCCCGCGCACCATTCGGACTGTTGTGCAATTGGCACCGGCCCGCGAGTACGGAACTCGTCGCGGACAATAGCAACGGAAGCTTTGAGCAAATAATGGCGCGCACCAAACACAGTTCGAGCTTCCAAAACACAGAAAAAACACAGACGACAAGAGATATACGTGGTTCGGAGTTAAGCTCCTACATCCACGGGGAGAGCGCGCCGGATCCACTAATCGAAAACAAAATCCGATTACAACACAGGCACTCAACGATCCTCAACGGATCGACACTAACCTAAAATATGAAATAAAGAACAACAGGAGAACAAAGAAAACTCCCCTATCCGCAGCCTGGATCTGAATCTGATCTTCGCCTCTGCCACGCGTCGCTGCCCCTCCGGCCAAGAAAGCCGCTGCCCTCTTCAAGATGAAGGAACCGCAGCCTTACGCCTTCTTTCACCGCCGAAGTTGCCGCCGCCGCTGGATCGCCGTTGCCGCCGGAGATGGAAAAACTGCACCCGCCGCTGTCGTGGATCTCCCCTCTCCTTGGCCGGAGATGGAGCCGATGCCGCTGCCGTGCACTAGATCGGAACTCCGATCAATCTTCCGCTGCCTCCGTCAACCACCGCTCGCCTGCAAGATCTGCCGCCGCTGCTGCCTGAGAAGAACCGCCGGCCCAAGAATGCCGAGAAGAAGCCGGCTCTGCCCGATCTTGCCACTGCCGGATCCCAAGGATCGCCGGACCTACGTAGCCCTAGATCGGAATCTTCGCTGCACCGCTGTCGCCGGAGAAGAAGCCCTAGACCGGGCTTGCCGCTGCGTCGCTGTCGCCGGAGAAGAAGACCGTCGTCGCTCGATCTTGGCCGGAGAAGAAACCCCCCGAACCGATCGTAGCTCCCGAAGCCGCCGCTCCTTCGCCCGAAGCCGCTGCCGGAAACTCCTCCCGAAACCACCGCTGATCCTCGCCGGTGAAAGAACCCTAGGAACCGCCGGCGGATCGCTCTGCTCTTCTTCCCGAATCCGCCGCTCCGCCGCTCTGCTTTTCGTTCTTCCGCCCGATGGTTTCCCCGATGGCTGATTAGGTTAGAATATTGGATCGGATATTTTTCACCTGTGCAAACCTATATATAGATATAATCAAAACACCAGAACCGGACCGGTCCGGCTGGACCGGTCCGGTGGAGCATCATAAAAAAATAACAATCTCCACCTTGATGCTCCACGAACACTAATACTACCTATAACACACAGACCCTACTGGCGACTACAAGCCCCCTCTCCCTGGGGCCGGCACGATCAACGTGCAAACAGTCGGAGTCAAGTCAAACTTGACTCGCCTCACTGATTTTCTCCCGCATGCTCGCAACGCATTCCTCCGTAGGAATCTCCCGCAACATCACGCCTCCAACTCGAGCGAACTCCCTCAACTCCCGGTGACGCACGTCGACGTGCTTTGTCCTTGCACGATAGACCGGGTCTACTGCAAGACGAATCGCACTCGAACTCTCACTGTGCAACTCCACCTTCTCCTGAGTGATCCTAAGTTCCTCGGTGAGACCTCTGAGCCTGATGGCTCCTCTCGCGGTGTCTGGGTACTCCTGAGATGACTCTCTACCCGTCTCCTCTACGGCTGCGAAGATTCTACCTCCGCCAAGGTCCTCTCTCCGTGCACACGCCCTTGCCACGAATCCTGCCCCGCTCCTCCGCTGGTCCTTCCAAGCTTTTCTCTGAGAACGGTCTCTGCTCTCTAAAGCTCTATCGAAGGAATCGCGATCTGAGGAGATCGCCTGAAATGCATGCGCTACCGTATCCTGTAGCTCGAGAGACGGTGTGACCTCTCTCCTCGCATCTCCCCTAGCAATCGTGGTGCCAATCAGTCTATAGAGCGATCTTGAACGCTCTCCCTCTCAAGACTGTCTGCGCTCCACGCCTGACCTCCAAATACCCACTGCTACTGGTATAAGAATACCCGGCAGCCTCCAGAGTGCCTAAAGAAACCAAGCTCTTCCTCAACTCGGGCACATATCGAACGTCGGTGAGGGTCCTAACCACTCCATCGAACATCCTAATCCTGATGCCTCCCGACTCCAGAAATCTCGCACTCTGACTGATTCCCCATCCGAACACGACCACCTCCACAGTGCCTAATACTGGAGAACCATTCAATGTTCGGGCACATGTGGAACGAACATCCTGTATCCATGATCCAGGAATCTGTGGTCCCGACTACCACGTCGCGGCTTTGTGAAACGTGTAGAACATCATCATCGCTAACGCACTCGGATGCCACTGCAGCCTGCTGAGGCACAGATTCTTTGCCCTTGAGTTTCCTCACTGGGCAGTTGGCCTTCCAATGCCCCTCCTCCTTGCAGTAGTAACACCTACCCCTGGACCTAGGTCGATCATCCTCCTTGCCTCCCCCTCTGATGATCTCCCTCGGGATGGGTCTCTGCTCTTCACGAGCAGACCCTCGCTCGCACTCGATCCGGAACTGCTCCTCTTCTCATTAGAGAGAAGCATCGTCACCACTTCCTCCATCTTAAGGGTATCCTTTCCATACAACATGGTGGTAACTAAATGATCGAACGACCTCGGGAGTGAGGACAAGAGGAGAAGAGCCTGATCTTCCTCCTCGACCTTCACATCCATACTCCGCAACTGGGATACCAGCTTGTTGAACACATTCATATGGTCCAACAACTGCGTTCCCTCGGACATCCTCAAGCTGTACAACTGCTTCTTCACGTACAGCTTGTTCGTGAGCGACCTGGACATGTAGAGCTCACCTCGAGCTTCCTCCACAAGTCCACCGTAGTTTCCGCCTCGATAACGTTGTACATGACCTCGTCTGCCAAACCACAGTTGTATGGTGCTGATGGCCTTGAGGTCCAGCTCATCCCACTCGTCGTCGTCTTTCACCTTAGCTTCTCCTTTCCATGGAGTGCCTTGTGAGACCCTGCTGAACGAGTACGGCCTTTATGCGCTTTTGCCAAAGACCGAAATCGATCGCCCATCGTATTTTGGAACCTCGAATTTGCGCCGCCATTGAATTTGTCACTAGTCGAAGGTCGAACCTGGCTCTGAATACCAATTGTTGTGCAATTGGCACCGGCCCGCGAGTAACGGAACTCGTCGCGGGACAATAGCAACGGAAGCTTTGAGCAAATAATGGCGCGCACCAAACACAGTTCGAGTTTCCAAAACACAGAAAAAACACAGAAGACGACAAGAGATATACGTGGTTCGGAGTTAAGCTCCTAATCCACGGGGAGAGCGCGCCGGATCCACTAATCGAAAACAAAATCCGATTACAACACAGGCACTCAACGATCCTCAACGGATCGACACTAACCTAAAATATGAAATAAAGAACAACAGGAGAACAAAGAAAAACTCCCCTATCCGCAGCCTGGATCTGAATCTGATCTTCGCCTCTGCCACGCGTCGCTGCCCTCCGGCCAAGAAAGCCGCTGCCCTCTTCAAGATGAAGGAACCGCAGCCTTACGCCTTCTTTCACCGCCGAAGTTGCCGCCGCCGCTGGATCGCCGTTGCCGCCGGAGATGGAAAACTGCACCCGCCGCTGCGTGTGGATCTCCCCTCTCCTTGGCCGGAGATGGAGCCGTTGGCCGCTGCCGTGCACTAGATCGGAACTCCGATCAATCTTCCGCTGCCTCCGTCAACCACCGCTCGCCTGCAAGATCTGCCGCCGCTGCTGCCTGAGAAGAAAACCGAGGCCAAGAATGCCGGCGAAAGAAGCCGGCTCTGCCCGATTTGCACCACTGGCCGGATCCCAAGGATCGCCGGACCTACGTAGCCCTAGATCGGTATCTTCGCTTGCACCGCTGTCGCCGGAGAAGAAGCCCTAGACCGGGCTTGCCGCTGCGTCGCTGTCGCCGGAGAAGAAGACCGTCGTCGCTCGATCTTGGCCGGAGAAGAAACCCCCCGAACCGATCGTAGCCCGAAGCCGCCGCTCCTTCGCCCGAAGCCGCTGCCGGAAATCCTCCCGAAACCACCGCTGATCCTCGCGGTGAAAGAACCCTAGGAACCGCCGGCGGATCGCTCTGCTTCTTCCCGAATCCGCCGCTCCGCGCTCTGCTTTTCGTTCTTCCGCCCGATGGTTCCCCGATGGCTGATTAGGTTAGAATATTGGATCGGATATTTTTCACCTGTGCAACACTATATATAGATATAATCAAAACACCAGAACCGGACCGGTCGGCTGGACCGTCCGGTGTGCATCATAAAAATATTAAACCGGACCGGGGCACAAAATTTAATTATCAGGCAATAGAATCAAAGTCAAAGCATTGAGAAGTTTCAATGTAAGCCAATTCCCACATCTATGCAAATAAATAACAAAATATGGGAAAACTATAAATTTTTTAGGTTAGTTTACCTTACTATGGCTCATTTGGTTCGGCGGGTGGCGGGTCGATCAGTGGGTGGAAACGGAGTGTTCGAACAGGAGCGGAGAGGTGGCTGTTCCAAAGGGAGCTTTTGGGGCGTTTCTCTAGGCGGGCGGGGCGGAAACGGAGCAAACGCCTCTGGAGGTTCATTTGTTTACTCTCCTTCCGTGGCGTTTGCCCAAAAGAAGCAGCGAAATACCCAAACAAATAGAGCCTAAAATATGTCCAATTTTAAACTTTTTGGATTCCGAGCTTATTTTTGTGCCTGTATGAAATGTAAGAGATTTTTATAATTACAAACGATAGAGAAATGCAATTATAATCATGCGAACTCGTGGGAGAGATTTGTGTATTTAATAGTACAAGCGTGCGGAAACACGAATTTTTCCCTTCAGGGAGATGAGATAGAATTACAATAGAACCAATTATATTTGTATCGTTTAATACATCATGTATAAAGGCCATATTTTCCTGATGAAATTAAACAACAATGAGATATATCGGATCTGCACTACATCAAAAGAAAACAAGAACCTGATAATAATTAAGACTCAACCAGTAACAGCAATAGCTTCCTCGCATGGCTCAGTTTCAGGAACCACAGCTTCAGAAAAACTCGCACTTTTTGGAGTCACCATCCTAGAACCTTAAACATGCTGATCAGCAACGAAGTCGTTATTTGGCGTCGTCAGCAATTTCTCACCGGTGAAGATGGAATTTGCGCGGCTAGAAAGCAGAGTGCTTGCTCTGGCATCGAAAATTCACACGACCCGCTGTAGCCGAACCAATCGCCTTCGGCATCACGATCCGTGCAGTCGCAATCATCCGAATCATTTCCCAGATATTCACGGGCTGCATACAAATAAAAGCGATAATGCATGTGTTTAGTAACTAGTCCTAAATAATGCTACTTGAGGAACAAAAAATGATTACACTGCAATGTGTGTATCTTTTTTGCTGAAGTATAATTTTAACAATATTGCTAATGATATTTCTAGCAATGTAAGGGCTGTAATTCATTCTGTTGCTGTTTTTTTGTAGTCTTTTCTTTGTTGGTTTTGATCCGTTTTCCATTCCTCTCTCTTTCATATTTGTTGAAAATATAGGCTCCATTTGGCACGGTGATGGCGGTCATGATCATGGGGGTAAAAATTGTCAGTCGTTAACGACCACTAAGGAACTTCATCCACTTTTATGCTCAAACGGATGATGTTTTGTTAGGTGATCCTTAACAAATGACAGTTTGAACCCATGTGTTTACGACCGCCACCACCATGCCAGTCTCAAATGGAGAAATTCACATTCATATACACTTAACAAATTGGTATTTTGCTGGATGCATATTATCTAATATGGTATCACAGCAGGCTAACCCAAGGGACCACTCTCAGGTCATCCAATTTAAGGGGGAAAAAAAAATTTATGGAGAGGGCGTGGTGAGAATATAGTCTGACATGAAAAAGTCATCGGACCTTACGCACCCAATATTGATTTTGGGTGCTTCAGCCTCACCTACAACCAATTGATGTTTTGGGTGAATGCATAGGATATAACAAAAAATATTTCTCACTACCATGTCATCAAAATTTATTCCCGCAATCTTAGCGAGTCCTAAAATGACGAATAAGCCCTGAGCCAGTAATGATTTCTTTCTAATTCCCTAGCAATGTATTTAGGCCTTCAAAAGAAGTCCATCATCGGAATTTTGTTTTTTTTTGTTAGTAGGGGCAGAAGAAATATGTTAACCTTCAAGATATTGAAAGGAAAAGATTAAATAATTCTTTTCAATTTGTAACTCAATAAATTTAATCTATGGATGACACGTTAGCATGCTAAAATATTGGCTAGAAAACTACACATTTAAAACCAAAAAATTAATTTATTTTACATTGTATGCATAAGTTTTAACATAGCATCAGAGTACGTCAGGCCCAACAGCTCCGAAATTCATGCATTTAGACACTGTTAGATATTTCGCCAATTTTGTATTTATGTTTTACTCCTACATTGGGTATCTTGTAATTTAGTTTCCCATTCACCAAAATATATATTGTTGTAATTTATTCATCCCTCAAGGGGTTTATGAGGTTAAAACCCGTAATAAACAGAATATGCAAATACAACCCCCCCCCCCCCCCCCCCCCCCCCCCCTCCCCCCGTGAAGTTGGGCATGCGATGTTAATCATGCGCAGCTTGCAAACAAGCTCTCTAAAGACAATTGTACATAACCCCTTTGTGAGATGTCTGTCAATTGTTTGTTCAGATGTCACAAATGGAGTAACCACAATGCCTCTGACTTTATTTTCCGTCATGAAGTGTCTGTCGATCTCAATGTGTTTAGTGTGTCGTGTTGCACTGGGTCGTGAGCAATGTTGAATGGCAACCTTGTTTGCTTCTTTTAAGACCAAGATCTTTCATGATGGTTAGGTCCCATAACCCTTCACAGATCTCATGAGCCATAACCCTGAACTCTGCCTCAGCGCTGGATCTGACGACCACATGCCATTTTTTGCCTCCAAGTAACTAAATTTTCCACCCGACATAGTTGCAAATATCCTGACGTGGACCGTTGATCCTCAATCAATTCAGGTCCAGTCTGTGTCAGAGTAAACCCTAACCAATAAGCTCGTCGTTGGTGAAAAAAGGATGTCCCTCCCCAGTAAGGACTTGAGGTATCTGAAGATACAGTGAGCAGCATCAACACATGACGCATCTTTGGGGGGTGCATATATTGGTTGAGCTCTCCCACAAACATAGGAGATATCTTGGGAGAATATGCGACAAGTAGATCAGTTTTTCCTACTAGCCTCTGAAAACTGGGGATGTCTTCAATCATTTTACCATCATCTCTTCCAAGTCTGTGGTTATCTTCAATTGGAGTTTCAGCCAGTCTGCATCCACTCATTCCTGAGTTTTTAAGGGAGTTCAAGTATATATTTTATTTTATCTGCAATATGAAAATCCCATATTTATATCTTGTAACCTCAATACCTAAAAAATACTTGAGGTCCACAAGTCTTTCACTTTAAATTCTTTCGTCAACTTCTCTTTTAGTGTATGAATCTAATCATGATCGTCTCCTCTTATAATGATGTCATCACAAACTATCAGAGATGGTAACTTCCCTTTATTATGATCTGCATTACTCTGGAAGTACCCGAAGCATGTCATGTCCTTGTGGAATCTTCCAAACCAAGCTCTATTGAAATTGGTGAAGTGGAAGTGGGTGACGGGACAGGCCGCGCGGCCTGTGCGGACAGCTTTGGCGGACTGGGCGGACTGGGCGGACTGTGGGTTGCGGCCTGGTGAGAAGTCTGGTGGAAGCCGGCTGTGTTCTGAGCGGGTTGTTGCATGGAGTCCGCGGTTTGGTGCGGCCTGGTATCTGCGGATAGAGAGGCTTGCGGACTGGTGCTTTGCTCAGTGGTCGCGGGTGCAAGTTTGCGCTGTTGGCGGGTTGGTTCGAGTTCGCGGGAAGCCTTGCGGACTGGGGTGTGTCCGCGGTTGGGGCTGTTGCGGACTGGGCCTTGAGCTTGGCTGAGGCCTTGTCGAGCTCAGGTGTTACAGCAGGTCTTGCTGTGGAGACCGGTTGGCGGACTGATGTTTGGAGTCCGGCTTGGTGCTACTGCATTGGACAAGTGCGAGGAGCTCGCGGACTGGTGGCGGTCTGTGCTAGGGTGTTTGGCGGACGGGACTTTGTGTCCGCCATGCTCGCACTGGCCCTTGATGGTTTTGGACTTGGTCACACTTGGTGTCAAGTTCATGGTGTCCGCCGTATCCGCCAAGTCCGCTGTGACCGGGCGGACTGTTGCTGTTTGCCTTTGGTCGTGGACTTGTGGCGGATTGAGGTGTGGGTCTTGCGGACTGCCTCGGGTTGGTGCGGACTGCCATTGAAGAAGGTGCTGTCCTGAAGCAGTTGGAGCTTTGCGGGCTGGTGCCTTGTCCGCTTAGCTTGGGCGGACTGGAGAGGGTTCGTCATTGGTTTCTTGCTCCTGGCGGTTTCCTTGGTGACTGGCTAAGTCCTCGCGGACTGAGCGGACGGTCGTTTGTATTCGCGCGGGCTGGGGCGGTGTCGCTATCTCATGGGCGGTGACCACACTCCTCATTCGCCTATAAATAGGACCCCCCTGGCACATCTACAGTAACCGAAGTAACGTGAGTGAACAGTAAATTGGGTTGGGCGAGTGCTGCGGTCTGTGTTTTTCAGTCCGCGCGGATTGTTTCAGGCTGACGGTTTGCTGTGTGCAGGTCGCGCGGATAACTTCAAGGAGCCAGGAGCTTGGCTGTGACTTCGGTCAGTGCTTGGAAGTGTGCGGTCTCTGCGGACTCAGCAGGAGGTCGCTCTGCGGCTTGTCAGTTCTGTTTCAACTTTCCCAGCTTCAATAACCTGTCCGCCGGCTTCAGGCGGGTAGGGGAGTTCCTCAGTTCGGGTTCAGCAGGAGGCGAATAACGGTCTGTCCGCGCGGCCTCGCGGTCTCGGCGGACTCCGTGGTATTCGGCGGATTGCAGCATAGCTTGTGCGAGCTCAGCGGTCTCGGCGGTCTCGGCGACCTCGCGGTCTCGGCGGACTGGAGTGCTGTCCGCCCGGCTTGTTTTTTGGTTTCTTTCTGTTTACAGCTGTAATACTAGCGAAATCATGTCTCGCTATGTATGCCTCGGATTGTAATGAAGTGAATGCATAATAAGACTTTCTTGTGCTTCCATTGTTTTGTTGGGTGCAACCTCTAGTCCTTGGGTTTCCGCAGGTTCAGCGTGCGAACTGGGTAGTTCCGAAGATATTAATTTGGTGTTTGGGCTATCTTGCTGACCACGTTGAGAAAATTTAACATGGTATCAGAGCCAGGTTTCTGAGGTGGCGGAGGTTCAGTTGCGTGAGCGGAGGTCAGCCAGTGTTGTTACTCAGTGATTGAGTGGTGATCAACCTGTGTTGTTGCTCGGTGCTGCTGAAGGGTACCAACAGGTGGTTGCAATGGAAGGAAGCTTAGCAAGAGGTCTGGGCATTGAACTCTTAACGCCGACTAACTATAAAAAGTGGAAGTCGTGCATGAAGAGTTATCTTCTAGGCGAGGAGCTGTGGGAAGTTGTCGGTGGAGACGACAGACAGGAAGTTACTGCTGCTTTCGGTACTGCTGAGCAGGTGAGGCTCTGGAGAAGAACTAATGCTAAGGCAGAGTTCGTTCTGAAAAGAGCTGTCTCTCCGGAACTGTTTGATCACATCATTGGATGTGAGTCGGCTGCTGATATTTGGACAACCATTGATGAGTTGTTCAATAGGAAGAATGTGGCGCGGCTTCAGTTCCTGGAGAATGAGTTGGCCAGGGCAACTCAGGGAGACCTTTCCATCTCCAGGTACTTCTTAAAGATGAAGAGCTTGTGTGCTGAGCTGTCGGCACTGGATCCTGATGAGCCTATCTCTGAGGCAAAGATGAAAAGGCACATTTTCCGCGGCTTGCGGAAGGAGTATGTGGCCTTTGTTACGTCTGTTCAAGGGTGGGCTACTCAGCCGTCGTTGCTGGAGCTGGAGAATCTGCTTGCCTCGCAGGAGAGCTTAGCAAGGCAGATGGCTGGAGTGAATCTGAATCAGGAAGGCAGCGAGGCTCTCTTCTCAGGCAAGAAGAAGGGATGGGAAGGGAAGAAGAAGAAGAAGGTGCAGGCCGCTGTTGAGAAGGAGACTTCAACTTCATATCCGCCGGAGAGGAGCAATGCTCCTAAGGACTGGAAGAAGAATCTGAAGTGCTACCGGTGTCATCAGCGTGGGCACTTCAAGCGGGACTGCAAGGTCAAGCTGCAGCCTGGGCATGCTGCGGAAAGGAGGAAGCTTGCTCGCGAAGTGAAGAAGCAGAATGGGGAGGAGCTTTCATGACGGGCACTTTTGTCCGGGCCTTATCTGCTGAGGACTTCAACAGCGAGTGGATCGTCGACTCTGGGTGTGGTCATCACCTCACCGGAGACAAGTCGAAGTTCACCTCCATGCAGGCTTACTCAGGTAATGAAGCTATTATCACTGCTGATAATACTGTTTATGCAGTAGAGAAGGAGGGGGTCGTGTCTTTGGGTAGTGATCAGGGGCCACTCACGTTAAGGAGTGTGTATCACGTGCCGGGCATGAAGAAGAACCTCTTCTCAGTGACCAACGCGGTGGACGCTGGGTATCACGTTCTGTTTGGGCCAACAGACGTGAGGTTCCTTCGCAACGTATCAGCGGTAAAGGCTGATGTTGCTCATGTTGGGAGGAGGGTGAAGAACTTGTTTGTTCTTTCCACCAGTGCCTATGTTGATAAGATGAGAGCCAATGATAGTGCGGCTATCTGGCATGAGAGGCTGGGGCATGTTGGCATGGACAAGCTAAAGGCAATGGCGAGTAGAAGTCTGGTGAGGGGGTTGCCGATGTTGTCCTCCTTTGGTGATGGGCATGTTTGTGCGGGCTGTCAATACGGTAAGGCACATCGCCTTCCGTTTGATAAATCTCAAACAAGGAGCAAGAAACCATTGGAGTGTATTCATGGCGACCTGATGGGACCGACTGTTACTGCCAGCCTTGGTGGAAGCAAATACATGCTTGTCTTGGTTGATGACTACTCAAGGTATACTTGGGTGTACTTCTTAAAGGAGAAGTCGGATGCCTTCCGTTTGTTCGTGGAGTTCAAGGAGTTGGTTAGAAGGCCGGCTTGGCTTGCGGATTAAGAAGTTTAGAACTGATAACGGGGGGGGGGGGAGAGTTTGTCTCCTCCGAGTTTTCTAACTTCTGCAGGAAGCACGGGATCCAACGGGAGCTTACATGTGCTCACACTCCACAACAAAATGGGGGTAGTGGAGCGGAAGATCCGTCATTTGACGGAAACCTGCAAATGCTGGCTGCATGCGAAAGATATCCCAAGGTCCTTTTGGGCGGAGGGAATGTCTTGTGCTGCTTATGTTATCAACCGGATGCCACTCAGCCCTATCAACATGAAGACTCCTATTGAGCTGTTGCTGAAGGAGAAGCCGAGTGTTGGACACCTTCGGGTGTTCGGTTCAACTTACTACGTGCATGTCCCGGATGCTTCACGGACAAAGCTGGATGCGAAGGCAAGGAAACTTGTCTTTGTTGGCTATGATGAGCGGAAGAAGGGATGGAAGTGCATGGACTGGGAAGAAGGGAGTGTTAAGTGCCTGTGACGAAGAAGTTCGTGGTGTCAAGAGACGTTGTCTTTGACGAGCTGACGTCATATGGAGGTGGCTCGGTGGAGCCTACCGGAAGTAGCAAGGTTGAGGAAGCACCGGTGGAGGCTGCTGAAGGCTTGGAAGAGGAGCTTGTTGTTTCACCAGCAGCTCCTGTTGCTTCGAACTCCGAGGCTGAGCCTTCTGGCTCAGGAAGCAGGGGGAGCACTGCTCAATGCTTGCCCCAGGTAGGAGTGGAGCCTGAAGAAGCAACGGAAGCCGTGAGCAAGGAGCCGTGTCTTCGGAGATCGAAGAGGGTGGTTAAGCCACCGGCTCGGTACTGTGATGGGAATGCAGTGAGCTTTGTCTCCTGCTTCTTTGCGGGTCCTCTGGATGAGCGAGAGCCTGCAAACTTCAACGAGGCCACTGGAGTGAAGGAGTGGGATGGTGCCATGAAGGAAGAGATTGATGCTCTGAAGAAGAATGAAACCTGGGACCTTGTGCCCAAGGTTGATGGCGTTACTCCGGTTACTTGCAAGTGGGTGTATAAGTTGAAGAAGAAGGCTGATGGGAGCATTGATCGGTTCAAGGCTCGCCTGGTCGCTAGAGGATTCTCACAACAGTATGGAGAAGACTATGAGGAGACATTCAGTCCAGTTGCGAAAATGACGTCTGTAAGAGTGGTGATCGCCTTGGCTGCTAGCAAGGGATGGAGGTTGTGGCAACTCGATGTGAAGAATGCCTTTCTTTACGGAGAGATTGACAAGGACATCTTCATGGATCAGCCGCTTGGTTTCGTCTCTGAGAAGCATCCGGACTATGTCTGCAAACTCAGGAAGGCTCTCTATGGGTTGAAGCAAGCTCCTCGAGCGTGGTATGGGAAGATTGCAGAGTACCTGCAGTTCTGTGGATACCTGGCTTCTAACTCGGATTCTAGCTTGTTCGTCAAGAAGAAGGGAGAGCTAAGAGTCTTGGTCCTACTGTATGTGGATGATATGATCATCACAGGGAACTCGGAGGAGGAAGTAGCAAGGCTCAGGGGAGAGCTTGCTATACGCTTCGAGATGAAAGACTTGGGAGAGTTGCATCACTTTCTTGGTCTGGAAGTGGAGAGGAAGGAGTGCGGGATTCTCATTAGCCAGAAAGGGTATGCTGATCGTATTGTGAAGCGTTTGGCATGGGCGAAGGGAAGAAGTGCTCTACTCCACTGGAATCTGGGCTGAAGCTTCGACGAGATGAGGGAAGGGTGCTTAATGATCCCTTGGTGTTCAGGGCTCTTGTTGGAGCTTGATCTATCTGACGATTACAAGGCCGGATATAGCTTATGCTGTTGGCCGAGTAAGTCGGTATATGGCTGAACCAAGGCAATCTCATCTAGTGGCGGCAAAGGGAATTCTGAAGTATGTCAAGGTTACTTCTGAGATGGGACTCCTCTATGGAAGGGATGCGGAGTTTGCGTTGCTCGGGTACACAGATGCTGACTATGGCGGTGATTCGGATGATCGAAGGTCTACTTCAGGTTATGTGTTCACTTGCGGTTCAGCTAGCATCTCGTGGTGTAGCAAGAAGCAGGACTCGGTGTCGGTTTCAACCACGGAGGCAGAGTATAAGGCTTCGGCCTTGGCTGCTCGGGAAGCCGTTTGGTTGAGGAGGCTCATAGAGGATGTTCATGAAGAAGTGCAAGAGCCTACTTTACTCCGGGGTGACAATGAGAGTGCTCTCAAACTGGTAAACAATCCAGTGTGTCACGCCAGGACCAAGCATATAGAGATTGATCACCACTTCATCAGGGAGAAGGTGTTGGAGGGGTCTCTGCTGGTCGGGCATGTTCGGAGTGAAGATAATCTTGCTGACATCTTCACGAAGCCGCTGTCGAAGGGGCCCTTTGAACGCTTGCGCAGCTTGCTGGGCTTGGTCACCACTTCTCACTTCAAGGGGGAGTGTTGAAATTGTGAAGTGGAAGTGGGTGACGGGACAGGCCGCGCGGCCTGTGCGGACAGCTTTGGCGGACTGGGCGGACTGGGCGGACTGTGGTTGCGGCCTGGTGAGAAGTCTGGTGGAAGCCGGCTGTGTTCTGAGCGGGTTGTTGCATGGAGTCCGCGGTTTGGTGCGGCCTGGTATCTGCGGATAGAGAGGCTTGCGGACTGGTGCTTTGCTCAGTGGTCGCGGGTGCAAGTTTGCGCTGTTGGCGGGTTGGTTCGAGTTCGCGGGAAGCCTTGCGGACTGGGGTGTCCGCGGTTGGGGCTGTTGCGGACTGGGCCTTGAGCTTGGCTGAGGCCTTGTCGAGCTCAGGTGTTACAGCAGGTCTTGCTGTGGAGACCGGTTGGCGGACTGATGTTTGGAGTCCGGCTTGGTGCTACTGCATTGGACAAGTGCGAGGAGCTCGCGGACTGGTGGCGGTCTGTGCTAGGGTGTTTGGCGGACGGGACTTTGTGTCCGCCATGCTCGCACTGGCCCTTGATGGTTTTGGACTTGGTCACACTTGGTGTCAAGTTCATGGTGTCCGCCGTATCCGCCAAGTCCGCTGTGACCGGGCGGACTGTTGCTGTTTGCCTTTGGTCGTGGACTTGTGGCGGATTGAGGTGTGGGTCTTGCGGACTGCCTCGGGTTGGTGCGGACTGCCATTGAAGAAGGTGCTGTCCTGAAGCAGTTGGAGCTTTGCGGGCTGGTGCCTTGTCCGCTTAGCTTGGGCGGACTGGAGAGGGTTCGTCATTGGTTGTCTTGCTCCTGGCGGTTTCCCTTGGTGACTGGCTAAGTCCTCGCGGACTGAGCGGACGGTCGTTTGTATTCGCGCGGGCTGGGGCGGTGTCGCTATCTCATGGGCGGTGACCACACTCCTCATTCGGCCTATAAATAGGACCCCCCTGGCACATCTACAGTAACCGAAGTAACGTGAGTGAACAGTAAATTGGGTTGGGCGAGTGCTGCGGTCTGTGTTTTTCAGTCCGCGCGGATTGTTTCAGGCTGACGGTTTGCTGTGTGCAGGTCGCGCGGATAACTTCAAGGAGCCAGGAGCTTGGCTGTGACTTCGGTCAGTGCTTGGAAGTGTGCGGTCTCTGCGGACTCAGCAGGAGGTCGCTCTGCGGCTTGTCAGTTCTGTTTCAACTTTCCCAGCTTCAATAACCTGTCCGCCGGCTTCAGGCGGGTAGGGGAGTTCCTCAGTTCGGGTTCAGCAGGAGGCGAATAACGGTCTGTCTGCGCGGCCTCGCGGTCTCGGAGGACTCCGTGGTATTCGGCGGATTGCAGCATAGCTTGGGCGAGCTCAGCGGTCTCGGCGGTCTCGGTGACCTCGCGGTCTCGGCGGACTGGAGTGCTGTCCGCCCGGCTTGTTTTTTTGGTTTCTTTCTGTTTACAGCTGTAATACTAGCGAAATCATGTCTCGCTATGTATGCCTCGGATTGTAATGAAGTGAATGCATAATAAGACTTTCTTGTGCTTCCATTGTTTTGTTGGGTGCAACCTCTAGTCCTTGGGTTTCCGCAGGTTCAGCGTGTGAACTGGGTAGTTCCGAAGATATTAATTTGGTGTTTGGGCTATCTTGCTGACCACGTTGAGAAAATTTAACAAGCTCTAGGAGATTGTTTCAGGACATATGACCCTTTTCAGCTTGCACATCTTACCTTCAGATTTTTTTGGGAGAGAGGCCAGGAGGTAATCATGTATACTCATTCTTCCAGATCACCATAAAGGAATGTTGAAGTATTAGACCGGGCGGCTTAGCGGTCTGATCCATCGGTTTGTAGACCGAGCGGCTTAGCGGTCTGATGCAGCGGTTTGTAGACCGGGCGGTCTATCGGTCTACCTCTGCGGCCTGTTCTATCCTGATGGAGTTGCCGAGCGGTTAGCCCATCTGTCTAACCGCGCGGCCTATGCGGTCTCCATTATTCTAGCCGCTCAGCCTGTAAATGTTTAGTCCCACATTGTTTGTATACTCTCTTTCTTATCTCCTCCATTCTATATAAGGGAGGCCATACCTTTGTAAATGATATCTTTTTTGGATAATAAAATTTCAATTATTCAAAAGTTTTCTCTTGTTCTAGTCTTTTCGCTTCTTGTCTCTACTTTCTAACATGGTATCAGAGGACACGGTCATTTCCTCCTGATTCTGTGCGCCCTCTGTTGTTCGCGGCTTCTTTTCGGCGTTCTGCGACTTGATTCGCGGCTTGCCCTCTCTTCTATCCGCGCGGCTTGTTTCTATCCGCGCGGCTTGTTTCTTGTCCGCAGACCTGTTCGCGCGGCTTGCTCCTTCTTGGTTCTCCTCTCCTTCTTCTCTTTGTCGCGCCGACCTGTTTAGTTGTCGCCGCGCCTCTTGTTCTTTCTTGCCTCTCCGACTTCCTAGTCGCTGCGGTCTGTCCCTGTCCGCGTGTGTTGTCTCTCTCCACGCGGTTTGCTGCTGTGATCTGCCTGACCGTGCGGGTTGTTCCTTTCTCACCCGCATCTTGGTCGCGGTCGCCAGCTCTTCTCCTCTCTTCTGTTCGCTCGGGCTTCTCAGTTCGTGCGACTTCTTCCCCGCAGTGCCTTTGCCCGCCTTCTTGCCGCTGCTGTGATCTGCCTGACCGTGCGGGTTGTCTCTTTCTTACCCGCATCTTGGTCGCGGTCACCTGCTCTTCTCCTCTCTTCTGTTCGCTCGGCCTTTTCAGACCGCGCGACCTCTTCCCCGCAGTGCCTCTTTCTAGCCGCTCCTGTTCGCGCGGCTTCCTCTGTTTTTCTAACCGCCTCTGTTCGTGCGGCTTCTTCTGCTTCCGGGTTCTATGACTACCTCCGGTCTCACCACTACTCCTGCAGCTCCTTCTCCTCCTCCTCCTCCTTCGGGTAACCTTGGCACCCTTTCCAAGCTTGTGGGCTCCAACTATCCCGATTGGAGCGTTTCTTTCACCTTTCTCCTTCGTTCTCAACGCAAGCGTCATCACCTCACCGATGACCCTCCTCCTCGCACCTCTCCTGAGTTTGATGACTGGGATGCGAGTGATGCTCTTGTTCGCACCTGGCTGGCCAACAGCCTTTCTGATGAGTGCCTTCCCGTCATTCGCCATGATGAGACGGTCAAGGCCGCATGGCTTCACCTCGCTGCTCTCTATTCTAAGGGGGGCCAGACGTCCCGCATTTATACTCTCTATGCGGACCTCTTCGCCCGCCCTTCCATGTCCCCCGCTGCGGCTTATCAGCAGGTCCAGGCTCTTGGGGCTGAAATCCTCCAGAATCGCCCCTTCTCTGCGGACTTGGCCGACCAGCACAAACACTTCCAGGAACTCCTGGTTGTTTGTTACCTTCTTCGTCTTCCGGACTCTTATGATATGATCCGCCAGCAGATCTTGGGTGAGGCGGAATCTCCTACTTTGGATGCCACTGCGGCCCGCATTGCCGCCGTTACTTCTCTCCTCCAGCGGCCTCTGCTGGCCTCCCCCCTTCGCAGGACTCCTTTGCACACCAGGCTCAGCGGGGGGGCCCGAGTGGCCGTGGCTCCTCCGGCGGACGGGGTTCCTCCCGGTTCTTCTGCTCTCACTGTGGTCGTACTGGCCATACTGTTGATCGCTGCTGGCAGAAACATCCTCATCTTCGCCCTTCCGGTGATGCTCCTTCGGCCTCCGCCTCTTCTCGGCCGTCTGCCTCTGTGGCCACGACGTCAGGTAGTGCCCACGTCGTTACCCAAGGTAAATGGCTGATTGACTCCGGTGCCACCAATCATATGACGGGCAACCCTCATTGCTTCTCCCGTCTGGAGACCCATGACCGCTTACCCCCAGTTCGTGTGGCGGATGGTTCCCGTCTCCGGTTCATGGGACGGGCATGGTTCAACTCACTCCATCGCTTTGCTTGGAGGATACCCTCTATGTCCCGAAGTTCCCGTGCAATTTGTTATCAGTTACCACTTTATGCCGGCAACTTCAGTGCTCCGTTTTATTCACTCCCACTACTTGTTCTTTTCAGGACCCGAGGACCCAGCGGACGATTGCTACTGGGACTGAGAGCGGCGGCCTCTACTTCCTCGACGATGTTTCTGCTCTTTCTGCCTACTCCTCCTCTGCTGATCTCCTTCAGTGGCATCTTCGTCTTGGACATCCTCCTCCCCGGCTTATTCGTCAGCTTCTGCCCCACTTACCTCCCACCAGTTCTCCGCTCAACTGTGATGCGTGTCAGCTTGGCAAACATCATCGCTCCTCCTTCCCACCGAAGCAAGGCCGTGGCTCCTCTCGCATTTTTGATATTGTTCATTCTGATGTATGGGGTCCTGCTCCTACCCTCACTGTTGGTCGGGGCAGTTCCTATTTTGTAACTTTTATCGATGATTTTACTCGCTGTACCTGGGTGTATCTCTTAAAGGATCGCTCTGAACTATTCTCTGTTTGGCAATCTTTTTACTTTATGATTAAGACTCAGTTTGCTATTTCGATTAAAGTCTTACGTTCTGATAATGCCAAGGAATATCTGTCTCATGAGTTCTCCGCGTTCTTTCACCAACACGGCCTCATTCATCAAACGACTTGTGTTTACACCTCCCAACAGAATGGGGTGGCGGAGCGTAAAAACCGTCACCTGCTTGATGTTGCGCGTACTCTCATGACGCAGATGCACGTCCCTCGCTCCTATTGGGGCTACGCTGTGCTCCTCGCTTGCTATCTCATCAATCGCATTCCCTCCACGGTCCTCCACGGCCGGACTCCCTTCTCCCTTCTCTACCCCCACCAGGAACCTTTTCCTCTTCCTCTCCGTGTCTTTGGCTGTACGGCCTTTGTTCACGCTCCATCTGCTACCCGCGACAAGCTTTCCCCCCGTTCCACTAAGTGTGTCTTTTTGGGGTACTCTACCACTCAAAAAGGCTATTGCTGCTTTGACCCCCTTCTTCGCAAGCAGTTTGTCTCCGCAGACGTGACCTTTTTTGAAAATGCTTCCTATTTCTCTCCTTCCTCTTCTCTTCCTTCTCTTCCTTCTGATATGTCCGTTCATTCCACACCTCTCCCCGTTTTCCCACCTTCGTCTCCTCCTCCACCCACTCCTTCCCAGTCCGTCTCCCCACCTACCCCTCCACCCTCCTCTCCGCTGCCGTCTCTCTCTAGTCCCGGGCCAGCCTTCTCCGCCACGGACGCTCCGGTCGCTGACGCTCCCGTCGCCGCCGCTCCCGATGATCTGGATGTTCCCATTGCCCTTCGCAAAGGGGTGCGGGCGTGTACTCAACACCCGCTCACGGCTGTTGTTTCTTATGATCAGCTTTCTCCTTCTCGCAGGTGTTTTGCCTTGGCTATCTCTGCCACTTCTACTCCCCGTACCTACCAGGAGGCTCTCTCTCCCTCATTGGAAGTCTGCCATGGATGAGGAGATGGCTACTCTTACTGAACGGGGTACCTGGACCCTGGTTCCTCCTCCCGTGGGCACTGATGTGGTTGGCTGTCGCTGGGTCTTTGTTGTGAAGTTTCGCCCCGACGGCACTGTGGATCGCTACAAAGCCCGGCTGGTGGCCAAGGGCTTCACTCAGACTTATGGCGTTGATTACTTCGATACCTTCTCTCCAGTTGCTCGCCTCAGCACCATCCGGGTTCTCTTTTCTGTGGCTGTTAACCGGGCTTGGGCTATTTCTCAGCTGGATGTGAAGAATGCCTTTCTTTATGGCGATCTTCAGGAGGACGTTTATATGGAGCAACCTCCTGGGTATGTTGCTCAGGGGAGACACGTGTCTGTCATTTGAAGAAGGCCATTTATGGCCTCAAGCAGAGCCCTAGGGCATGGTTCGACAAGTTTAGTGGTATTGTGGCAACCATCGGTTTTCAAAGGAGTTCGGCCGATCACTCCTTATTCATTCGCAAAACGGCCTCGGGACTGGTGGTTTTGGCCGTATATGTGGATGATATTCTCCTTACTGGTGATGACCGAGATGGGGTGGACTTGACGAAGAAGCACCTCCGTCAGCACTTGGTCACGAAGGATATGGGCCCCCCAAAATACTTTTTGGGGATAGAAATCTCGCGGAAACCTGACTCCTTGGTCCTCTCTCAACGGAAGTATGCCCTTGATCTTCTTCGAGAAGCAGGCTTGACAGGTGCCAAACCAGCTCATCTTCCCATGGCTGTTGGAGAAGACAAAACGTGGACGGATGAATCGCCTCCTCTATCTGATGTCACACGGTACAGACGTTTGGTAGGCAAACTCATCTATCTCACGGTGACTAGACCCGACATCGCCTACGCTGTAGGAAAGGTCAGTCAGTTTATGCAAGCTCCCAGGGAGTGTCATCTTCAGTCCGCCCTGAAGATTTTAGAGTATATCAAAGCAGCACCGGGCAGAGGGTTACTCTTCCAGAAGAATGGCCATCTGAGAGTTGAGGCCTACTCAGACTCAAGTTATGCGGATGACAAAGGCGATCGTAAATCCACGTCAGGTTTCTGTACCTTTGTTGGAGGTAATCTCGTGAGTTGGAAAAGCAAGAAACAGTCTGTTGTTTCCAGATCCAGTGCCGAAGCAGAATACCGGAGTATGGCGTCAACTACGTGTGAGTTAAAGTGGTTGCGGGCTCTCATGCTTGACCTGGGCGAGGTATATGATTGTCCTCTCCCTATGTTCTGTGACAACAAGGCCGCTATACACATATCCAGAAATCCGGTCTTCCATGAGAGAACGAAGCATATAGAGGTTGACTGTCACTTCATTCGGGAGGAGATTTTGAAGAAACAGATTTGTACTCCTTTTGTCACCTCTGACAAGGAGTTGGCAGATATCTTCACCAAGCCGATTTCTACTTCCTTCTTCCGCATTTGTGACAAGCTGGGCATGATTGATATCTATGCTCCAGCTTGAGGGGGAGTGTTGAAGTATTAGACCGGGCGGCTTAGCGGTCTGATCCATCGGTTTGTAGACCGAGCGGCTTAGCGGTCTGATGCAGCGGTTTGTAGACCGGGCGGTCTATCGGTCTACCTCTGCGGCCTGTTCTATCCTGATGGAGTTGCCGAGCGGTTAGCCCATCTGTCTAACCGCGCGGCCTATGCGGTCTCCATTATTCTAGCCGCTCAGCCTGTAAATGTTTAGTCCCACATTGTTTGTATACTCTCTTTCTTATCTCCTCCATTCTATATAAGGGAGGCCATACCTTTGTAAATGATATCTTTTTTGGATAATAAAATTTCAATTATTCAAAAGTTTTCTCTTGTTCTAGTCTTTTCGCTTCTTGTCTCTACTTTCTAACAAGGAACACATTCTTCACATCAAGTTGGTTGAGATTCCACCCCTTACAGGAAGCACGCGATAACAAGAATCTTTTGCTACTCATTGAAAAGCCGATATGGATGAAGAGATAAAAACTCTAACTGAACGGGGTACTTGGACTCTTGTCCCAACCCCTCTAGAGCTGATGTGGCTGGCTATCGCTGGGTATTTGTGATCAAGTTTCTTTCTGATGGTATCATTGATCGCTATAAGGCTCGACTTGTTTCCAAAGATTTTACTCAGACCTATGGTGTGAACTTCTTTGATACCTTCTCTTCATTTGCTCGGATTATGATGATTGTGTTCTCTCTTCCATGCCCGTTAATAAAAACTGGGACATGTCTCAGTTGAATGTCAAGAATGTCTTCCTTTATTAAGATCTAAAGGTGATAGTCTATATGTAACAACCTCCTGAGTATGTTGCTCAGGGGGAGTCTCAGGTGTGTAGGTTGAAGAAGGCAATCTATGGACTGAAGCAACAGCCTGCATGCCTGGTTTGAAAAGTTCAGCAAAGTTATCTTTGTTATTGGGTTTGCTCGAAGTGCTACAAACCACTTTTTGTACATACACAAGACTTCTACAGGGCTAGTTGTTTATATGGATGATATTCTTCTTACAGGGGATGATAAGAAAAGGATTGACCTAACAAAAAAACAACTTCTTGAACATTTTGTTACAAAAGATATGGGTTCTCTCAAGTACTTCTTGTAAATTGAGATTTCACGGAAGCCTGGTTCTATTGTGCTCTTGCAACGGAAGTATGTCTTGGATCATTTAAAAAAGACAAGTCTTCTTGGGGCTAAACCTGCTCAGAGTCCAATGACTATTGGTGATGACAAGTGTTGGAGTGAGAATTCCCCTCTCCTTGCAGATGTCACCAGGTATAGACAGCTTGTGAGAAAACTCATTTATCTGACATTCACAAGGTCAGATATTTGTTATGTAGTGGAAAAGGTAATCCAGTTTATGCAAGCTCCCAAGAAATGTCATCTTCAATCAGCTCTAAAGATCTTGGAATATGTGAAAGAGATTCTGGAAAAGGGACTTCTATTTCAGAAGAATAAATCATTTGAGAATTAAAGCCTATTTTGATGTCAACTATGCAGATGACAAAAAAGATAGAAAATCTACGCCTTGTTTTTGCACTTTCGTAGGTGTAGCAACTCATGTTTTGATTTAATTAAAATAATATTAATATAGTAATAGTTTTATTATTGATGGCAATTTTGTAATTAATAAGAGGGTTTCCCTTCATAGCTCAGCCAACCAGCCCTCCCGATTTTTATTTTCATTCGTCATAGGGCTTTCCCGAGCTCGTCACCCTATCCCTCTCTGTTTCCCGATCCCAACTACAGCGCCAACCCGCAGCCTTCTTCCGCTACTCATGCAGGCGCTGATCTCGTCGCTCTCCTCCTGCACATCTCCCCTGCTTCCATGAATGCCTCCTCATGGCGTGGCTGCCTCTTCTTCATCAGGCCGATGGCATCAAGTGCTCTCCCTCCTGCTCTACGACCGACATCCTCTTCCTCCTTCTCTGGTCAACCACCTTCTCCTTCTTCACGTGCCAACACCAGTTGTGTCTCCTCCTAGGGGCCGACAACAACTTCCTCGCCTCCTTGGTCTCCGATTGGTTTTGCTCGAACCGTCCTCCTCTCAGATTTTGGACTCGGATTCGGCTCCTTGAGCCCGATTTTTGATCTCCTTGGGTAAGATCTCTTCTCTTTCCTCCTCTATTCAATTTTCCCTAATTTTCTTGGAAATTAATTGTCTCCAGATTATGTTTATCTTGTGTTTCTGATTTTTTTTACCCTTGTAATCGTATAACCCCCGTTGTATTTTTGATTTTCGGCACAACGCCTTGACTCAAGTGTTGGAATCTCTCAAAACCCTTCTCCGAATTAGGGTTTGTCCAAGCCTTAGCGCCGCCAAGTCCCCATTTCAGTGTGGTTGTCTCTTCTCCCCTCACTTTTGAGGGAGGTAAATCTCTTATCCCGCTCTTGATATAATGTTTGCAATGAATCAATGCCTTTGTTAGCATAATGAATTCTGTTATGCCTGTTTCGTTGTTCCTGAACAAGTCTAGTTAGGGTTTCTAAATCTTGTTTGTGCCGCTCAGCCGCCTCCGTTAGCTTCAGCTTATTTAAGGGAAGTAGAGATCCTTCTCTCTTGCAACCATTGAACTTAAATGAATGTTCGTTCTTATGATTTTATGACTCCGATATTGAATGTATGATTCGTCAAATGAATTTAAAACTTGAATGTCTAATATGACGTACTAATAGTTGGAGATTTAAAATGTTTGGAGTGACATGAGTTGGTGATTATGAATGATATATATATATATATATATATATATATATATATATATATATATATATATATATATATATATATATATGAGTTTTCACTTAGATGAATGAATCTCTTATTTGTGGTATAATTCAAAGAATGGTAGATCGTTGAGCACGAGCAACAAGTGTCATGATAATAATTATAACGAATTCTATTTAGCAAATATATGATCAGTGTTTTTATATCATGTTTGTAACGTACATATTTTACTTGGGAGATAATCGTGTCTGAAAATGAATTAATCTAGATGAGTCCTTCATGTCTCAGAATCGATTCATATCAAATTTACCTCTGCGATTTGCTTGAAAAATATTCTTATTATTATGACTTAAACCTCTCGAAATCCGCAATGTTTAAAACTCTTTGTTTAGTTCTTTGTGTCATCGAATCAGGTTTCTTAAGTCTATCTGGTTTAAGACTTAAGCGAATGTTGTTCCATAACTCTATTCCTCTCTTGACGCGTTTATGAAATCTAATCTTGTACAATTGAATCGCTAAATTCGTAGCAGATCTTGATATGTTAGAAATCTCTCAAATCATGAATCTTTTAACTCAATAATATCTTAAGCAATCATCGAAATATAATGTTAAATTGATGTGACGAATTAACTTAAGTTTCCGCTCGACTGATAACGAAAACCAATAAATGGTCATAGCAAGCACAATTACTTTGATAAGCGTTGAATTTAGACTTAAATTAGAATCATGTGCATCAAATAAAAACACAAACACACTTCATTGATTACAGCTTATGATATTACGTGATCGATTATATGTTATGCTCCAGAGAGCTTAATTCAGGTTATTTTCTGTTTGACTCTCTCACTTATCTGTTTTGTTAGTTTTGATTCTTGAAAACTGGTACTCATACATTTCTGTTTCACTTATTGTTTTATACTTTTACTTTGCTTACCCTATTTATTTCAATTTTCTGAGAATTTTCCTTTCTGTTTTGGAATTGTCTTAGCGTTCGTGACTGCATCATCTGGTTCCTGAGCCTGATCTACATTAAGTTCCAGGTTCTATGTTTACATTTCATTTTTTTACTGTCGGACATTTTTTATGTAATAATAATGAACAGTAAATCATGTACAACTGCTGAGCTATATTATACGTACTAGAATTTAGCATCATTTGCATGTTCATTTATCTGAAATTGACATTGCGTGAAAATTTGTATCAAAACTTGTAACATGAGTTTAATTAAAATGTATGTGCACCTGTTACACACTAGCATGTTTTAAAACTTCCACATAAAAACTATTTTACTTCAAACTAATTATTTTAAAACTATTTTTAGTTTTCTCTATTTCCGCCTTAGCAGCCATGATTTTCTTTCCGCTCATGCCTGTGGCATCAGGATTAGCCTGAAGCGCACTCTGACTTTCGTTGAGACGGAACGTGACAGTTGGTATTAAAGGCAGGTTAGTTTCTAAAGTTTAAGTATTTTATAACTCACATATTTGAAATTGCATCGTTTAAATATATATAAGCATGCATCATTACTTCACTCACTTGTCATTATCTGTTGTTAGCGACTGAAACACGCACACACTCACTCATAAACATGAGTAGTATGCACACGAATGTTAAGGGGTTATGTACAAACCCAACATGTTTGTGCATATGAATTTCTACTACGATATATACCGCTTGTGGATATTAAATTGTGTAGGTGGTTTAATATTTTCAAGTGCGTTGACATTAGAATCATAATATTCATGACATGTTAAGTGAAATGGGAGCTTAACATGCCATGTGTATCCATTTATTTGCATTCATATCATAAATCATTGCACAAGTACAAAGCTAAGAACAACAATAATACTGTACATACATTAATTACTATTTGCTTGACATCGTACATGATCTCACAGTTGCACTTGCATGATCATTACCTAGAGTTCTCCAATTAAAATGCTATAATTATTAAATAATTTATGTACCTGGTAGTAGAAAATGTGTTAGAATCTCTAGTTTCAAGTCTCTGGTATTCGTATTCAGTCTTCTTGTTCTGCTCGACTAACAATCTTATCTGGTCCTCAAGTATCTCCTTCTAGATAGCTCCTGAGTGTCAGCGAGAAATGAGAGTCTTCTTGTAAATGATTAAGCTGAATTACTTCAGTGTTGTCTTGTGATTCTCCAACTCCAGTTTAACTCGCTTCTATCGATACTTAATCGTCATTCAGTTTCTTTTCCTCTTTGATGTTCCAACTTCGCTTCGTGCAAAGAACTTTTCGCTCTAAAAAACTCGAGTCTTACCTCTCAATTTCGAGCTTATTGAAAAAAAAAATTGTGTTTCCTAAGCCAATCTTTTGTATCTGGCAGAACCCGTTAAGTTTGATGACTTCTCTTGAGAACTTAAATCTGTTATGCGTAGCAAGTATCTGCGAATTTTCTCTTGATTTTGGCAAGCCTCTGCGCTTGTTCTCTTTTCTGTTTCTATATTTTCATAGTTAGCATTTATGCTTTGATTTGCAAATCCTTGTTGGAACATGTCATCTGAATATTCACCATAATAGCCCCAGTCAGAAAATTCTCAAAAAGGTTCGGGACGAAACTTCCTAAGTAGGGGAGATTGTAACAACTCATGTTTTGTTTTAATTAAAATAATATTAATATAGCAATAGTTTTATCATTGATGGCAATTTTGTAATTAATAAGAGGGTTTTCCCTCTATAGCTCAGCCAACAAGCCATCCAAATTTTGATTTTCATTCGTCCTAGGGCTTTCTCGAGCCCGTCTCCCTGCCGCTCTCTGTTTCTCGATCCCGACACCAGCGCCAACCCGCCGTCTTCTTCTGGTACTCCTGCAGGTGCCGATCTCGCCGCTCGCCTCCCGCTCCTCTCCACTACTTCCATTGACGACTCCTCATGGCGTGGCTGCCTGTTCTTCTTCTTCAGGCCGACGACATCAAGTGCTCTCCCTCTTGCTCCATGGACGGCAGACTCTCCCTCCTTCTCTGGACGACCATCCTTGTCCTTCTGGATGTGTTGATACCAGTTGTGTCTCCTCCTAGGGGCCGACAACAGCTTCCTCGCCTCCGTGGGCTCTGATTTTGCCTAGGATTTTGCTCGAACCCTCCTCTAAGATTTTGGACTCGGATTCAGCTCCTTGAGCCCGATTTTCGATCTCCTTAGGTAAGATTTCTTCTTTTTCCTCCTCTATTCAGTTTTCCCTAATTTTGTTTTTTTGGAAATTATTTGTATCCAAATTATGTTTATCTTGTGTTTCAGATTTTTTTGCCCTTTGTAATCATCTAACCCCCGTTGTGTTTTTGATTTTCGGCACAACGCCTTGACTTAAGTGTTGGAATCTCTCAAAACTCCTCTCCGAATAAGGGTTTGTCCAAGACTTAGCGCCACCAAGTCTCTGTTTGTGTGGTAGTCTCTTCTCCCCTCACTTTTGAGGGAGGTAAATCTCTTACCCCACTCTTGATCTAATTTTTGCGCTGAATCAACGCCTATATTAGCATATTGAATTTTGTCATGCCTCTTTCGTTGTTCCACTGCTTTTGTCAACGCCTCCTCATGGCGTGGCCGCCTCTTACTCTTCAGGCCGACGACATCAAGTGCTCTCCCTCCTGCTCCATGGCCGACAACCTCTCCCTCCTTCTCTGGCCGACCACCCTTCTCCTTCTTCATGTGTCGACACCAGTTGTGTCTCCTCCTAGGGGCCGACAACAGCTTCCTCGCCTCTTTGGGCTCCGATTTTTCCTAGGGCTATGCTCGAACCCTCCTCTCACATTTTGGACTCAGATTCGGCTCCTTGAGCCCGATTTTTGATCTTCTTGGGTAAGATCTCTTCTCTTCCCTCCTCTATTTAGTTTTTTCTAATTTTCTTGGAAATTATTTGTCTCCAAATTATGTTTATCTTGTTTTCAGATTTTTTTCCCCTTGTAATCGTCTAACCCCCATTGTGTTTTTGATTTCTGGCACAACGCCTTGACTCAAGTGTTGGAATCTATCAAAACCCCTCTCCGAATTAGGGTTTGCCCAAGTCTTAGGGCTGTCAAGTCTCTGTTTTCGTGTGGTAGTCTCTCCCCCTCTCACTTTTGAGGGAGGTAAATCTCTTAGCCCACTCTTGATCTAATTTTTGCAATTAATCAATGCATGTGTTAGCGTAGTGAATTTTGTTATGCCTCTTTCGTTGTTCCTAAACAGGTCCAATTAGGGTTTCTAAATCTTGCTCGCACTACTCAGTCGCCTCCGTTAGCTTCAGCTTATTTAAGTCAAGTAGAGATCCTTCTCACTTGCAACCATTGAACTTAAATGCATGTCTGTTCTTATGATTTTACGACCCCTATATTGAATGTATGATTTGTCAAATGAATTTGAAACTTGAATGTCTAACATGACGTACTAATAGTTTGAGGTTTAAAATGTTTGAAGTGACATGAGTTGGTGATCATGAATGACTATATATATATATATATATATATATATATATATATATATATATATATATATATATATATATATATATGAGTTTTCACTTAGATGAATGAATCTCTTATTTGTGATATAATTCAAAGAATGGTAGATCATTGAGCACGAGCAGCAATTGTCATGATAATAATTGTAATGAATTCTGATTAGCAAATATATGATCGGTGTTTTTATATCATGCTCGTAACGTACATATTTTACTTGAGAGATAATCGTGTCTGAAAATGAATTAATCTAGATGAGTCCTTCATGTCTCACAATCGATTCACATAAAACTTACATTTGCGATTTGCTTGAAAAATATTCTTGTTATTATGACATTAACTTATCGAAACCCGCAAGGTTTAAAACTCTTTGTTTAGTTCTTTTGTGTCATCGAATATGGTTTCTTATGTCTGCCTGGTTCTAAGACTTGAGCGAATGTTGCTCCCTAACTCAATTCCTCTCTTGACGTGTTTATGAACTATAATCTTGTACAACTGAATCACTAAATTTGTAGCAGATCTTGATATGTTAGGAATCTATCAAATCATGAATCTTTTAACTCAATAATATCTTAAAAAATCATCGAAATGTAGTGTTAAATTGATGTGATGCATTAATTCGAGTTTCCGTTCAACTGGCAACAAAAACAAACAAATGGTCATATCAAGCACAATTACTTTGATAAGCCTTGAATTTTGACTTAAATTAGAATCATGCGCATCAAATAAAAACACATACACACTTCATTGATTACATCTTATGATATTACGTGATCAATTATATGTTATGCTCCGAACTGAGCTTAATTCAAGTTATTTTTTGTTTAACTCTCTCACTTGTCTGTTTTGTTAGTTTTGATTCATGAAAACTGTTGGGTCCATTGTTCCCAATGTCCCTGATTGGACAAGTGGAGCACGCTCACTCAATGCCAGAGGTAAGGATTCAATATTGTCTAGCTAGAAATTTGTCTAAGTCCATAGACGTTGAGTGAGGACAACTCACTCAACACCATATAAAAATAGCGTTGAGTATATCTCAGCCTAGCTGATAGATAGCCAAAAATATGGCTAAGTACACAGACATTTAGTGTAGTGTACTCACTCAACACCATACAGCAAAAAGCTATGAGTCAGGCTGAATCAGTCAAAGCCTAGAGAAATTGGCTGAAAATGTGGCAAAGTCCACGGGCGTTGAGTGTGGTCTACTCACTCAACGTCATACAACCCTTAGCGTTGAGTGTGGATGTGTTTGCCAACTCCACAGAAACGTTAGGCAAAATTTTAACTAAGTCTACTGGTGTTGAGTGTAGCTTACTCACTCAATGTCATGACAAAAAAATCTATCTAAGTAGCAAAGCGTTTAGTGTAGCTTACTCACTCAACGTCATGAAGCAAATGCATTGAGTTTAGCTTATTCACTCAACGCCACATAACAGAGAAGTTCTGTTAAGTAGTTTGGCGTTGAGTGGAGCTTACTCTCTCAACGCCAAGACTCAGAAAATTTGTCTAAGTCCAAATACATTGATAGCTTTTACTTTTGTCGAGCTGGGCTCTACGTTCGTCGAACTGTGCTCTAAGTTCGTCGAACTGAGCTTTCACTTTTCGTCAAGCTGAGCTCTGAGTTCGTCGAACTGATCTCTAAGTTCGTTGAACTAAGCTTTAATTTTTCGTCGAGCTGAACACTGAGTTCGTCGAACTAAGTTTTTGCATTCGTCGAAGTCTTTTGGCACTGAGTGATGGTCATTCACTCAACACCTTTGCTTTTAATGTTTGAATTTTGTCTAAGTACAAAAATGTTGAGTCATGATGACGTCAGCAAAGTCAAAAGGTCAACCAAAATTCAAATGTTGCAAGAATGCTGCCAGAGGCGCTGGAGGCCATCTGTCATCATCCTCTGTACTTGGAAAGAAATTTTTTCACCTTTAAGTGATGGGCCCTCACACACCAAAGTGTCATTGAATCAAGAGTAAATGGAAAGAATGTGTTGTATGGCTAAATCTCAGCCATGAATCCTGGTGGTGGGCACACTGCTCGATTGGCCGTTAGAGAATAAAAAGAAGCAAACTAGCCAGAGAAAATAATTGAATCCTTGTCTAGGTTTTTTGAAAACAAAAGTGCGGCCGAACTTCAATCTTCTTCCTCGTCTTTATTGTGGAGCCTGAAGAAGTTGTTCTGCACAGAAAACATAGCTGGGGAAAGAGATAGCTGAAGAAATCACCATCTGCAATAGCAGGTTCAGAAGCATTTCTGAGGAAGCAGATCAACAAGCTATGCAAAGAAACGATAGCTGTTTGAAGAAAGATTCAACTGCCGACTTCATTGTCTTTAATAGCAAAATCTTGGGCTGATATATGTTCAGTCCAGGAAAAAGTAGACATAAAGTTCTTGATATAGTGTCTAATCAAATCACCTTTTAATTCTTTTGTATAGATTTTTGTGAGTCTGAAGTTGTAAGCATGTGTTATAAAGGCTAAGGTCTTTGTGACCTGTGGTTGGCTTAGTGCCGAGTGAAAGGTCTTTGTGACCTGTGGTTTGGCTTAGTGTCTAAGTGGTAGGTCTGTGTGACCTATGAGGTCCTGCATGATCTGTGTTGTAAGTTCTCAAGGAGCCGAGTTTTGGGGAAAGAATCTAGTCTAACACTGGTTAGAAAGTCGCAGAGGGACAGTGGACGTACCTAAGATTGGGGAACCACTATAAAATTGTTGTGTCGTTTGTGATTTTTCTTGAAAGCTAAAACTAACCTAATCACTAAGCACAAAAATCGGCTAACAAGTATGAAGATTTAAATAGAGACAAAAACCTATTCACAACCCACCCACCCCCTAGGTGTTTAGCTAGCCTTGAAAACAATACTTTCAAAAACTAGTACTCATACATTTCTGCTTCACCAGAGAGTGGGACACAAAGATCTGTGTCATCAGAGAAGTGGCAAAGCTTGGTGACACTGCTCCTCACACCCTCTTTGGGAAGCAGTTATCATATGAGATGCAATTGGCTGCCAGGAAAGAAGAGGAGAACCACAACAAGTCTTAGACAAAAGACAAGGCTGTAGCATTCAAAGCTGAAGGATCCAACAAAAGTAGAAGAAAGTCTCCCTCTTCACCAAGGAGAGATGCTGAATCTGATTCTAGAAGATCAGAGAAAAGCACATAAGACTGTCAATGGTCTGATGAAGATTTTATTGTCTTCTCTAGGGAATTCTAGAAGTTCATGAAGAAGAAGCACAGGAGAGGCCGACCTTCCTCCTCTCATCCCAAGGATGACTACTACAAGGGCAAGAGGAAATCCTCTAAGGAGGACAGGTATGGTTCCAAAACTAGTAAACAGGTCTCATCTAACATGACTTGTTATCATTATAGAAAGCATGGGTATGTAATAGCCGACTGCCCAGTCAGAAGAAGAGAACATGGTGAGAAAAAGGACCACTAGCAAAAATGCAAGAAAGAGAAATCCCTCATTACTAAAAAAAGCTGGACTGACAACTTCTCATCAGAGTCAGAAAAAGAAAAAGAAGCCTACATAGGGTTGTACTCTACTGAAGATGGAGCGGTAGAAGCAGACTGCATTAAAAGGCTGGCTGCTATAGAAGAAGAAGCTGAGAAGGTTCTTCCTGCTGCCAGGGCTGAAGTCAGGGCCCCTCTATCACAGTGTGATGGTGATTCAGAGGTGGATTATGAAAAAGACAGCTGCTGCCTTGGGCAGACGACTAGGTTTGATGAAGAAATCAGTCAGGATCAGCCTGGTCCAAGCAAGGTAATCTCTGTTACTAGTTCTCCTAGATCAGATTATGAATCAATTCCAGATTCTCGTGCCTCTACATCAAATGGTGATGATGGCTCAGAATCTAAAGGAGACATCAATCAATTGATTGACAACTATGGTGCACTCCTGTAGGCTCTAAAGAAAAGCAAGCTCCTGCCCAAACTATGGTCAAAATCAGAAGTGACCATTGTACTGAGTTTTAGTGTGAGCGCATGACAAAGTTCTGTGAAGAGCAAAGGATTCATCAAGAATTCTCCACTCCTAGAACACCCCAGCAAAATGGAATTGTTGAGTGGAAAAATAGGACTCTCATAGTGGCTGGTAGAACCTTGTTAAGTGACTCAACCCTCCCAGAATACTTCTGGGCTGAGGCAGTTAACACTGCATTCTATGTCCTTAATAGGGCTTATATCACCAAGAGCCACAAGAAGACTCCCTATGAGATCTTGAAGGACAGAAAACCAAACCTGAGCTACTTCAGCATCTTTGGTTGCAAGTGTTATGTGCTCAACACTGGAAAAGTCCATTTAACCAAGTTTGGTGTCAAGTCTCATGAAGGGATCTTTATTGGGTATATCACTCATAGCAAGGCATATAGAATCTACAATTTAACTAGTCAAGTTATAGAAGAGTCAATGCATGTTGTTTTTGATGAATCTAACATGGTTAACTGTGAGCTTCCAAGCTCCTCCTCTTATAATATTGCAGGTACAGAGCAGATGATGGACAAGCTGACCATCAAAGAAGCTACCCCCACAGTCCAAGATAATAATGATGGACTGTCCATTCCAAGAGAATGACAAGACATACCTGAAGAAATTGAAAACCAGCTAGATGAAAAACCTAAAGATCAATAAGCTCCAATTAGATTGCCTCCAACTACCAGGCATCTAAGGGACCATCCTACATACCAAATCATTGGTAATGTAAATAATGGAGTCCAGACCAGAAGCAGGAGCATGAATACAACTCTCTACTCAAGCTTTCTGTCTGAAGAAGAGCCCAAGAAGTTTGAAGAAACAATCAAGAACCAGTTCTGGATTGGAGCAATGCAAGAAGAACTGGACCAATTTAAGAGATGTAAGGTCTGGAAGTCGATTCCCAGACCACAAGGACAAAATGTCATAGGGACCAAGTGGATCTACAGTAACAAGTTGGATCAAGATGGCATTATTATTAAAAATAAGGTTAGAATGGTGGCTAAAGGCTACAGACAAGAAGAAGGCATAGACTTTGACAAGACCTTTGCCACAGTATATAGATTGGAAGCAATAAAGATATTCCTTACATTTGTTGCATATCAAGGATTCAGAGTCTACCAGATGAATGTTAAGTCAACATTCCTGAATGAGGACCTAAAAGAGGAAGTATATGTGGATCAGGCACCAGGTTTTGTAGATCATAACTCTCCAAATTGTGTATATAAGCTTAGGAAAGCTCTATATGGGCTAAAGCAAGCACCTAGGGCTTGGTATGAAACTTTATCCACCTTCCTCGTTGAGAACAAGTTCTCAAGGGGGAAGATAGACAAGACCATATTCCTAAGGGAATCAAAGGGCAAGCTTATCCTAGTCCAGATATATGTTGATAACATTATCTTTGGATCTACTGATGACAACCTTTGTAGGAAGTTTGCTAAACTTATGCAAGAGAAGTTTGAAATGAGCAGTATGAGTGAGCTTAAGTTCTTCTTGGGACTCCAAGTAAGACAGACTGATGATGACTTATTCATATCCCAGTCCAAGTTCACCACAGAGCTAATCAAAAAATATGGTGTGAAGAATGCCTCCACCATGAGAACTCCCATGAGGTCAAGTATGCCTATAGGCAAAGATGAGGAAGGGAAACCTATTGATGAGTCTTTGTATAGAAGGATAATTGGCTCCCTTCTATATATGACTGCTAGTAGGTCTAACATCATGTATTCTGCATGTGTCTGTGCTAGGTATCAGACCTACCCTAAAGAATCTCATTACTCTGCTGTAAGAGAACCTTGAGATATCTTAAGGGGAAACCAGATCTAGGCCTATGGTACCCTAGAAATAGGGATTTTGATCTAACAGGATTTTCAGATACAGATTTTGCAGATTGCAAAGAAGACAGGAAAAACACTACAGGAACCTATCAGTTCTTAGGAAGAAGGCTAGTATCTTGGAGCAGCAAGAAACAAACTAGTGTGGCTATATCCACTACTGAGTCAGAGTATATATCAGCAGGCAGCTGCTGTGCTCAGCTGTTGTGGATCCAACATCAGCTCCAGGATTACAACCTTCAGGTAAGTAGAACTCTTCGATACTATGAGTCTATAAATGTTATTTCTATTACTAGGAATCCTGTCTCACATAGCAGGACTAAGCACATAGAAATTAGATATCATTTTATTAGGGAGCATGTGGATAAGGAAGACATCAGTCTTGAGTTTGTCCCCACAGACAAGTAAGTGGCTGATATCTTCACTAAGCCATTAGATGAAGCAAAGTTCAACATCCTCAAATTTGAGTTGGGTATGTTGAACTTGGCCTAGCTTCAAGCACTCTCTTTTGCATTTTTTTGTGGTGCAGGTATTATTACTCTTGCTGGAGATAAAGACTCCCCAGTGGTATCAGTTAACTGATGCTTCTATTGAGGGGGAGTAAGTTATTCTGGAAGGGTCTGCCCCTATCTGCCTATTTTGTAGAGGTCAAAAATGGGGAGAGTAGGTCATAACAAGGGGGAGAGATGAAAAGGGGAAGAGAAGGACATATCCAGTCATCCAGAGAAGGACATGTGGCAACTGAGGGACAAGGAGATGATCAGAAGGAGATGATCACTATCATGCAGCAAACCCAAGGGGAGAAAGAGCTGTTCCCATACAGGGGAGAAAGTGATCAAGGCACTCAAGTAAGGACAAACACCTTGCAGCAAAATAGGGGGAGTAGGTGATGCTCACCATACAAGCAGGAAATGAGGTATACTTCCTTATTCTGCTATGTCATAATTAAATATTTATTTTGCTATATAGGGTGTGCGTGTCATTGACTAAGGAAAGAAAATAATTTGGATATGAGTTTTGACTTCTTCAAATATGGGGAGATTGTTGGGCTCATTATTCCCAATCTCCCTAATTTGTGAGAAGTCAAACAGGTCAATGACACACACATCAACTGTATTTAATGAGTATTTGAGGTTTTGAGTGCAGGTTAGTCCATATCACATTGATTGGACAAGTGGAGCAAGCTCACTCAACGCCAGAGGTAAGGATTCAATATTGTCTAGCTAGAAGATTGTCTAAGTCCATAGGCGTTAAGTGAGGACAGCTCACTCAATGTTATATAACAAATAGCGTTGAGTCTATCTCAGCCTAACTGATAGATAGCCAAAAATATGGCTAAGTACACATGTGTTGAGTGTAGTCTACTCACATAACGCCATACAACAAAAAGCTGCGAGTCAGGCTGAGTCAATCAAAGCCTAAAAAAATAGGCGAAAATGTGGCGAAGTCCACAGTCGTTGGGTGTGGTCTACTCACTCAATGCCATACAACCCTTAGCGTTGAGTGTTGATGTGTTTGTCAACTCCACAAAAAAGTTGGGCATAATTTTAACTAAGTCCACTGACGTTGAGTGAAGCTCACTCACTCAACGTCATGACAAAAAAATCTATCTAAGTAGCAAAGCGTTGAGTGTAGCTTACTTAGTCAGCGATATAGAGCAAAAGCGTTGAGTTTAGCTTACTCACTCAATGCGAGATAACAGAGAAATTATGATAAGTAGTTTGGCATTGAGTAGAGCTTACTCTCTCAACGCCAAGGCTCAGAAAATTTGGCTAAGTCTAAATGCGGTCATAGCTTTTACATTTGTCGAGCTGAGCTCTGCGTTCGTCGAACTGAGCTCTAAGTTTGCCGAACTGAGTTTTCACTTTTCGTCAAGCTGAGCTCTAAGTTCGTCAAACTGAGCACTATGTTCGTCAAACTAAGCTTTCATTTTTCATCGAGCTGAACTCTGAGTTCGTCGAACTGAGTTCTGCGTTTGTCAAAGTGTTTTGGTGCTGCGTGATGGTCATTCACTCAACATCTTTGCTTCTAATATTTGAATTTTGTCTAAGTTCAAAAATGTTGAGTCATGTTGACGTCAGCAAAGTCAAAAGGTCAATGAAAATTCAAATGTTGCGGGAATGCTGCCAGAGGCGCTGACGGTCAGCTGTCATCATCCTATGCACTTGGAAAGAAATATTTTCATCTTTAAGTGTTGGGGCCCTCACACAGTAAAGAGCCATTGAATCAAGAGTAAATGGAAAGAATGTGTTGTATGGCTCAATCTCAACCATCAATCCTGGTGGTGGGCACACCGCTTGGCCGTTAGAGAATAAAAAGAAGCAAATCGGTCAGATTAAACAATCGAATCCTTGTCTAGGTTTTCTGAAAACGAAAGTGAGGCCGAACTTCAATCGCCTTTCTTGTCAAGCCTGAAGAATCTGTTCTGCACAAAAAATTTAGCTGAGAAAAGAGATAGCTGAAGTAATCACCATCTACAACAGCAGGTTTAGAAGCAATTCTGAGGAAGTAGATCAACAAGCTCTATAAAGAAATGATAGTTGTTTGAAGAAAGATTCAATTGCCGACTTCATTGTCTTTAACAACAAAAGCTTGGGCTGATATCTGTTCAGTCCAGGAAGAAGTAGACACAAAGTTCTTGCTCTGGTGTCTAATCAAATCACCTTTTAATTCTTCTGTATAGATTATTTGTGAGTCTGAAGTTTTAACCCTGTGTTATAAAGGCTAAGGTCTTTGTGACATGTGGTTGGCTTAGTGCTGAGTGAAAGGTCTTTGTGACATGTGGTTTGGCTTAGTTCCTAAGTGGTAGGTCTATGTGACCTGTGAGGTCCTGTGCGATCTGTGTTATAAGTTATCAAGGAGCCAAGTTTTGGACTAAGAGCCTAGTCTAACACACGGTTAGAAAGGTGCAGAGGGACAGTGGACGTACCTAAGATTGGGGAACCACTATAAAATTATTGTGTCGTATGTGATTGTTCTTAAAAGCTAAAACTAACTTAATCACTAAGCACAGAAATCAGCTAACAAGTAAGAAGATTGAAATAAAGAAAAAAATCTATTCACCCCCCCTCTAGGTGTTTGGCTAGTCTTGAAGATAATACTTTAAAAAACTGGTACTCATACATTTCTGCTTCACTTATTATTTTGTACTTTACTTTGTTCACCCTATGTATTTCAATGTTTTGAGACTTTTCCTTTCTGTTTTGGAATTGTCTTAACATTTGTGACTGCATCGGTAGGTTCCTGAGCCTGATCTGCATTAACCTCCAGGTTCTATGTTTACATTTCATTTTTTTACTGTCAGACATTTCATTTATGTAATAATAATGATCAGTAAATCATGGATAACTGATAAGCTATATTATATGTACTAGAATTTAGCATCATTTGCATGTTCATTTATTTGAAATTGACATTGCGTGAAAATCTGTATCAAAACTTATACCATGGGTTTGATTAAAATTCATGTGCACATGCTATACATTAGCATGTTTTAAAGCTTCCGTATAAAAATAATTATTTTCTTCCAAACTAATTATTTTTAAACTATTTTCAGTTTTCTCCGCTTCCACCTTAGCAGACATGGTTTTCTTTCCGCTTATGTCTGTGACATCACGACCCGCCTGAAGCGCACTCTGACTTTCGTTGGGATGGTTTGCGATAGTAGGAGGAAATCTGGTCAGCTGGAAGAGAAAGAAACAGTATGTAGTCTCCAGGTCAAGTGTTGAAGCTGAATACAGAAGCATAGTTTTGACTACCTGTGAGCTGAAATGGTTAAGGGCACTGCCGCTTGATTTGGGAGAAATCTACGAGCATCTTCTGTCAATGTTCTATGATAACAACACAACTATATATATTTCGAATAATCCAGTGTTTCATAGGACGATGAAGCACATTGAAGTAGACTGTCACTTTATCAGAGAAGAGTTGTTGAAAAATCAGATCTGTACTCTATTTGTCACTTCTGACAAATAACTAGACGATGTTTTTACATAACCATTGTCCTTTTCTGACGTTTGTAATAAACTAGATATGGTTGACATATACACTCCAGCTTGAGGGGAAGTGTCAGAACTTGAGCAGACCGGGCGGTTAGGCGAACAAGACCGGCGGACAGGATAAGCGGTTTGGCGGCTAGTACTAGCAGACAGGTCTGGCGGTCTGGAGAGGCAGACAAGTTTAGTGGTTTGTGAAAGTCTTTATTTTCAAGGTAGCTTACAACCTAGGATGTGAATAGGTTGTCTCACAGTCAGTTTTCTCTTTTTAATTTCATCTTGTGCTCTAAATAAATTTTTTATTAAATGTATACTAACTATAATTATATGTTATAAAAATAAAAAAATAATATAACAAATATATAAAAAATGAGTCATTTATATTATTAAATAAATTTAAATAGTATCTAAAAAAAATATTATTAACAAATACAAAACGATACATTATAAAATATATTTAATAATATACACTAATTTTACTTTAATAACATTAATTTAATTGCAAATTAAAAAGATTTAAAAGTTAAAAATACTTAATTTATTATAAGTTTTTTCAAACTTATAAATTTATATTAAAAATACGAAACAATCACCTAATAAATGTATTAAATATTTTCCTATTTTTTATAATATAAATTTTAGAATTTGTGAAACAATTATACAAAATTGATTCTAAGAATAAAACGTTAAAAATTAAAATAATAAGTTTAATTGAATTAAACATACATAATATAATATCCATAGGTGATTTAAATATATGATGTTTGTCTGTAAATATAACATAAAATAAATAGCGGGTGATATATTTAAAAGTCGAGTCGGCTGATATATCGAAAAAAATGGACATGTCGGCCTATATTTTACAAAAGGACATAATCTATTATTTTAAGAAAAACATATCGTTTTCCTCTAAAAAATGACATGTCGGACATGTCAGAGGACATTTAAAACAATGTGTTGGATCCCTAGTTGATTTGGGCTAGGATCACTGACTTAGGATGTGACCCATCATGTATAGTCAGGGTCAAGTTTGTGTCCTAGAGTTTAGGCCAAGTCCTTAGAGACATCTTCAGATGGACCAGCTGCCATCAAGACCATCAGAGACTCCAGACTAACAAGTTTTCAAGACTAAGTAAAGTGAGTTCGACGTTCGTCGAACTCAGCTCGACGAAAGGAGTTCTGCGCTCGACAATCGTGAGACAATTCTTAGTGCTGAGCTCGACGATCTGTGTTCTTTGTTCGACAAAAACTAAGATACTTCATCAAGCCAAAGTCAGGACAACTTCAGAATTTTATAAATCCAGCTTCAAACTTTGGTCGGCGAATTAGCTTCTGAGCTCGACAAACTTGGACCTCAAGTTCACAGCTTCTCAGATCGACGAAGTCAGCTTCTTAGGTCGACGAATGCAATGCTCTACTCGATGATTTCTGGACTCAGAGGATTTGTGTCGACACTTAGGTCATGTGTCGACACCAGCTAATTTCTGTCGACACCAGAGGATTTGTTTCGACACCAGGTTATCAGTCAACACCAGCTCATGTCAACACCAAAAGATTTGTGTCGACACCAAGATCAATCAGTCGACACCAGATTATGTCGACACTGAATTTCAGTAGATGCAGAATTTTTGACTAAGTCCAGAACTGTTCTCAGCTCGACGAATTTGGTTCTCAGTTCGACGAATGAAGTTTGTCTGTTCGATGAATGAAGATTGTCTGGTCGACGAACTCTCTCAAGCTCAGCTCGACGAACTCAAGCTCAGCTCGACGAACTCAAACTCAGCTCGACGAATTGTGTTCTTCATTCAACGATTCCAGACTAGGTCTTCTTCCAGTTTCCCGTCCCGTTTCTTGGCAACAATTCCGGAGTAATCAATGCCAGATCTTCTCGGAATGTTACCGTTGAAACGCGCATTGACTATGGATTATTTCATGCCGTTTTTCCATGGGACAGTTAGGAAAGTTATTGATTGCTGATTCTTTCCAAGACCGACTGCAATTACTGCTAAACATTCAAATTTTGAATGTTCCGCAGTCAGAAAAAGATATACACAGAAAATAAAAGGATTAGTACAACACAGTCATTCTTTCAGACAAACAATATAGTCAATCAGACAGACACTCAGATTGCACAGAAGAATAATCATACTCAAATCAAAAGTTCTACTGCAATCAGTCTTGGCCAGAGAACAACTACATCAAGAAGAAGAAGAACAATCATATATTATCAAGAGTCTTCTTCATCTATCAATTCTCAGGACTACTTCAAAGGACAACAAATCTTAATCTGTCAAAGAAGTTCCTGAAGCAATTCTGGTCCAGGCACTCTAGGTCATTGAAGACCTATCACCCTGAAGCAGTGCTCCAGCATTCCCGATTAATTCAATATCTCAGGGGGAGCAAACTGCTACCATCAATCCACAAGTCTTCTCAGTTGTTTTGAGAAAGAGAAGACCTCATCACCTTATTTCCAATTCCTGTACATGGTTTAAATTCCCTTCAAAATTATTCTGGTTGCAAGTCTCCTTCCACAAGACTTGAGGTTTTGGTTTTTGAGCACCTGAACAAAAGCTCATTGGTGTCAGGCACCTGATCAAAAACCTGAGTGGATTCCTATCAGGGTGGTAGAAGAGTGGATGTACCCAGGTTGGGGAACCACTATAAAATTTCTTGTGTCGTCTAGTTGCCCTTTTTTTGTTTGTGGCTGTGCTCTGTGATTTCTCTGTGTTGTTTTGTGATTAGATAGTTGATGTGCTTACTTTATTTTTTTTGCTTCCCTGTTCACTTAGGAATACAACAAAAGTTGTAAAAAGTTTTTAGTGAGCACCATACTTTATTCACCCCCCTGTAGAGTATATCAGATCTAACCTGCACTTTCAATTGGTATCAGAGGCAGGTTGGTTAAAATACCATACCTTATTAGTTGCATAGACTAACACCTGAACCTTAAGATCCCTCTAGTTAGATCTATTTGTTTTGATTTTGTTATTAGATTTATCTCTTCACAGACATGGCCCAAAACAAAGACTATGCATGCATCAGACCTCCAGTGTGCAACCTTAACAAGTTTTCCATCTGGAAGGCAAGAATCATATTATACATGAACTCCATTGATGAGGATATTTTTTCTGTTATCTTGACAGGTGTACCTCCAGCACCTGCAGCCTCTCCAAGCACTTCCACTAACATGACTGCAGTGCCTCCTCCAGAAAACAATGATGCCTACAAGAAAGCCAAGATGGCAGATGCAAAAGCAATGAATATCTTACCCCAGACTATGTCAGATGACATATTCCAGAAGGTGGCTGAGTGCACCTCAGCCAAGGCCATTTGGGACTCCCTCAACCAAATGGTAGTTGGCTCTACAGATGAAAGAAAGGACAGAAGATCCAATCTCATATCCCTGTATGAGAACTTTAAAAAGGATGAGAATGAATCAGTGGTAGACATGTAAAATAGGTTGAGCACAATCATCAATGAGCTCAAAACTCTGGATAAGGACATCACCTTGACAGAGGTGAATGATAAGATTCTGATGTGCTTCCCTAGCTCTTGGGATTCCAGAATCTGGCCAATCAAAGAAGCCAGAAGCCTCAATAAGATATCAACTGAGTCTCTCTTAGGCAAATTGAAATCCTATGAGCAGCTGATCAAATCAAGAGAAGCAGCAGAACAGAAGGCAACAACTCCAGTTAGAAAGGAGCACAACATAGCCTTCAAAGCATCTGAGGACAGTGAGACATCAACTTCAAATGAAGAACTCATGAGCCTCTTTTCTAAAAGGTTCTACAAGATGGCCAGGAACGATTTCAGAAGAAAATCATCCAGACAAGATGATAAGCCCAAGTTTGACAAGAGACCAACCAAGGAGGTTGTGTGCTTTGGGTGCAGGAAACCTGGACATTACATCTCAGAATGTCCAGAAAACCAGAAGAAGGACAAGAGCAGAGAAAATAATTCCAGGAGAAGACATAGCGGCAGACCCTCTTCCAGCAAGTATAAAAAGAAAGACAAGGGATTTGTTACTGAGACCTGGAGTGACACTGAAGAAGAAACATCTTCTTCTAGTTCAAGTGAAGAAGAGGAAGAAGCAATATCCAAGGAGGTGTGCCTTATGGCAATTGATGCCTCTAGGAGCAATTCTGGATCAGAAGAAGAATCTGAAGATGAAACTGCCTCAGACTCAGAGGCAGATCAGGTTATCTCTAGCTTTGACTTTATTTCTGATTTATTTAAAGCTGAATTCAAATCTATGTGCTTAGACTTAATCAATTCAGAAAAAGAAATAAAAATTCTTAGAGAAAGACTAGGCAATCTTGAATCTGTAAATTCAGAAAACATAAAGCTAACAGACCAATTAACCTTAGCTAATGAACAAATAATTAAGTTAAAATCTGAATTATGTGAGGCCAAACAACTTGAGCAATCTCTCAATGAGAGAAGCCTCAAGCTGATGGATATTACAAGCACAGTGAATGCCAGATTAAATGGCAAGCTGGGCTTGGGTGCTTCATCAAGTTTACCCCCCATAATCAAGAAAAATATTCTTTCTACCCCCATTAAATTTATTTCTGCAAAGGGAAAAGAAAAATAAATAGACAAACCAATGTCAGAAAGCAATCCAAGACCCATAGACAAGAGAAACAAAAATTAGAAAATAGTTAATAAAAACAAAGTTCAACAGCATTCGTCGAACTCAGATCGACGAAATGTGCCCAGTTCGTCAAACCCAGATCGACGAACGCTGAACGCAAACTTCAGATATAACAATTCGTCTAACTGCGATCGACGAACTGTGTATGGTTCATCGAGCAGAGGTCGACGAACTTGGGGCGCAGAAAATGACTTGTCATTCTCTGAGCAGAGATCGACGATCTCATCCCTATTCGTCGAACTCTGGTCGACGAACTTACAACAATTCGTCGAACCCAGAAAGACCAAACTTAAACTATTTCTCTTCCAGAAATTTTAAACCAGCTAATAAGACATTTAATCCAGTAGCTGATTGGGTAATTCCACCTAGGAGATATCACTCCTTAGGGTATAAATCTCAACCTGCACTATCAGTTATTTCCAGTTTTTCTTATCAACCAAATCAAGGACCCAAGGTAACCTGGGTCAAGAACAATTGAGTTTTGTTTTTCATTGCAGGTATAGGTGAAGAGCTGTCCAAGGGTGAGTCAAACCTGGTACTTGGACAATGGTTGCTCCAAACACATGACAGGAAGCAAGGCAAATTTATCCAATTACAAGTCCAAGCTAGGACCAAAGGTGGTTTTTGGAGATTCAAAAAGTGGCCAGTCAGAAGGATATGGAGCAGTGAGAATTGGAGCAGCGACCTTCAAGAAAGTGACATATGTAAGAGGACTTAAACATAACCTTATATCCATAAGTCAATTATGTGATGAAGGTTATCAGGTATATTTTAACTCTACTTCCTGTTCTATTATTGATAATAAAAACAAAACTGTTTTAATTGGACTTAGACAAGGCAACATATATTTAGTAGATTTTATATCTGCCACAACTGATTTCTACTTACTGAATGTCACTAGTAATCAAAATGAGTTATGACATAAAAGATTAGGACATGTAAATCTTAAGAATATAGCTAGGTTATCTAAAGACAACCTTGTTAGAGGTCTACCTTCTGGCCCCTACAAGAAGGAAAGCCTATGCAGGGCTTGTCAATTAGGTAAGTAAACCAAAACTAGCTTTAAATCCATTAATAAAAGTGATTCACCTAGGATATTGTATTTGCTTCATGTGGATCTATTTGGACCCATTGCAGTACAAAGCCTAGGAGGGAAGTCTTACACTTTAGTGATTGTTGATGACTTCTCTAGATTCAGTTGGGCAGCCTTTCTGAGAGCTAAGTCAGATACATTCAAGGTTCTTACAGATTTTCTCAGGACCATACAGATTGAGTTCTCTACTCATGTTGCATTGATCAGAAGTGATCATGGCACAGAGTTTGAGTCTCTTCTTATGCATGAGTTCTGTGAGAAGGAAGGTATCAGGCAGTGCTTCTCAGCTCCTAGAACTCCCCAACAAAATGGGTTTGCTGAAAGGAAAAATCGGACACTCATTGAAGCTGCAGACACATTATTGGCAGATGCTTACATGCCTCTATCCTTTTGGGCAGAAGCTGTAAACACCGCTAACTATGTCCAGAACAGAAGTCTTATACATAAACTGAAAAATAAGACCCCCTATGAATTACTTAAAGGGAAGAAACCTAAAATCACATACTTTAAAGTTTTTGGTTGCATTTGTTATATTCACACTAATAACAAGAGATACATTAGAAAGTTTGAGGCCAATGCTAAAGAAGGGATTTTTCTAGGATACTCCCAAGTAAGCAAGGCCTATAAGGTTTTTAATAAATCCACCCTTAAAATTGAAGAGTCTATTCATGTATCGTTTAATGAAGCTAACATGTCTTATAAGGGGAAAGAGATTTCTACCAATAGCTTTTTGCAGGTACCACAACTGTGTGAGTCTATGGATGGACTAAACCTTACCCAAGAGGTATCAAACCATCCTACTCCACAGGTTGCTGAAGATAGTGAAGAAGAAAATCAAGTGGAAGTGGCTGAACTTCCCTCAACAGCTAGTACCATTCCCCAAGAGGAATTAAATACAGAAGTTGTTGCTCAACCAACTCCACCAATTGATCTTGTCACACTTAGAGATCACCCCAGATCTCAAGTGATTGGAGACATTTCAGCAGGTGTACAGACAAGGCATCAACTCAACCAAGACTTGATGCATGCCTGTTTTCTCTCTCAAATTAAACCTCTCACCATTCATGAGGCAAAGCAAGATCCCCACTAGATTATTACAATGCAAGAGGAACTAAATCAGTTTGAGAGATGTAGAGTTTGGGATTTGGTTCCAAGACCCCATAACTACCCAGTTATTGGAACCAAATGGGTGTACAGGAACAAGTTGGATGCTCAAGGCAACATAGTGAGGAACAAGGCTAGGCTTGTTGCTCAAGGCTACAGACAAGAGGAAGGAATAGATTATGACCAAACCTTTGCCCCTGTTGCAAGGTTAGAGGTCATTAGGATATTCCTTGCCTATGCAGCTCACAAGAGATTCAAAGTCTACCAAATGGATGTCAAGAGTGCATTCTTGAGAGGAGTGCTTCAAGAAGAGGTTTACGTAGAACAACCTCCAGGTTTTATCTCTCCAACTCAACCCTCTTTTGTTTTTAAGTTGCATAAAGCTCTCTATGGTTTAAAGCAAGCTCCAAGAGCTTGGTATGAGACCTTAGCAAGCTTTCTTTTAGAGCATAAATTTACAAGAGGAACCATAGATAAAACTCTTTTCACTAGACATCATAAGGACCAAATTTTGTTAGTACAAATATATGTGGATGACATCATTTTTGGGTCTACTGATCCCAAATTGTGCAAGAGGTTTGCTGACCTCATGCATTCTAAATTTGAGATGAGTAGCATGGGTGAGCTTTCCTACTTCCTTGGTCTCCAAGTGAAGCAGTTCCCTGATGGTATCTACCTCTCCCAAGCTAAGTATGCTAAAGAGCTTATTAAAAAGTTTAGGATGGGTGATGCTTCAGGGATGAAAACCCCTATGGCTACAAATGTTGTTGTGTATTCTGATGCAGCAGGGAAACCTGTGGATCAGAAAGATTATAGGGCAATTGTTGGATCCCTATTATACCTAACAGCTAGCATACCTGACATAATGATTGCCACATGCCTTTGTGCTAGGTTCCAAGTGAACCCTAAAGAATCTCACCTTATTTTCTTAAAAAGAATTTTGAGATATATAAAGAATTGCTCTAATCTAGGACTCTGGTAAGCTGCAGAGTCAGAGTTTGAGTTAACTGGATACTCAGATGCTGACTATGCTGGATGTAGAGTGGACAGGAAAAGTATCTCTGGAACTTGCCAGTTCCTTGGTATGATACTTGTCTCCTGGTTTTGTAAAAATCAGACATCTGTGTCTACATCAACTGTAGAAGCAGAATATATGGTTGCTGGCAGCTGCTATTCACAAATGCTATGGATACAAAACCAACTCTTAGACTATGGTGTCAACTTAAATAATTCAACATTATTTTTGTGATAATACTAGTGCTATTGTTATAACATAGAATCCAGTTCACCATTCTAGGACTAAGCATATTGAAATAAGACATCATTTTATTAGAGATAATGTAGACAAAAAAGAAAATTAACTTAATACATATTCCTACTGATCTACAAAAAGCAGATATTTTCACCAAGCATTTGGATGAGAAAACCCATCTGTTCTTTATAAATCAACTGTGAATGATTAATGGAGAAGAGTTAACATAGTTTCTGTCTGCATTCGATGAAATTTCCAGAGTTCGTCAAACGGAGTTCAACGAATTAGGGAAAGTTTGAGAGATTCTCGTCGAATAGAGATCGACGAATTCTCTGTGTGGAAACAATTTTCGTCGACCGGAGATCGATGAACTTTGCTTCAGAAGACACTTCGTCGAACAGAGTTCGATGAACTGTTTTCGATTCTTCAGGATGAGTTCGACGAATTATTTATCTATAACCTATTTCATCGAGCTCAGTTTGAAGAATTATTTTTCTTTCATGGAACGGATATTGTCGATTCATATTTTGAAAATCTTATATCTAGGTTTTCTTCGACCTCCATCCTGCACTTTCAGTTCTTTTGCTCTTGATCGCCATTTTTCTCTGTGTTTCTTGCAGGTCATCAATGGCGATCCCAGCAGGAGCTTTGGCAGCGATGAAATTTGATACTAGTTTCAATATGGACTTCGATTCTTTCCAACATTCAGGCCCCATTTTTCTTTATATTCTGGAATTGTTAGAGGAACTCGGTCTCAAAGACTTCATGAACCGAAGGATTAAGTTGCATGCGACGGAAATCAGAGAATGGGTATATACATCTACTGCTTCTGAAGATGATACCGTGATAGGAACTATCGGGCATACTGCTGTTCCGTTATCTCCCGCGGTTTTTTCTGAGATATTTGGACTGGTGAATGGAGAAGATAATATAGAAATGGATTCTGAAGTGTTCCGTGATATGCTGAAGCTAATGGGTTTATCAAGAAGCAACCTTAATAAGTTATTGAAGAAGCAACTGTCCGCCGCCTACCAGTTCCTGGCGGACATTGTCGGAAAAGTGCTGATGGGAAAGCACTCAGCGCATGACTACATAACCCGGAATCAATTCCTGGTTATATGCGCCGTGGTGAACAAGAGACGTGTCAACTGGGGCACAATTTTCTTTGAGTTGATTAAGAAAAAGAACAGTAAGAAGGAAGTCTGCTTCGGCAGAATTTTGGGAATTTTTCTTCAAGAGAAGGCTGCTGAATATATGGTCTCCCCGACCATCTTCATAAACGCCAGCAAGCGCCTCACATGCGCTCTGTTTGGCAGGTGGGAGAGGAATATATTCAAGCCCTCAAAGGCTTATTCCTCTTCCATCTAAACTTCTGAGAGCACCAGGGCTGTAAAGGCCGCTCCCCTCCCTGCAGAAGAGGTCATTCCATCTCCATCATCTCTTCCTACACTTCCAGCACAACAACTCCCTTCCCCTTCCATTCCTTCTACCACACCTAAATCTCCACAACATACTCATATGCCTACTCCTCCTCCATCTCCACCACTTGACCTTACCAACACTCCAACACCTCCAGCTTCACCTTACTCACATATTCCTACACCTCCTCAGTCTCCTCTTCCCCAACACTTATCCTCCATTCCATCTTACACCATACCCACAGACTCTGCCCCACCAACTATCTTTCCTCCTCTATCCCCTCCATTAGTTCCCCTTCCATCATCTACTTCTCTACCTTCATCCACCATCTCTCCATCATTGGAAACCCCCACTGTCTCTACACTCATATCCCTGCTTACTCCTCTCATAAAATATCTAATCATAGAGGTCATTACACCTCTAGTGAATTCCATCAATTCTTTATCTGCACAAGTCTCTCTTCTCTCTGTTTCCCCTCTTCATTCAGGGTCCTGGCTCCAGGTATTCCTGAACCCAGGCAGGGGGAGATGCTCAGTGATGAAGTTGCAGCAGATACAGCAGATGCAGCAGTCACAGCAGCAATTCCCTCTCCAGCAGATGCAGATTCAGATGAGGATACAGAAATTTTGACAGATTTTGATTCTGAGATGGTTGAATTGATTCAATTTATGGACACTGACATTGATTTGGATGAGTCAGTTGACCAAATAAAAACTGTTAGTGATTTCACTCTGAATCCCACAGTTAATCTACCAGAATTACTGGAAATTTTTGATACTGTACATATGCAATTTCTTCCAGCTGATTTTTCTAAGCCAAGTTTGGCTATTGTACCATATACCTCTCCAATAAATCCAGAAGTTGCTAAGCAACTCTGTGACAGCTTTGCTCTTCCAGATGTTGCTTCAATTCCTGAAGTCATTCCAACAGATTTTCCAGTACCAGTTTTTGTTATGGATGATTCTCCAATGCCTGATTTAGATGAGTTAATTATGGCTGGTATTGAAGAAGAGAATAGGACAGCAGCTGAAAGCTCTGTCCCTGTTGTTTCTGTTTCCTGTGCAGCTCCCTCCTCTCCTATTGCTGAAATCTCAGTGCCTGAACCTTCTGCCCCTCCTCTAGAAAAAGCTGTTATTTCTAATAAAACCTTGAGAGCTTTGGATGCTCTTTATGATAACCCTCAGGGTTCAGATAGTGAAGAAGAAGATGATGATGATGGTGATGATTCTGATGAAGATACTGCAAGTAAGAAAAAGAGATTGTTGTCTAAGAAAAGGAAGGCTCCTCCTCCTCCTCCAGCCCCTAAGGCAAATCCCACTGCAGACACCCCCTATTATGTTCTGCACAATATAGCTCCTTACAAGGGTATGCCAGCATGGATGTGGCTATCCAAGAACCAGCAGAAGGAAAGAAAGAGAAGCAGGAGATATTCCCCTCCTCCAGTGCACAGATTTAGAAAGGATCCTCCTCCTCCTCCTCCAGCAGCTGGTGCCTCTGGCTCCTCTAGCTCCCAGAGATCTGCCCTAATGCAAACGTATCAGAGACAGTCAGGGAGATCTTCTGGTAGCAGCCAGCAGAGACATCCATCCTCTTCAGTACACCAACAACAGAAGCAGCAGCAACAAAAGATTTCTGAAGTACAGCAAGCTGAAAGTCCAAAATGGCCCCTCTCTCCTCCAATCCCTTTTGAAGATCCTGAAACTGCAACTACTGCAAGAATGGCTAGATACCAGGAACTGGTTGGATTATCCTTGATCAATAAAGCCAAAGCAGAAGGAAAAGATATCTCTGGATTGTCAACAATGTCAAAGTACATAAAAGAAGAATTGAAAAGGTTTGAAAAAGGCAATAAATTGTTTAATGTTGATGACTATATGAAACTACATCCAGAAGCAGTTGTCCCCAGAGCAATTTCACTGAAAATTATTGGGGTAGCTGATATGATTATGACTCAGGCTCAAGCTCAAAATCCTAACAGAGAAATAATCTTCAAGAAGCCAGGAAAGCAGACATCTGAAGACAGATCCAAGCAGAAGAAGCCAAAGAAGTAATTTCTTTTGTTATTTCATTTTTTGTCTGTTTTTGATTTTCAAACTGTGCTATCTGTTTAAACAAAGTTGTGTATATATATATATATATATCTGTTGCATGTATTGGTAATTCTCTGCCAGATATATCTCTTTTCTTGCTTTGTTTTTCTGATTTGAGTCTCTGTTAGTGACCTCACCCAAATATGGGGAGATTGTTGGATCCCTAGTTTATTTGGGCTAGGTTCACTGACTTAGGATGTTACCCATCATGTATAGTCAGGGTCAAGTTTGTGTCCAAGAGTCTAGGCCAAGTCCTTAGAGACATCTTCAGATGGACCAGCTGCCATCAAGACCATCAGAGACTCCAGACTAACAAGTTTTCAAGACTAAGTAAAGTGAGTTTGACGTTCGTCGAACTCAGCCCGACAAAAGGAGTTCTGCGCTCGACGATTGTGAGACAATTCTTAGTGCTGAGCTCGACGATCTGTGTTCTTTGTTCGACGAAGACTGAGATACTTCATCAAGCCAAAGTCAGGACAACTTCAGAATTTTTCTAAGTCCAGCTTCAAACTTTGGTCGACAAATTAGCTTCTGAGCTCGACGAACTTGGACCTCAAGTTCACAGCTTCTCAGATCGACGAAGTCAGCTTCTTAGGTCGACGAATGCATTGGTCTACTCGGCGATTTCTGGACTCAGAGGATTTGTGTCGATACTTAGGTCATGTGTCGACACCAGACAATTTATGTCGACACCAGAGGATTTGTGTCGACACCAGGTTATCAGTCAACACCAGCTCATGTCGACACCAGAAGATTTGTGTCGACACCAAGATCAATCAGTCGACACCAGATTATGTCGACACTGAATTTCAATAGATGCAGAATTTTTGACTAAGTCCAGAACTGTTCTCAGCTCGATGAATTTGGTTCTCAGTTCGACGAATGAGGTTTGTCTGTTCGATGAATGAAGATTGTCTGGTCGACGAACTCTCTCAAGCTCAGCTTGACGAACTCAAGCTCAGCTCGACGAACTCAAACTCAGCTCGACGAATTGTGTTCTTCGTTCGACGATTCCAGACTAGGTCTTCTTCCAGTTTCCCGTCCCGTTTCTTGGCGACCATTCCGGAGTAATCAATGCCAGATCTTCTCAGAATGTTACCGTTTGAACGCGCATTGATTATGAATTATTTCATGCCATTTTTCCATGGGACAGTTAGGAAAGTTATTGATTGCTGATTCTTTCCAAGGCCGACTGCAATTACTGCTAAACATTCAAATTTTGAATGTTCCTCAGTCATAAAAAGATATACACAGAAAAGAAAAGGATTAGTACAATACAGTCATTCTTTCAGACAAGCAATACAGTCAATCAGACAGACACTCAGATTGCACAGAAGAACAATCATACTCAAATCAAAAGTTCTACTGCAATCAGTCTTGGCCAGAGAACAACTACATCAAGAAGAAGAAGAACAATCACATACTATCAAGAGTCTTCTTCATCTGTCAATTCTCAGGACAACTTCAAAGGACAACAAATCTTAATCTGTCAAAGAAGTTCCTGAAGCATTTCTGGTCCAGGCACTCTAGGTCATTGAAGACCTATCACCCTGAAGCAGTGCTCCAGCATTCCAGATTAATTCAAGATCTCAGGGGGAGCAAGCTGCTACCATCAATCCACAAGTCTTCTCAGTTGTTTTAAGAAAGAGAAGACCTCATCACCTTATTTCCAATTCCTGTATAGGGTTTTAATTCCCTTCAAAATTATTCTGGTTGCAAGTCTCCTTCCAAAAGACTTGAGATTTTGGTTTTTGAGCACCTAAACAAAAGCTCATTGGTGTCAGACACCTGATCAAAAACCTGAGTGGATTCCTACCAGGGTGGTAGAAGAGTGGATGTACCCAAGTTGGGAACCACTATAAAATTTCTTGTGTCGTCTGATTGCCCTTTTCTTTTGTTTATGGCTGTGCCCTATGATTGCTCTGTGTTGTTTTGTGATTAGATAGTTGTTGTGCTTACTTTATTTTATTTGCTTCCCTGTTCACTTAGGAATACAACAAAAGTTGTAAAAAAGTTTTTATTGAGCACCATACTCTATTCACCCCCCTCTAGAGTATATCAGTTCTAACCTGCACTTTCACAATGGCCTTAGCCACGTTTTCTGTCATTTAGGCGTTGAGAGCATTGAGTGAGCTTGTATTACTCAACGCTTTTTCCTTAACCAAATTTCTGCTTTTTCAGCATCTTTAAGCATTAAGAGCGTTGAGTGACCACGTCTCACTCAATGCTTTTTTGGCTTAGGCCAGATTTTTTGAGTCATGACATTGAGAAGTTGAGTGAGCATGTCTCACTCAACGCTTTCTGCCTTAGCCAGATTTTTCTACTCCATGCCGTTCAGTGAGCTTGTCTTACTCAACGCTTATGGACTTAGTCAAATTTCACGATAGTTTTTCTATGGCTTTGACTTATAGGGCAATACTCAACGAATATAGAGTATGTAGTTGAGTGAATGATACTCACTCAATGCCTATGGACTTAACCATTTTTCTTCCCATTTCCTCTAAGGATTTTACTATGTTAGCATGTCTCACAGACTTTTGTTGTATGTCACTAAGTTAGTTGACTTCACTCAATGCCTGTGGACATGGTCACATTTTCAGCTTGCCACTTCATAACTTTGACTGTATATGCTTCACTCAGCGCTATAAGTCATCTAGCGTTGAGTGAGTAAACTTCACTCAACGCCTATGGACTTGGACAGATTTCTATCTTTCCACACCATAGGTAACAGTTTACCTGACTTAGCCACTTAGGCTATCTGTCCCATCAATGTTGCTAGGACATCTTGGATGCATGAACTCAGACACACATCAAATACAACTTTATGTATATCATTGATAGGATTGACTTACTTAAATCTAGGACATTGAGGATAATGGACCCAACAATCTCCCCCTATTTGAGCAAGTCAAAACACTTAAGAAAATGATTCAATAAAGAGTCAATGACATACATAACACTATGCAACAATAAGAATTTTAAAAACCTGTAACTGGAGAATGATTTATAGTTACAACTTTTTACCACTCCTCCTTGCCTGCAGGGTGAACTATTCATGCTCCCCCCTGAATTGCTGCAACCTTCTTGATCATGGTTACCACATCTCATTGCTTGCTCATCTTTTCCTCCCTTTTTTTGACTTCAGTAAATAGCAAGCAGGGTTCTAAATTGCTGGAACATTGTTGGACATGATCCCCCTCAACTGATGCATCATCTTAAAGAGTCTTCATTTTTCTGAAGAACAATTCCATATACAAGAATACAAAGTAATTTGCAATAAAATGAGGAGCAACTAAAGCTATACCAAGTTTAACATTCCCAAATCAAACTTAAAGGTGTTAAACTTTGTTTAATCTAATGTTTAGTGAAGATGTCAGCCACTTGCTTGTCGGTTTGGATAAACTCAAGGTTGATATCTTCACAATCCACATGCTCACTAATGAAATGATATCTCATTCCAATGTGCTTAGTCTTGTTGTGGGAGACATGATTCCTAGCAATTGAAATGACACTAGTAGAATCACAAAATAAGGAACTTCTACTTATCTGAAGGTTATAGTCCTGGAGCTGATGCTGGTTCCACAGCAACTGAGCACAACAACTACCTATTGAGATGTACTCTGACTTTGGAGTTGAAATAGCAACACTGGTTTGCTTCTTGCTGCTCCAAAAAACCAGTATTCTACCCAGAAATTGATAGGTGCCAGAAGTGCTCTTTCTGTCCTCTTTGCACCCTGTAAAGTCTGCATCTGAATATCAAGTTAGTTCAAACTCCCCATTCCTAGGGTACCATAGACCAAGATCTGGTGTGCCCTTAAGATACCTCAGAATTCTCTTTGCAGTAGAGTAATGAGATTCTTTGGGGAAAGTCTGATACCTAGCACAGACACATGTAGCATACATGATGTCTGGCCTACTAGCAGTTAGGTAGAGAAGGGAACCAATTATCCCCCTATACAAAGTCTCATCACAGGTTTCACTGCCTCATCTCTGCATATGGGCATGTTTGATCTCATAGGAGTTCTCATGGTGGAGGAATTTTTCATACCAAATTTCTTTATTAACTCCCTTGTGAACTTAGACTGGGATATGGACAAGTCATCATCAGTCTCTCTTACTTGTAGACCCAAGAATAACTAATGTTCTCTCATACTGCTCATCTTGAACTTCCATTGCATAAGTTTTGCAAACTTCCTGCAGAGGTTGTCATCAGTAGATCCAAAGATGATGTCATCTACATAGATCTGAACTAGGATGATCTTACCCTTAGATTCCCTCAGAAATTGGGTCTTGTCTATCTTCCCCCTTGAGAATTTGTTCTCAATAAGAAAGCTAGACAAAGTCTCATATCATGCTCTAGGGGATTGTTGTAGCTCATATAGAGCTTTCCTAAGTCTACAAACAAAATCCGGTGAGTTAAGAACTACAAAACCTGGAGGTTGCTCAACATAGACTTCCTCTTTTAAGTCACCATTCAGGAAGGCTGACTTCACATTCATTTGGTAGACCTTAAATCCCTTATGTGTGACATATGCAAGGAACAATCTTATGACCTCCAACCTTGCTATAGGGGTAAAGGTTTAATCAAAGTCAATGTCTTCTTCTTGCCTGTAGCTCTTAGCTACCAGTCTTGCTTTGTTTTTAATTATAATTTCATTTTCATCAAGTTTGTTTTTGTAGATCCACTTGACTCCAATGACATTATGTCCATGTGGTCTGAGAACCAGCTTCCAGACTCCAATGACATTATGTCCAATGACATTATGTCCATGTTGTCTCACTGTTATTATTATTTTTTTATCTTGTATTATAACTGTGTTAGTAGTAATTTGCTTTCAAGAACCTGCACAATCAACACAGCAAGTACACACAGGTTTATAATGGTTCCTAAATTTTTGGGTACATCCACTCTCCTCCCACCTTGTCAACTTCTTGTTAGTCAAGGCACTTCTCCAAGACAGTGCACCAAAAAGCTTACACCTCAGATCCCTCAGGATTTCTCAGTCTCCTCCAAGACCTACAACTCAGCCACAAGGGCCTACAACTCAGTGAACAGTTGATCACTAACCTCAGGTCAAGGGCCCTACACTCAGGCTGGGAGGACAACCCTACCTCAGATCCACCAGGGATCCTACCTAAGACCCAAAGGTTCTACACTCAGAGAGTATTCCTCTCCTACAGCTCAGTGATCAATTGACCACCTACCTCAGACTTGAAACCAAGTCCTACAGCTCAGATCTAGTTGGATCCTACAACTCAGAGAGTTTCACTCTCCTACAACTCAAGCAATATTGCCATACCTCAGGCTCAGAGAGCCCTACAACTCAGATCCAAAAAGGATCCTATAGGAATAAAATAGATTTATATCTTTCGCAGAGAAATTTCTCTGTGACAGCCCCTTGAGCTAAGATATCTCAGCTCAACCTTTCTTCACAGCTACAAAGATCTTGAGCTGGAAGTATCTCGCAGAAAACTGTTTTGCTTTCTCCTCCTTACCTGGACAGAGTCAGCCGCTTTCTTCTTTCATCTTTTCAGCTTTAGAAGATGGATCTTCAGTTTAGATCTTGCTGAGCCAAGAAGCAACTTGATCTGCAGATATTTCTTCCTTTTTTCTGCTACTCCCTCAGAAAGAAAGCCTTTTGTTCTTGTTGGTGTCGATGAAGAAGACACACGGCTAACTGATCTTCTTGCAGGAAGACTTCAAGCTTTTTTATGCAGCAATGGCGAAGAAGATGAAGTCCAGCTGCAACACTTTTTGAAAATGATAAGCCTTGAAAATTTGTTGTCTTGCCCACACTCTTCCTTTTGTAGTTCACTGATCAACGACTCTTAAAAGTTAGTGGGCCCGCTAGGTGCATCCAGCTGCACTTTGCTTCAACGGAAGAAGATGCACAATAACTTCACAGCAGAGTTTGTTGTGTTCTGTAACTTCTCTATACTTGATTTGAAATAAGTTGACTATGTCGATTTTGCAGATTTTGCTAACGTCAACACATGTGAACTTAGCCAAAATCGAGCACAGGTAGAATAGACGTTGAGTGAATAAGATTTAGTCAACGCCAAAGTACTTAGACAATTCTGTCTATCTAGGCGTTGACAACATTGAGTGAACAAGCCTCACTCAACGCGTTTTGCCTTAAACATTTCTGCAGCCTTTTCTTCATGTCTGGCGTTGAGAACGTTGAGTGAGCACACCGCACTCAACGCCTTGTGCCTTAGTCATGCTTTCTGTTATTTAGGCATTGAGAGCGTTGGGTGAGCTTGCCTCAGTCCACGCTTTCTACCTTAACCAAATTTCTGCTTTTTAGCATCTTTAAGCGTTGAGTGACCACGCCTCACTCAATACTTTTTGCTTAGGCCAGATTTTTTGAGTCATGGTGTTGAGAGCATTGAGTGAGCATGTCTCACTCAATGCTTTCTGCCTTAGCCAGATTTTTCTACTCCATGGGTGTTTGCCTTACTCAACGCTTATGGACTTAGTCAAATTTCATCACATTTTTTCTATGGCTTTGACTTACAGGGCAATACTCAACGAATATAGAGTATGACGTTGAGTGAGTGATACTCACTCAACGCCTATGGACTTAACCATTTTTCTACACATTTCCTCTTAAGATTTTACTGTGTTAGTCTGTCTCACAGCCTTTTGTTGTATGACCATGAGTGAGTTGACTTCACTCAATGCCTGTGGACATGGTCACATTCTCAGGTTGCCACTTCATAGCTTTGACTGTATAGGCTTCACTCGGCGTTATAAGTCATCTGGCGTTGAGTGAGTAACTTTCACTCAACGCATGTGGATTTGGACAGATTTCTGTCTTTCCACACCATATGTAACAATTTATCTGACTTAGCCACTTAGGCTATCTGTCCCATCAATATTGCTAGGACATCTGCATGCAAGAACTCAAACACACATCAAATACAATTTTATGTATATCATTGACAAGATTGACTTACTCAAATCGAGGACATTGAGGGAAATGGACCCAACAGTCTGTCTATTTGGTAGTCCTAGCAATGTTACTACGGTGTGGTCTAAGTAGTCCTGGTGATCAGACGACTTGACTGGCAATCTAAGCACTTGTTCTTTCTAAACTGTACCGGTTAACCCCAGTACGATCTACTGAGATCAGATCAATTGACGGTCAGGCAGTTATGACCAATCTAATCGCTCCAGGTGCTTCTGTATTCTTCCCACAGTTGTGCTATTTGATGATCATCAAATTCTTAATCATCAGTTAGAGATCGACAACTCTCAAGCATGGTCACTGGTGCGGTCTAGAGGTTAGACTCAGTCTAACTGCAACTATTTCAACTAGAGCTGTTCGCTGGGGTTTGTCGGATAGAGACCAGAGCTATCATGATGCCTTTACTATCTGTGTAGTTGTGCGGTTAAACCTGTTTAACTGCACAGCCGCGCGGCTAGTGTTTTATCTATCCTCCAAGTCGTATGTGACAGGCGTTGCATTTTCTCTCTCTTGTTTTTTCTCTCTTCCTCATTTCCTATAAATATGGGGCATATCCATGTATTATGTAACTTTTTGGAGCAATAAAGTTCTGTTATTTAGCTCTTTTCACATAATAATGTACACTACAATGTTGGATACAGGAACAACTCAGTTAGTGGTGTTAGAGGAGCCTTCAACTTTGATAATTTATTTTCTGGAAATTTCTATCTCCGCCCTTTGCTTAAGGTATGTTCTTCAATACATCTTATATAGCTGTAAAAATGATTTTTATTGATGTTTTCATGGGATTGATTATTTGCGGTGATTTTCCAAAGAAAATAAACTGGTTTAATTTCAACTGTTATTTTGATGATAAGCGTTTGAAGGAGATACATTTATTTTGATGATAAGCGTTTGAAGGAGATACCGAGTATGGATACCACTTATAAAGATCTTTGATGGTAATTAATTAGCACTCGTCACTTAATTTTTGTTATACCCAAAACCAAAGCTAATTTTCATATTCTCATTTCAATACAGGTATTTTGACAGTACTTTTGAAGAGCTTTTGGTTTTGAGTTTGGTTCTTCTGTTGTTTTCATTGTGAAAGTATGATTTGGATTTTCTTGTGTTTTGTTTATTTTGGTGTTTTAATTAAGAAAGTAAGAATTTGTGTTTTGATAAATATGTTTTACCTGAGGGATGTATTTAATCAATGTTCTATTTGGCATGGTGATTTATAGAAGATATGAATTCGGTTTTTGAATATGACCTGCATATATGTAATTTGGCCTGCATGAACATTTCTTTGTACTGCATATATTTGTGGCCTGTGTAGATAAATGGTCTCAAACCTTATGAATACTTTTATATATATTAAAAAAAAGTATGAGAACATATATATAGGAGAGGAGAGAGGAGAAGAGTCCTATACAAGAGATGTGAGACTAAATCAAGAAAGAATAAAATGGGACAAATTAATGAGCCGTTACAATATATCATATTTCTCTAACACTCCCCTGCAAGCTGGAGCATACAAATCATAGGCACCAAGCTTGGACAAGAACTGATGGTACAAATGCCGGGCAATGTCTTGGTGAGGATGTCAGCAACTTGCTTAGAAGCGGGAACATGCTCTAGCTCTAACTTCTTTAACTGAACCTTTTCACGGATGAAGTGATAATCAACTTCAATGTGTTTGGTCCTTTCATGAAAAACTGGGTTCTTCGCAATATGGATTGCGGCCTGACTATCACAAAGTAGAACAGTTGGTGAGAATAAGGTGACTCATAGATCACCAAGAAGAGCCTCTAGCGAGATGAGTTCAGAAACAACGGCGGCCATTGCACGATACTCATCTTCAGCAGAAGAGCGAGCAACAACAGATTGTTTCTTGCTGCGCCAAGTAATGAGATTCCCTCTAAAGTAGGTACAAAAACACGTAGTAGAGCGTCGTGTTAAATTTTCTCAACGTGGTCAGCAAGATAGCCCAAACGCCAAATTAATATCTTCGGAACTATCCAGTTCTCATGTTGAACCAGCGGAAACCCGAGGAACAAAGGTTAAACCCAACAAACAATGGAAGCACAAGCAGGTCTATTATTCATTCACTTCTTTACACCACGAGGCATACATAGCGAGACATGATTTCTCTAGTATAACATCTGTAAACAGAAAGCACCAAAAAACAAGCCGGGCGGACAGCACCGGAGTCCGCCGAGGTCGCCGAGTCCGCTGAGATCGCCCACACTTAGCTGCAGTCCGCCGAATCACCACGGAGTCCGCTGAAGCCGCGAGGCCGCGCGGACACACCGTTATTCGTCTCCTGCTGAACCTGAACTGAGGAACACCCCCTACCCGCCAGAAGCCGGCGGACAGGTTATTGAAGCTGGCAAAGATGAAACAGAACTGACAAGCCGCAGAGCGACCTCCTGCTGAGTCCGCAGAGATCGCACACTTCCAAGTACTTGACCGAAGTCACAGCCAAACTCCTGGCTCCTTGAAGCTACCCGCGCGACCTGCATACAGCAAACATCAGCACTGAATAAATCCGCGCGGACTGACAAACTGAGACCGCAGCACTTCGCTCAACCCAACTTACTGTTCACTCAAGTTACTTAGGTTACTGTAGACCTGCCAGGGGGGTCCTATTTATAGGCAAGGTGAGGAGTGTTGTCACCGCCCAAGAGATAGCGACACCGCCCCAGCCCGCGTGATAGCAAAACACCGTCCGCCGAGTCCGCAAGGACTTAGCCGGATACCAAGGAAAACTGCCAGGAGCAAGGCAAACATTGGCGAACCCTCTCCAGTCCGCCCAATCTATGCGGACAAGGCATCAGCCCGCAGAGCTCCAATCACTGCAGGACAGCAAACCCCTTCAATGGCTGTCCGCACCAACCCGAGGCAGTCCGCAAGACTCACACCTCAATCCGCCACAAGTCCACGACCAAAGGCAGATAACAACAGTCCGCCAGGTCACAACGGACTTGGCGGATACCGCGGACACCATGGTCTTGGCACAAAGTGTGACCAAGTCCAAAACCATCAAAGGCCAATGCGAGCATGGCGGACGCAAACCCCCGTCCGCCAAACACCGGAGCACAGACCACCATCAGTCCGCAGGTTCCTCGCACTCCTGTCCAACGCAGCAACCAATCCCGGACTCCAAAACCAGTCCGCCAATCGATCTCCACAGCAAAGCACCTGCTGTAACACCAGAGCTCGACAAGGCCTCAGCCAAGATCTAAGCTCAGTCCGCAACAGCCCACACCGCGGACACATCAGTCCGCAGGCGTCCCGCAGACACGAGCCAAACCGCCTATCAGCACAAGCTTGCACCCGCGGCCACTGAGCAATGCACCAGTCCGCAAGCCTCCATCCGCTCAGGCTGCTCCTTGGCAAAGCCAATCAGCAAACACCCTATCCGCAGAAACCAGGCCGCATAGTCCGCGGACTCCATGCAACAACCCGCTCAGAAGACAGCCGACTTTTCACTAGACCTTCCACCAGGCCGCACATCACAGTCCGCCTAGTCCGCCAAAGCTGTCCGCCCAGGCCGCCCGGCCTGTCCCGTCAACCACTTCCACTTCACAAAATTCAACACTCCCCCTTGAAGTGGGAAGTGGTGACCAAGCCCAACAAGCTGCGCAAGCGTTCAAAGGGCCCCTTCGACAGTGGCTTCGTGAAGATGTCAGCAAGATTATCTTCACTCCGAACATGCCCGACTAGCAGAGACCCCTCCAACACCTTTTCCCTGATGAAGTGGTGATCAATCTCTATATTCTTGGTCCTGGCGTGACACACTGGATTGTTAACCAGTTTGAGAGCACTCTCATTGTCACCCCGGAGTAAAGTAGGCCCTTGCACTTCTTCATGAACATCCTCTATAAGCCTCCTCAACCAAACGGCTTCCCGAGCAGCCAAGGCCGAAGCCTTATACTACGCCTCTGTGGTTGAAACTAACACCGAGTCCTGCTTCTTGCTACACCACGAGATGCTAGCTGAACCGCAAGTGAACACATAACCTGAAGTCGACCTTGATCATCCGAATCACCGCCATAGTCAGCATCCGTGTACCCGAGCAACGCAAACTCCGCGTCCCTTCTATAGAGGAGTCCCATATCAGAAGAAGTCTTGACATACTTCAGAATTCCCTTCGCCGCCACTAGATGAGATTGCCTTGGTTCATCCATATACCGACTTACTCGGCCAACAGCATAAGCAATGTCCGGCCTTGTAATAGTCAGGTAAATCAAGCTCCCAACAAGAGCCCTGAACACCAAGGGATCATGAAGAACCCTTCCCTCATCTCGTCGAAGATTAAGCCCAGATTCCAGTGGAGTATAGCACCTTTTCCCTTCGCCTATGTCGAACCGCTTCACAATGCGATCAGCATACCCTTTCTGGCTAATGAGAACCCCGCACTCCCTCCTCTCCACTTCCAGACCGAGAAAGTGATGCAACTCTCCCAAGTCCTTCATCTCGAAGCGTATAGCAAGCTCAGCCCTGAGCCTCTCTACTTTCTCCTCATAGTTCCCTGTGATGATCATATCATCCACATACAGCAGGACCAAGACTCGTAGCTCCCCCTTCTTCTTGACGAACAAGCTTGAATCCGAGTTGGAAGCAAGGTATCCACAGAATTGCAAATACTCTGCAATCTTCCCATACCACACTCTAGGAGCTTGCTTCAACCCATAGAGAGCCTTCCTGAGTTTACAGACATAGTCCGGATGATTTTCAGAGACAAAACCAGGTGGCTGATCCATTAAGATGTCCTTGTCAATCTCTCCGTAAAGAAAGGCATTCTTCACATCGAGTTGCCACAACCTCCATCCCTTGCTAGCAGCCAAGGCGATCACCACCCTTACTGAAGTCATCTTTGCAACTGGACTGAATGTCTCCTCATAGTCTTCTCCATACTGCTGTGAGAATCCTCTAGCGACCAGGCGAGCCTTGAACCTATCAATGCTCCCATCAGCCTTCTTCTTCAACTTATACACCCACTTGCAAGTTACCGGAGTAATGCCATCAACCTTGGGCACAAGGTCCCAGGTTTCATTCTTCTTCAGAGCATCAATCTCTTCTTTCATGGCACCTTCCCACTCCTTCACTCCAGTGGCCTCGTTGAAGTTTGCAGGCTCTCGCTCATCCAGAGGACCTGCAAAGAAGCAGGAGACAAAGCTCACTGCATTCCCATCACAGTACCGAGCCGGTGGCTTAACCACCCTCTTCGATCTCCGAAGAATCAGCTCTTTGCTCACGGCTTCCGTTGCTTCTTCGGGCTCCACTCCTACCTGGGGCAAGCATTGAGCAGTGCTCCCCCTGCTTCCTGAGCCAGAAGGCTCAGCCTCGGAGTTCGAAGCAACAGGAGCTGCTGGTGAAACAGCAAGCTCCTCTTCCAAGCCTTCAGTAGCCACCACCGGTGCTTCATCAACCTTGCTACTTCCGGTTAGCTCCACTGAGCCACCTCCATATGACGTCAGCTCGTCAAAGACAACGTCTCTTGATACCACGAACTTCTTCGTCACAGGGTCCATGCATTTCCATCCCTTCTTCCGCTCATCATAGCCAACAAAGACAAGTTTCCTTGCCTTCGCATCCAGCTTTGTCCGTGAAGCATCCGGGACATGCACGTAGCAAGTTGAACCGAACACCCTAAGGTGTCCCACACTCGGCTTCTCCTTCAGCAACAGCTCAACAGGAGTCTTCATGTTGATAGGGCTGAGTGGCATCCGGTTGATAACATAAGCAGCACAAGACATCCCCTCCGCCCAAAAGGACCTTGGGATATCTTTCGCATGAAGCCAGCATTTGCAGGTCTCCGTCAGATGACGGATCTTCCGCTCCGCTACCCCATTTTATTGTGGAGTGTGAGCACAAGTAAGCTCTCATTGGATCCCGTGCTTCCTGTAGAAGATAGAAAACTCGGAGGAGACAAACTCACCCCCGTTATCAGTTCTAAGCTTCTTAATCCGCAAGCCAAGCCGGCCTTCTACCAACTCCTTAAACTCCACAAACAAACGGAAGTCTTCCGACTTCTCCTTTAAGAAGTACACCCAAGTATACCTTGAGCCGTCATCAACCAAGACAAGAATGTATCTGCTTCCACCAAGGCTGGCAGTAACCGTCGGTCCCATCAGGTCGCCATGAATACACTCCAATGGTTTCTTGCTCCTTGTTTGTGATTTATCAAACGGAAGGCGATGTGCCTTACCGTATTGACAGCCCGCACAAACATGCCCATCACCAAAGGAGGACAACTTCAGCAACCCCCTCACCAAACTTCTACTAGCCATCACCTTCAGCTTGTCCATGCCAACATGTCCCAGCCTCTCATGCCATATAGCAGCACTATCATTGGCTCTCATTCTATCAACATAAGAATTGGTGGCAAGAACAAACAAGTTCTTCACCCTCCTCCCAACATGAGCAACATCAGCCTTCACCGCTGATACGTTGCGAAGGAACCTCACGTCTGTTGGCCCAAACAGAACGTGATACCCAGCGTCCACCGCATTGGTCACCGAGAAGAGGTTCTTCTTCATGCCCGACACGTGATACACACTCCTTAACGTCAGTGGCCCCGGATCACTACCCAAAGACACAACCCCCTCTTTCTCTACTGCATAAACAGTATTATCAGCAGTGATAATAGCTTCATTACCTGAGTAAGCCTGCATGGAGGTGAACTTCGATTTGTATCCGGTGAGGTGATGACCAGACCCAGAGTCCACGATCCACTCGCCGTTGAAGTCCTCAGCAGACAAGGCCCGGACACAAGTGCCCGTCATGAAAGCTCCGCCCCATCCTGCTTCTTCACTTCTCGAGCAAGCTTCCTCCTTTCCCGCAGCATGCCCAGGCTGCAGTTTGACCTTGCAGTCCCGCTTGAAGTGCCCTCGCTGATGACACCGGTAGAACTTCAGATTCTTCTTCCAATCCTTAGGAGCATTGCTCCTCTCCGGCGGATATGAAGTCGAAGTCTCCTTCTCACAATTGACCTGCACCTTCTTCTTCTTCGTCTTCTTCCCTTCCCATCCTTTCTTCTTTCCCGAGAAGAGAGCTTCGCTGCCTTCCTGATTCAGGTTCACTCCAGCCATCTGCCTTGCTAAGCTCTCCTGCGAGGCAAGCAGATTCTCCAGCTCCAGCAAAGACGGCTGAGTAGCCCACCCTTGAACAGATGTCACAAAGGCCACATACTCCTTCTGCAAGCCGCGGATAATGTGCCTTTTCATCTTAGCCTCAGAGATAGGCTCATCAGGATCCAGTGCCGACAGCTCAGCGCACAAGCTCTTCATATTTAAGAAGTACTTGGCGATGGAATGGTCTCCCTGAGTTGCCCTGGCCAACTCATTCTCCAGGAACTGAAGCCGCGCCACATTCTTCTTATTGAACAACTCATCAATGGTTGTCCAAATATCAGCAGTCGACTTACACCCAACGATGTGATCAAGCAGTTCCGGAGACACGACTCTCTTCAGAATGAACTCCACCTTAGCATTTGTTCTTCTCCAGAGCCTAACCTGCTCAGTAGTACCGAATGCAGCAGTAACTTCCTGTCTGTCGTCACCACCGACGACTTCCCACAGCTCCTCGCCAAGAAGATAACTCTTCATGCACGACTTCCACTTCTTGAAGTTAGTCGGCGTTAAGAGTTCAATGCCCAGACCTCTTGCAAAACTCCCTTCCATTGCAACACCTGTTGGCACCCTTTCAGAAGCTCCGAGCAACAACATAGGTTGAACACCACTCAATCACTGAGTAACAACACTGGCTGACTTCCGCTCACGCAACTGAACCTCAGAAACCTGCCTCTGATACCATGTTAAATTTTCTCAACGTGGTCAGCAAGATAGCCCAAACGCCAAATTAATATCTTCGGAACTACCCAGTTCTCACGTTGAACCAGCGGAAACCCGAGGAACAAAGGTTAAACCCAACAAACAATGGAAGCACAAGCAGGTCTATTATTCATTCACTTCTTTACACCACGAGGCATACATAGCGAGACATGATTTCGCTAGTATAACAGCTGTAAACAGAAAGCACCAAAAAACAAGTCGGGCGGACAGCAACGGAGTTCGCCGAGACCGCGAGGTCGCCGAGTCCGCTGAGATCGCCCGCACTTAGCTGCAGTCCTCCGAATCACCACAGAGTCCACTGAAGCCGCGAGGCCGCGCAGACACACCGTTATTCGTCTCCTGCTGAACCTGAACTGAGGAACACCCCCTACCCGCCAGAAGCCGGCGGACAGGTTATTGAAGCTGGCAAAGATGAAACAGAACTGACAAGCCGTAGAGCGACCTCCTGCTGAGTCCGCAGAGACCGCACACTTCCAAGTACTTGACCGAAGTCACAGCCAAACTCCTGGCTCCTTGAAGCTACCCGCGCGACCTGCACACAGCAAACGTCAGCACAGAATCAATTCGCGTGGACTGACAAACTGAGACCGCAGCACTTCGCTCAACCCAACTTACTGTTCACCCAAGTTACTTAGGTTACTGTAGACCTACCAGGGGGGTCCTATTTATAGGTAAGATGAGGAGTGTGGTCATCGCCCAAGAGATAGTGACACCGCCCCAGCCCGCGCGATAGCAAAACACCGTTCGCCGAGTCCGCAAGGACTTAGCCGGATACCAAGGAAAACCGCCAGGAGCAAGGCAAACATTGGCGAACCCTCTCCAGTCCGACCAAGCTATGCGGACAAGGCATCAGCCCGCAGAGCTCCAATCACTGCAGGACAACAAACCCCTTCAATGGCTGTCCGCACCTACCCGAGGCAGTCTGCAAGACTCACACCTCAATCCGCCACAAGTCCATGACCAAAGGCAGATAGCAACAGTCCGCCCGGTCACAGCGGACTTGGCGGATACCGCGGACACCATGGTCTTTGCACAAAGTGTGACCAAGTCCAAAACCATCAAAGGCCAATGCGAGCATGGCGGACGCAAACCCCCGTCTGCCAAACACCGGAGCACAGACTGTCAGCAGTCCGCAGGCTCCTCGCACTCCTGTCCAACGCAGCAACCAATCCCGAACTCTAAAACCAGTCCGCCAATCGATCTCCACAGCAAAGCACCTGCTGTAACACCAGAGCTCGATAAGGCCTCAACCAAGCTCTAAGCTCAGTCCGCAACAGCCCACACCGCGGACACATCAGTCCGTAAGCGTCCCGCGGACATGAGCCAAACCGCCTATCAGCACAAGCTTACACCCGCGGCCACTGAGCAATGCACCAGTCCACAAGCCTCCATCCGCTCAGGCCGCTCCTTGGCAAAGCCAATCAGCAAACACCCTATCCGCATAAACCAGGCCGCATAATCCGCGGACTCCATGCAACAACCCGCTCAGAAGACAGTCGGCTTTTCACTAGACCTTCCACCAGGCCGCACAACACAGTCCGCCCAGTCCGCCTAGTCCGCCAAAGCTGTCCGCCCAGGCCGCCCGGCCTGTCCCGTCAACCACTTCCACTTCACAAAATTCAACACTCCCCCTTGATGTGGGAAGTGGTGAACAAGCCCAACAAGTTGCGCAAGTGTTCAAAGGGCCCCTTCGACAGTGGCTTCGTGAAGATGTCAGCAAGATTATCTTCACTCCGAACATGCCCGACTAGCAGAGACCCCTCCAACACCTTCTCCCTGATGAAGTGGTGATCAATCTCTATATTCTTGGTCCTGGCGTGACACACTGGATTGTTAACCAGTTTGAGAGCACTCTCATTGTCACCCCGGAGTAAAGTAGGCCCTTGCACTTCTTCATGAACATCCTCTATAAGCCTCCTCAACCAAACGGCTTCCCGAGCAGCCAAGGCCGAAGCCTTATACTCCGCCTTTGTGGTTGAAACTGACACCGAATCCTGCTTCTTGCTACACCACGAGATGCTAGCTGAACCGCAAGTGAACACATAACCTGAAGTAGACCTTCGATCATCCGAATCACTGCCATAGTCAGCATCCGTGTACCCAAGCAACGCAAACTCAGCGTCCCTTCTATAGAGGAGTCCCATATAAGAAGAAGTCTTGACATACTTCAGAATTCCCTTCGCCGCCACTAGATGAGATTGCCTTGGTTCATCCATATACCGACTTACTCGGCCAACAGCATAAGCAATATCCGGCCTTGTAATAGTCAGGTAAATCAAGCTCCCAACAAGAGCCCTGAACACCAAGGGATCATGAAGAACCCTTCCCTCATCTTGTCGAAGATTAAGCCCAGATTCCAGTGGAGTAGAGCACTTCTTACCTTCGCCCATGCCGAACTGCTTCACAATGCGATCAGCATACCCTTTCTGGCTAACGAGAACCCCGCACTCCTTCCTCTCCACTTCCAGACCGAGAAAGTGATGCAACACTCACAAGTCCTTCATCTCGAAGCGTATAGCAAGCTCAGCCCTGAGCCTCTCTACTTCCTCCTCCGAGTTCCCTGTGATGATCATATCATCCACATACAGCAGGACCAAGACTCGTAGCTCCCCCTTCTTCTTGACGAACAAGTTTGAATCCGAGTTGGAAGCAAGGTATCCACAAAATTGCAAATACTCTACAATCTTCCCATACCACGCTGTAGGAGCTTGCTTCAACCCATAGAGAGCCTTCCTGAGTTTACAGACATAGTCCGGATGCTTTTCAGAGACAAAACCAGGCGGCTGATCCATGAAGATGTCCTTGTCAATCTCTCTGTAAAGAAAGGCATTCTTCACATCGAGTTGCCACAACCTCCATCCCTTGCTAGCAGCCAAGGCGATCACCACCCTTACTGAAGTCATCTTCACAACTGGACTGAATGTCTCCTCTTAGTCTTCTCCATACTGTTGTGAGAATCCTCTAGCGACCAGGCGAGCCTTGAACCTATCAATGCTCCCATCAGCCTTCTTCTTCAAGTTATACACCCACTTGCAAGTAACCGGAGTAATGCCATCAACCTTGGGCACAAGGTCCCAGGTTTCATTCTTTTACAGAGCATCAATCTCTTCTTTCATGGCACCTTCCCACTCCTTCACTCCAGTGGCCTCGTTGAAGTTTGCAGGCTCTCGCTCATCCAGAGGACCTGCAAAGAAGCAGGAGACAAAGCTCACTGCATTCCCATCACAGTACCGAGCCAGTGGCTTAACCACCCTCTTCGATCTCCGAAGAATCGGCTCTTTGCTCACGGCTTCCGTTGCTTCTTCGGGCTCCACTCCTACCTGGAGTAAGCATTGAGCAGTGCTCCCCCTGCTTCCCGAGCCAGAAGGCTCAGCCTCGGAGTTCGAAGCAACAGGAGCTGCTGGTGAAACATCAAGCTCCTCTTCCAAGCCTTCAGCATCCACCACCGGTGCTTCATCAACCTTGCTACTTCCGGTTAGCTCCAGTGAGCCACCTCCATATGACGTCAGCTCGTCAAAGACAACGTCTCTTGTTACCATGAACTTCTTCGTTACAGGGTCCATGCATTTCCATCCCTTCTTCCGCTCATCATAGCCAACAAAGACAAGTTTCCTTGCCTTCGCATCCAGCTTTATCCATGAAGCATCCGAGACATGTACGTAACAAGTTGAACCGAACACCCTAAGGTGTCCCACACTCGGCTTCTCCTTCAGCAACAGCTCAACAGGAGTCATCATGTTGATAGGGCTGAGTGGCATCCGGTTGATAACATAAGCAGCACAAGACATCCCCTCCGCCCAAAAGGACCTTGGGATATCTTTCGCATGAAGCCAATATTTGCAGGTCTCCATCAGATGACGGATCTTCCGCTCCGCTACCCCCTTTTGTTGTGGAGTGTGAGCACAAGTAAGCTCTCGTTGGATCTCATGCTTCCTGCAGAAGATAGAAAACTCGAAGGAGACAAACTCACCCCCGTTATCAGTTCTAAGCTTCTTAATCCGCAAGCCAAGCCAGCCTTCTACCAACTCCTTAAACTCCACAAACAAACGGAAGGCTTCCGACTTCTCCTTTAAGAAGTATACCCAAGTATACCTTGAGCCGTCATCAACCAAGACAAGCATGTATCTGCTTCCACCAAGGCTGGCAGTAACCGTCGGTCCCATCAGGTCGCCATGAATACACTCCAATGGTTTCTTGCTCCTTGTTTGTGATTTATCAAACGGAAGGCGATGTGCCTTACTGTATTGACAGCCCGCACAAACATGCCCATCACCAAAGGAGGACAACTTCGGTAACCCCCTCACCAAACTTCTACTAGCCATCGCCTTCAGCTTGTCCATGCCAACATGTCCCAGCCTCTCATGCCAGATAGCAGCACTATCATTGGCTCTCATTCTATCAACATAAGAATTGGTCGCAAGAACAAACAAGTTCTTCACCCTCCTCCTAACATGAGCAACATCAGCCTTCACCGCTGATACGTTGCGAAGGAACCTCACGTCTGTTGGCCCAAACAGAACGTGATACCCAGCGTCCACTGCATTGGTCACCGAGAAGAGGTTCTTCTTCATGCCCGGCACGTGATACACACTCCTTAACGTGAGTGGCCCCTGATCACTACCCAAAGACACGACCCCCTCTTTCTCTACTGCATAAACAGTATTATCAGCAGTGATAATAGCTTCATTACCTGAGTAAGCCTGCATGGAGGTGAACTTCGATTTGTCTCCGGTGAGGTGATGACCACACCCGGAGTCCACGATCCACTCACCATTGAAGTCCTCAGCAGACAAGGCCCGGACACATGTGCCCGTCATGAAAGCTCCGCCCCATCCTGCTTCTTCGCTTCTCGAGCAAGCTTCCTCCTTTCCTGCAGCATGCCCAGGCTGCAGTTTGACCTTGCAGTCCCGCTTGAAGTGCCCTCGCTGATGACACCGGTAGCACTTCTGATTCTTCTTCCAATCCTTAGGAGCATTGCTCCTCTCCGGCGGATATGAAGTCGAAGTCTCCTTCTCACCAATGACCTGCACCTTCTTCTTCTTCTTCCCTCCCCATCCTTTCTTCTAGACTGAGAAGAGAGCTTCGCTGCCTTCCTGATTCAGGTTCACTCTAGCCATCTGCCTTGTTAAGCTCTCCTGCGAGGTAAGCAGATTCTCCAGCTCCAGCAAAGACGACTGAGTAGCCCACCCTTGAACATATGTCACAAAGGCCACATACTCCTTCCGCAAGCCACGGATAATGTGCCTTTTCATCTTAGCCTCAGAGATAGGCTCATCAAGATCCAGTGCCGACAGCTCAGCGCACAAGCTCTTCATCTTTAAGAAGTACTTGGAGATGGAAAGGTCTCCCTGAGTTGCACTGGCCAACTCATTCTCCAGGAACTGAAGCCGCGTCACATTCTTCCTATTGAACAACTCATCAATGGTTGTCCAAATATCAGCAGCCGACTCACACCCAATGATGTGATCAAACAGTTCCGGAGACACGGCTCTCTTCAGAATGAACTCCCCCTTAGCATTTGTTCTTCTCCAGAGCCTAACCTGCTCAACAGTACCGAACGCAGCAGTAACTTCCTGTCTGTCGTCACCACCGACGACTTCCCACAGCTCCTCGCCAAGAAGATAACTCTTCATGCACCACTTCCACTTCTTGAAGTTAGTCGGCATTAAGAGTTCAATGCCCAGACCTCTTGCAAAACTCCCTTCTATTGCAACACCTGTTGGCACCCTTTCAGAAGCTCCGAGCAACAACACAGGTTGAACACCACTCAATCACTGAGTAACAACACTGGCTGACTTCCGCTCACGCAACTGAACCTCAGAAACCTGCCTCTGATACCATGTTAAATTTTCTCAACGTGGTCAGCAAGATAGCTCAAACGCCAAATTAATATCTTCGGAACTACCCAGTTCTCACGTTGAACCAGCAGAAACCCGAGGAACAAAGGTTAAACCCAACAAATAATGGAAGCACAAGCAGGTCTATTATTCATTCACTTCTTTACACCACGAGGCATACATAGCGAGACATGATTTCGGTAGTATAACAGCTGTAAACAGAAAGCACCAAAAAACAAGCCGGGCGGACAGCACCGGAGTCCGCCGAGACCGCGAGGTTGCCGAGGTCGCCGAGTCCGCTGAGATCGCCCGCACTTAGCTGCAGTCCGCCGAATCACCACGGAGTTCGCTGAAGCAGCGAGGCCGCGCGGACATACCGTTATTAATCTCCTGCTGAACCTGAACTGAGGAACACCCCCTACCCGCCAGAAGCCGACGGATAAGTTATTGAAGCTGGCAAAGATGAAACAGAACTGACAAGCCGCAGAGCAACCTCCTGCTGAGTCCGCAGAGACCGCACACTTCCAAGTACTTGACCGAAGTCACAGCCAAACTCTTGGCTCCTTGAAGCTACCCGCGCGACCTGCACACAGCAAACGTCAGCACTGAATCAATCCGCGCGGACTGACAAACTGAGACCGCAGCACTTCGCTCAACCCAACTTACTGTTCACTCAAGTTACTTAGGTTACTGTAGACCTGCCAGGGGGGTCCTATTTATAGGCAAGGTGAGGAGTGTGGTCACCGCCCAAGAGATAGCGACACCGCCCCAGCCCGCGCGATAGCAAAACACCGTCCGCCGAGTCCGCAAGGACTTAGCCGGATACCAAGGAAAACCGCCAGGAGCAAGGCAAACATTGGCGAACCCTCTCCAGTCCGCCCAATCTATGCGGACAAGGCATCAGCCCGCAGAGCTCCAATCACTGCAAGACAACAAACCCCTTCAATGGCTGTGTGCACCAACCCGAGGCAGTCCGCAAGACTCACACCTCAATCTGCCACAAGTCCACGACCAAAGGCAGATAGCAATAGTCCGCCCGGTCACAGCGGACTTGGCGGATACCGCGGACACCATGGTCTTGGCACAAAGTGTGACCAAGTCCAAAACCATCAAAGGCCAATGCGAGCATGGCGGACGCAAACCCCCGTCCGCCAAACACCGGAGCACAGACCGCCAGCAGTCCGCAGGCTCCTCGCACTCCTTTCCAACGCAGCAACCAATCCCGGACTCCAAAACCAGTCCACCAATCGATCTCCACAGCAAAGCACCTGCTATAACACCAGAGCTCGACAAGGCCTCAGCCAAGCTCTAAGCTCAGTCCGCAACAGCCCACACCGCGGACACATCAGTCCGCAAGCATCCCGCGGACACGAGCCAAACCGCCTATCAGCACAAGCTTGCACCCGCGACCACTGAGCAATGCACCAGTCCGCAAGCCTCCATCCGCTCAGGCCCCTCCTTGGCAAAGCCAATCAGCAAACACCCTATCCGCAGAAACCAGGCCGCATAGTCCGCGGACTCCATGCAACAACCCGCTCAGAAGACGGCCGGCTTTTCACTAGACCTTCCACCAGGCCGCACATCACAGTCCGCCCAGTCCGCCTAGTCCGCCAAAGCTGTCCGCCCAGGCCGCCCGGCCTGTCCCGTCAACCACTTCCACTTCACAAAATTCAACACGTCGATCATCCAGGGAGCCCGCATAGTCCGCATCAGAATATGCAACAAGAGATAGAGAAGAAGATGGTTTATATACCAACCCTTGTCCTGGTGCATTCTTCAGGTATGTGAGGATCCGTTCCACGGCTTGTAAATGAGAGCCTCGAGGAGCATGCATATACCGACTGACTACTCCGACAACAAATGAGATGTCAGGTCTTATAACTGTCAAATATATTAGTTTTCCTACAAGCCGTCGATAATACTCAGGGTTTGAAAGCAGATTATCAGAGTCAGACCCATGGGCACATAGCTTGTGATTGGCATCCATCCGTGTGTCCACCAGTTTACACCCAGAGTAGCCAGCATCACGGAGAAGGTCAAGACAGTACTTCTGTTGGGATAGGACAAGTCCATCAGGACGTCTTGCGATTTCAAGGCCAAGGAAGTATCGAAGGTTGCCCAGATCTTTTGTTTGGAAAACAGAGTTAAGATGTTGTTTGACCTCTAGTATTCATTTTGAGTCATCACCTGTGATTAGGATGTCATCAACATATACCAAAAGGAGAATCGTGTTTGTTGTTCTATGTCGAGTGAACAGAGAGAAGCCTGTCGAACTCCGATTAAAACCAACTGCCTGAATAGCTTTACTGAACTTATCGAACCATGCCCGAGGGGATTATTTGAGACCATAGATAGATTTCTTAAGATGAAACTCTGGACTCCCATGTGGTCTCAAACCCGGGAGGTTGTTGCATATAGATGGTTTCTTGTAGGTTGCCATTAAGAAACGCATTCTTGATATCGAGTTGGTGCAAGGGCCACCGACGATACACAATGACAGAGAGAAGGACATGAACTGTGTTGAGCTTGGCGATCGGAGAGAAGGTCTCCTCATAGTCGAGACCGTGTTGTTAAGTGAAGCCATGAGCCACCAGTCTGGCCTTAAGATGGTCAACCGTCCCATCGGAAGCATGCTTGATGACAAAGACCCATTTGCAACTAACTGTATTTTGCCTAGGAGGTAGAGGGACCATAACCCAAGTCTGATTTGCCCAAAGGGCGCACATTTCTTCATCCATGGCAGCACGCCAACCTGGATGTTGCAAAGCCTCCTGCACAGAAGTAGAAACAGAAATAGATGAAAATAAAGTAGCAGAAGTGTGAAGGGTCGGGGACAGGCGATGTAACGAGACATAATTCTCCATGGGATGAGTTGTGGAGATAGGCACCGGATCAGTAGGCCGCAAAATCACTTCGGTAGAAGGAGGCCATGGCAGGGCATGAGAGCTCGGAGGGCGACGAGAGTACACCCAGATGATAGGTGGTGTAGGACAGATTGTCGGAGGGGGGGGGGGGGGGGTAGGTGTTTGAAGGAGACGTAACAGGTATGATGGGCCGAATTATTGGAGGAGGAAGAAACAGATCTGTAGAGATGGTATGAAAGGGTTGATCTTCCCAAAAGGTGATATCAGCAGAGATGATTAGTTCACCGTCGGTAGGAGAATAGCAAACAAATCCTTTTTGGGTGCGGGAGTATCCAACAAACATCACCTTGGTTGCTCGGGGAGCGAGCTTGTCAGTGGGCGGAGCCAGGTTATAAACATAGCAAGTGCATCCAAAGATTCGGGGCGTGAGAGAGAACAGAGCCTTGGAAGGAAAGAGAAGAGTGATAGGAGCCACGAAGTTCAAGGTGGATGAGGGCATACGGTTGATGATATGACAGGCAGTGGAGACGACAAAGTTCTAATAGAGAGGTGTAACTTGCATCTGAAACATGAGAGAGCGGGCGACCTCGAGAAGGTGCCGATTCTTCCGCTCGGCGATGCCGTTCTGTTGAGGAGTATATGCACACGAGGTCTGATGAACAATACCAAACTTGGTGCAGATATTAGATAAGGTGCGGACCGTATACTCGCGCGTATTATCGGTAAGAAGAATTTTGACGCAGGTAGAAAACTGAGTACGAATCTCTATCAGAAAGGCACGGGAAGTGGAGGGAAGTTCAGTACGATCTCGAAGTAAATATAACTAGGTAACACGTGAGTAGTCATCGATAAATGTGTCAAAATACCGATAGCCAAAAACACTCGGGAGCTTATATGGTTCCCAAATATCAGATTGGACTAAGGAGAAGGGGGAATCGCACCGAGTACTAGGATAGGTAAAGGAGACACGATGTTGTTTGCCATAAATACAAGAATCACACCGAAACTCAGAAAGGGAAACATCAAGAAGAGCTTTCTGGAGAATTGGAAGAGGAGCATGCCCAAGACGATAATGTCAGTCAACAGAAGAGATGGTGGAGAGAGCGGTGGGAGAATAGGAGCCAAAAATGTAGAGCCCATTGGACAGCCACCCGGTACTGAGGATGTTCCGCGTATTGTGATCCTGCACAATACAAGAGGTTGAAGAGAAGGTTATGTCGCAATTGAGGCCGTAAATTAGATGACTAATAGAGAGAAGATTAAAAGGAGAGCCAGGAACATGAAGAACAGATCGAAGGGTAATAGAGAGAGTAAGATGGATGTCAGCAGATCCAGAGACGGGAGTGGTATCCCCATTTGCAACGGTGATGAACTTAGGATGCACGAAGGCCATGTAGTGTGGAGGCTGTAGTGGGGTAATGTGGTGCGTCGCATCGGAGTCCAAAATCCATGAGGAACTGTGTACAAGACAGGAGCTTCCGCTATCAGAGATAGACACCACAGAGCCCAGTGGTGGGGTGATCAGCGTGGAAGAGGCACACATCCTTATAGGGGTCGCCAAAGACCAGGTCGTAGAGGCCGCAGCAGGAGCACCAAGTAGAGCACCAAGCAGAGGCCGCAATAAGAACCAGGAAGAAGCCGAGCCCGCAGCGAGAACCAGGCCGCAGGAGAACCAGGCCGCATTGAGAAGACAAGGCTGCAGCAAGAACCAGGCCACAGCGAACCGGTGTAGTCGATAGCGAGTAGAGAGGAGAGGCCGTAAGTGCAGGAAGGGAGCAGTCAGTGACCAGGGAGACCGCAGCGGAGAGGAGCAGTGAGCAGGCCGCAGTGGCTTGAAGTAGAAGGCAAAGATCGCAGCGGTCTGGAGGAGATCACAATGGTCTGGAGCAGATCGTAGAGGACTAGGGCAGGCCGCAACGGACTGGAGTAGAGAGCAGACCGCAACAGATTTGAAGTAGAAGGCAGGCCACAGCAGAGCAGAGGAGAGCTCGCAGCGGACTGGAGGACAGCCCACATAACGATCTGAGCAGGTCGTAGCAGACTATGGCATAGAGCAGGCCGCAACAAACCCATGGCGGACTGAAGCAGGAGCTCGCAGTAGACAGGGGAGCGGGAAGGAGAAGTCCGCGAGTAGATAAGCTCGGGCGGACAGAAGAAGAGACCATTTGGATGAAGAATCCACGCAGCAAGAGAGAAGAGGAGCAGTCAACTGACAAGAGGAGATTCCGCAGCGGACAGGAGAGGTGAGCTCGAGCTCGCAGTGGACAAGAGCAGTCCGCAAGAGACTGCGGATAGGGAGTAGAGAGGAGCAGTCCGCGAGTTAGAGGTGGGCCCCACGAGTCAGATCAGAAGATGGCTATAAGAAGCCTGAGGAGGGTGGAACCACGGAGAGAGAGAGAGAGAGAGAAGAGAGGCGGATGTAGAGGGGCAGTCTGCAGAAGATCAGAGCGAACAGAAAGGCAGGCCGCAGGGGAAGGCGGGCTGTGCGAGCTGGGCGGTTTGAAGACAAGCGAAGACCGCAGCTAGAGGACCGCAAGCTCTGATACCATGTAGATAAATGGTCCCAAACTTTATGAACACTTTTCCAAGAGATGTGTCCTATACAAGAGATGTGGGACTAAAGCAAGAAAGAATAAAATGGGTCAAATTAATGGGCCTTTACAATTTATCATATTTCTCTAACAGTATGCATAAAACCAAAAGTGGCAAGCATATAACATTGCTCTAAAAATAACTCACCACCTAAGACTCCTAATATAGATAGAGACCCCATTATAGGACAAAATACCTAAAGTCACGTGGATAATTAATTGCAAATAAGATAGCCCGTAACAAGTCGCCGCATCTCTGCTCTCCAGGCATATGCATATCAACACACTTGTCCTGAAAAGCAACCTTGTCCCCAGGGTTGAGCCTGTAAAAGACCACTGGGCGCATCATCGAGACTCAGATGACTCCTATTGTGGGTGTCTCATATGAAACCTCAAAAACTTGGAGGAGCCACGACTTACCTAGTGCTTGCAGATCTATGGTAAGTTTTTCTAAAATGAGAGCAATGTTTGTCATGCCCCTGGCTATGAAGTGAAAAGATGTCTTTTCGGATAGGTTCAAAACCAAGGACTTTGGTAAGTTGAGGTGTGAAAAGAATTTGTCATGTTCCCTTGCATTCAGATGCACGAAAGGAATTTCAACGAAAAGAAAAGGATAGCAGTGGATGAGTGTTGTCATAACGAATGTGGAAAGACAAGCCAGGCTGCAAGAAGTGGGAACATAAAATCCACAAGGAGACATGAGGATGACATGCATGTGTCGTGTCGGGTGAAAGGGAAGGTCACATGAATAGGGAAGTATTAAGGGAGAGAGAACGTGGTCCATCAATTGGAAAAGAAAGTTGAGCGCGGGTGTGGGTGAAGGCACAATAAGGTGAAGTGAGGCCACACCTGCTAATAACATGGGATCTGGAAATTGAGAGAAGGCATCGAGGGGGTGTGGCTTGCGTGTGAAGGGAGCCAGGGCACGCGTAGGTAGAGCAAGGAGAGGAAAGAAGGGTGTGCTGACGTCGGTCAGACGTTTAACTATAAGGGGAGGAACGCCGGGAAGGGTGAGCGGAGCAAGAATGTAGGGCGGTAATGGTGGGGCTGCATGAGCACCGTCATGGGAGCCTGAGCATGTCGAGCTTTGTCGAGGAAGAGATCGGAGGCTAGCAATCCGACGATTGGCAGTGAAACCTTTTTGGAAGGTCCGACCGGACGTATGGGTTAGTGTGAGAGGCACGGGGGAAGAAGAAGCCAGGGAGGACATTGGTAGGGTTGCGCATAAGTGATGGTGAAGGGCAAGCAACGTGGCGAGTAGGTTGTCTTGGACGACATCGAGCAGACCGAAGCGGTGGTGCAGCAATTCGAGCGCGAGGTGTAACGCCCCAGATTTTTTTTCGATGATTTTATTTGAATGAGCAACGCCATATTTATGACGTCGCGGCGTTACTTTTAACGTCGAGTTGACGACGCAATGTCGTTAAGGCATTTTCGCGTCTGTGCGGTCGAGTCGGCCGAATCCTTGTTGTGATGGGAAAATTTTGCATTTGGAATTTAAGTTATGTAATTTTGGGCTTGCTCGTCAAGTTTCGTCGCAATTCAAGCATTTTTGGAGTCTCGGCGCGCGATTAAAGTTTTGGATTGTTTATGTTTGTCGTATACTTTGAAGATTAATATCTCGGAAATGACTAGTCGGATTTTGGTTTTGACTTCGTCGTTGTGTTCGTAGCGTCTGTATCCGCCAATGGCGTGAGTTTTGTTTAATTCGGCGATCGTTTGGTCCTCCGTTTGATCTCGTAGTTTCCTTGTTCAAAAATATATATAAGTATGATTCTTTTAATATTATAGTACTATTCAAAAATGTCGTTTACTATTCATTCATATAGTTTGATCAAAATGTTACATTTGAAAGAAATTGTTTTTACTGCAAGGCTTGGCTCGAGTGTAATTCCTGCGTCTCGTGTAGGTGTACTGTTCATACAAATAATCGGTAAGTACTCGAGTAGGTCTCTTCTTATACTCGGGTAGTTGTTTTACTACTCGAGTAGTTCTTTTCGTGTACTCGAGTAGCTGCCTTATAAGTACTCGAGTAGGTCTCTTCTTGTACTCGAGTAATGATCTTACTACTCGAGTAGTTCTTTTCGAGTGCTCGAGTAGTTACCTTACTACTCGAGTAGTTCCTTCCGAATACTCGAGTAGTGGTCTGGCACTCGAGTAGGCCTTTTCATGTACTGGAGTAGTTATCTTACTACTCGAGTAGTTACCTTACTACTCGAGTAGTTCATTCCGAGTACTCGAGTAGTTTCCTGACACTCGAGTAGGTCTTTTCATGTACCCGAGTAGTGATCTTACTACTCGAGTAGTTCTTTTCGAGTACTCGAGTAGTTACCTTACTACTCGAGTAGTTCCTTTCGAGCACTCGAGTACTCACCTTACTACTCGAGTAGTCCTTTTCTTGTACTCAAGTATCCCTTGTTGTACCCGAGTAGTACCCCTATAGTACTCGAGTGGCTCGTTCCTTCTGTCTCGGAAAACTGGTTTTAGCTGAACCCGGTTTATTTCTGCTATTTGAGTATAAATACTTTCTTCTTCTTCTTCATCATTAAACCGACTGAGAATTTCTTCTTCTTCCCGAACCAGAGCGGCGTGTGAGAAATAGGTCGTCCGTCCGTACCTCTTCCAGTGGTCGCCGACGGTGCGTCGGTGCTCGAAATTCTCAATCAAGTATAGATCTGGAAAGCTCTCGCCGAGAGCTACGCCATCGTGGTAATATCTTCCTCGTTTCTAGAGATTTCTTGTTAGGGTTTTTCGTCCCTAACCTCCTTTTCAGCCGTTCTTGTCCAGATTTCAACTCCTCCAGCATCCTTTTGCCCCGATCTACGACGTGGAGTAATTCAGTGGACTTTTCCGGTTAAACCAAGGCAAGTGGTGGTTTTCCCTCGTTTCTCCTTGTCTGATTTGATGGTAATGGCTATATTTTCATGTCTTTAAAATTTTCTACGCTTATTCTTCCAAATTATTGTTATAATTAACCGTTTCAATGATCACATGATGTTGTAAAGTTTTGTCATGCTAAGCTCGATCTTGTCTGGTTATGTTTAATCGTTCCTGATGTGTCTTAGTGATAACTATAAATGCCTTAGCTTTCGTTATTAAAAGCATTAGAGTTTATCTAGGATTGTAAATTGCTCCTAGAGGTTGATCAACCGTGTCTTGAATCAGGTAATGTCAAGTAGAATCTGTCGAGCCAAATCTCGAGATATTTGTGTTGTGGTTTCTTTGGGTTTCTTGATTGCGGGAGTTAGTGGACGATTCCACCTCCGTAGTGGTTGTTTCCTTCATTAGTGCCTTGTGGAAGTCTACCCAGCTTTTGGATGTCTGCGGTGTATGGTGGAGAGTATGAGACCCCCTCGCAGTTAGACAGATTTTATATTCGTGTTTTTGGGTGGTGTGTCTAAGAGTGACCACCTCGCCCGTGTTTTTGGGTGGTGTGTCCACGAGTGACCACCTCGCCCGTGTTTTTTAAGTAAAGTCGACCACAGGTGACTAATAAAGGATTTGTATTTCTTCCTTACGAATTATTCATGTTGTCACCTTATAGCCTCGTGCGTCTGATGTACTATTGTTGTACGTGACGAATCACGTAAGAGTTCTTCATGATGATGACTAGTTCCTCTTTTTGTACTTTATTTCAGTACTGTTGGTCTTGGGTTGGTACCCCTTTGACCTTCGTTTATTTGGGCTTATTAATTTCTACAACCATTTGTTCCTTCTTGCTGAGGTGTTCTGTCTTTGGAATACCTCAGGTTCAGAGCAGTAGCAGATAACAGAGCTAGTTTTGGAGTTTCTGGGCGGCAATGTTGGTCGTGGTTGTTACCTCGTCCCAACGAGGTAGTTTATTATTTATTTAGTTACTGGTTAAGACATACTTTTCTATATGTGGGTTCGTGTTAGTTTGTTGACGCCCACAGTATTGTTACTTGTTGATACTTGCTAGCTGCTTAGTTTTTCTATATGTGGATGTGGATTGCTTGCTCTCTGGAATGATTTATGCTAGGAATGCATGTTAGATATTTTTAAGAATAAAATCTACTACTATTACTTCATGCACTGCATAATTTAAAAACTCGAACTTGACATATTTGGCGACCGTAAAATCTATCCTTACTACTATTATAAATTTAGAGTCTTGCATAGCATGAGTTATCCTTTGGGGACGTTTATACTCATGTAGGATGTTCGAGTCAATCTAAATAAGTATTTTTCCGCAGCGTATAATTATATTTTGATTCATGGACTAAATGAGTCATTAAGTCGAGGGATACAACTAACTACTGCACTTAAACTAATTTTTTTTCCTTAAAATAACTTAAACAATCTTTCTTCATTATTAAGTAGGTGTCCGCCTGAGCGTCCGCAGTTATCCCCTGCTGACGTGGCATCATGACGCGCATTTTTCCTTACTCTGATAAGTTATATTATGCGGTGAAAATGCGGGTTGTGACACGAGGTCCATGGAGTGGACTGAAGCTAGCGTTGGTAGAATGGGGTAGGGAAGACAATCAGGAGACGATCACTCAAAACAGGGACAGAGAGCACTTAGGGTTCTGGACTTCCGGCAGAAAACCCCAGACGAGCGGCAGGTTGGACCAATTGATGTGTGGTAGCCATACAAGAACGAGAACAAAGAACACAAACTTGCATTACATAAAAGACCACAGATACAATCAGGAAACAAGCTCCTGCCAAGCACCTAAAAGTTGGGTCCTCCAAGGTACTCCCCTCTCCAAGAGAGCCAAAAGACTAACAATTTCAAAAGATAAACATAACTCACTCCCTAAGACTCATTATATAGATCCCCCCTCCATTGTAGGACAAAATACGTAAAGATAAGTGCATAATTAATTGCGAATAAGATAACTTGTAACGGTCGCCACGTCTTTGCTTTATAGGCTTATGTGTAACATCTATTCATCCCCGGATGTCTTTGAACCGTATATCTGTTATCCAACCACTACAACATTTTTGGTCTTTAGCAACACCTGATTTGGCAACAGTTATAAAAATGTTGCCTAAACTTTGTTAGACAACAGTTTAGAAGTGTTGCAATAGATTTACATGTTTAGACAACACTTTCTGTGCAACATTCAAAAAACTGTTCTCTATTCACTTATATGTAACATTTTAGACATGTTGCCCTTGAGGATTCACTTTAGACAACAATTATGATAGCTATTTACTTAAAAATTAATTTGCAATATTTTTAAAGTGTTGCCTAAAGAATACTTTATGATTAACCAAAATATGAACATAGGACACATTTTTGAGGTTTTGTTAAAAATCGTTGTCGCTAGTTTTCTATATAACGACCTTTTCTATATAGCGACCTTGTTAGATTTTTAAATTTTGTTAAAAATCATGACTCCACATTTATTGAGACTTTTAAAAAGGGTCATCGTTGTTAGTTTTCTATGTACCTACTCGAGATTTTAATTAACTTATATCGGAATTTAAATTTTTTCAAGTTGTGGAACACTTCCAGTTCTCTTGTTTCTCACACCGGTTTTGCCCACGTAAGTTTAGAGTAATCGAAGTGTGAATCCCTCCGACATATCCGGCGCCCGTTCGAATCAAAAATAGTGACTCCAAATTAATTAATTAACCTAATTAACCTACCCACAATATTTTTCACGGCTATGATGTCAAGCCGCGTTCGGGCGTGTTTGGAAGCGTCAAAACGCCGGCCTTCATTCCTGATTTTAGGTCTCCCGCTCTCTGTTTCTCCACACGACGGCGATTCACATCTGCCGCTGATAATCACTGCTCGCCGCCGAGCATCGATCGACCCCCCCCCCCCCCCCCCCCCCGCGATTCTTCGCCGCCTAGCCTGCATCGAAAGGACAAGCTACTACGGCCACAACGCTCGACTCCGTCTTCAACTGCACTCCCTCTTCTCCGCCTAACCTACATCGGAAGGACAAATCGACTCCAATAAAGGTTTGCTCTCTTCTATTCCTATCTTCGCTTCAACTTATTAAACATACCCAGCCCTAAGCATCAACACAATTTTACATTGATCTCTTCTCTAGCCCTTTTCCTCATCGTCAAGAAGCTTGCGCCATAGCCATAAAATCTATTCAGATTTCAGCCAACAGCCAAAATACTTGAACTGTAGGTACGTTGATTTATTTTTCCTCTTACACTGCCCAACCACTGATGTTATGTGTGTTCATGTATGTAGTACTGTGTGTGTATGTAGTAATGTGTGTGTGTGTGTATAATGTGTGTGTATGTAGTAATGTGTGTGTGTAGTAATGTGTGTGTGTATATAATGTGTGTATATATATGTGTTTGTTGTTGTTGTGTTGTATGTGTGTGTGTGTATTTGTGTGTGTTTTTTGTATGTGTGTATTGTAGGTGTGTATCTGTGTTGTTGTTGTGTGTGTGTTGTATGTGTGTGTGTGTGTGTGTGTGTGTGTGTGTGTGTGTGTGTTGTGTGTGTGTGTGTGTGTTTGTGTGTGTGTGTTTGTGTGTGTGTGTGTTGTGTGTGTGTGTTAGTGTTGTGTGTTGTGTGTGTTGTGTGTGTTGTGTGTGTGTGTTTGTGTGTTTGTGTGTTTGTGTTGTATGTGTGTTGTAGTATTGTAGGTGTGTTTTTGTGTTTGTTGCTATTATGTTGTATGTTTGTGTGTGTGTTTGTGTGTGTTGTATGTGTGTGTTTGTGTGTGTTGTATGTGTGTGTTTGTGTGTGTTGTATGTGTGTTTTGGAATGTGTGTGTTGTATGTGTGTGTGTGTGTGTTGTTGTTGTTATGTTGTAGGTGTGTGTGTTGTTGTATGTGTGTGTGTGTGTTTGTTGTGGTGTATGGTGTATGATGTATATGTGTGTGATATAGCTTCTCTCTCTCAAATAATTTTTCAGACATAAATTATCTTGCAATGTTTTATACTAATGGTTTTTTTTCAACATATCGGCGAATAGCACATGCACAGTTCGTTGAATTTCAGCGAACTGGACGTGCAATTTGCTTAATTGTAGCGAAGAACACGTGCAGTTCGCTGAATTTCAGTGAAGATGCAAACTATTCTCTCTCAACATGCATGTAATGTTTTAAGAAAGAACATGCAATTCTTCTTTTGTAAATTTTGCTTTGATAATATAACTCAATATAAATTTTCTTTTGTTTAGGTACCACCATTTTTCATTATTCAAAAGATTAAATATGATGAAAAAGGATTGGATTTTTTTGCCGCGTTATGGTGAAGATTATATTAATGGTGTTAAACATTTCAGCGAAGATTATATTATGGTAACACGGGCATAGGTATACACCCCTATGGCAACAGTTTTCAATGTTTTGGCAACACTTTACGGTATTAGGCAACAATTGTTAAATGTTGCTAAAGACCAAAAATGTTGTAGTGAACGTACTAAAAATATAAGTTGTTCTATAACTTTCACTGATAATTCTTTTTCCATACAGGATTGGAGTACGAGGAAGATGATTGGAGTAGAAACTAAATCACAGTTGAAAATATAATTTCATATCAAGTAACTCATGTATCCTAATGCATTTAATATTAGTTATGGGTCTCCCTATCTACATCCAATTGGTTAGGGGTTGGCTGGACAATTTCAAGAATATCAGAACAAGAGGTCTTGATTTTAATGGGTGTTGCAATATAATTTAAATGTTTGATGATGGTCACAAGCATTAGCTTAGTCTTTGACAAGATAAAATTGTTGGACTTGGTCTTGGTTTGACAAAAGTCAAACTTATATTTCTTTTATATATTATTATTTTATGTTGTAATGAATAGGAGAGAGGTTGTAATAAATGGGTAGGTGAGGAGATGAATTTATTAGGAGAGAGGTATTCTTGTTGTGCTTGGCCTATATAAAGGCCCCTTTGTATTCTTTTAAAATGTGATGAAATTAGTGAGAGAAGCTCCCATATTTCTGTTTTAGTGAGAGAGAGGAGCGCAGCAGCGCTGGAGTATTGTTTCTGTCCGGGCGGTTAGAAAGCTGCCGGGCGAGTTGAGTTTGACCGGGCGAATAGAAGTGGAAGCCGCGCGGTCTGGTGAGCGCGCAGCGAGAGAAGGAGCTCGCGGGTTTTGTGTGACTCGCGTTTCGAGTGATCTCGCCAGGGGGGAGCTCGCAGGGTTGGTGTAGCTCTCGCAGGTGGCGCGCGCGGGAGCCGGTCTCGAGTAGGCGGACCGCGAGTGGGGTGCAGGCTCGCCTGGCGGTTTGGGCGCGAGGTGGTGAAGGCGATCTCGCCTGGTTGTGTTCGCGAGTGGTGGTGGGAGCTCGCTCGCGAGAGGAGGTACCCGCCTATAGAGGGAAGGAGCCCGCGCGGTTTGGTACTCGCCCAGGAGGCTTGAGGCCGCGCGGTTTGTTGCGGTCTCGCCGGGGTCTAGCCGCGCGACTTCGAGGTAGCAGGAACCCATACACGTTTCCAACAAGTGGTATCAGAGCGAGGTTCGGACCCTCGGAAGATTTGAAGTAGGGGAGAGATGGAGTTTGGAGGTGCCGTGCCGGGGCAAGTTCCCAAATTGACGAAGACCAACTATGGGAACTGGAGCATCCAGATGAAGGTACTACTAGCCTCCAAGGAGTTGTGGGAGGTAGTAGAGGATGGTGTGGAGGTGCTGACTGCTGAAGCAGAAGCCGCTTTGACGAACGCACAAAGGACAGCACTGAGAGAAGCTAAGAAGAAGGACAAGAAGGCATTGTTCATCTTGTACCAAGGGGTGGATGAAGCTACGTTTGAGAAGATCTCGAACGCCGAGACTTCGAAGGAAGCTTGGGAGATTTTGCAGCGCTCCATGCAAGGAGTAGACAAGGCCAAGAAGGTGAAGTTGCAATCCCTCCGAGGCCAGTATGAGATGATAAGGATGCAAGGGTCGGAGAAGGTTGGCGACTATGTGACCCGTCTGCGGACGCTCACAAATGAAATGAAGAGAAATGGGGAGAGCATAGACGAGGTTAGCTTCATGGAGAAGCTCCTGCGTTCTATGTCGAAGAAATTCCGACACGTGGTGGTGGCCATCGAAGAGTCGAAGGACCTCACAGTGATGACGGCAGATGAACTGATAGGCTCGCTACAAGCACATGAGTATCGGATGGTGCAAGATGAGGAGGAGTCGAGTGGCTTGGGGAAAGCACTTCAGACTCAACTCAATTTTGGAGAAAGTTCAGGAAGAGGAGGAGGCCAGCGTGGTCGAGGCTACCAAGGCAGAGGTAGAGGAGGAAGAGGTGGAAGAGATTTTGGAAGAAATCAGTTCAACCAGGGAGCGGTAGAGCAACATCATGGTTGGAGGCAAGATGCAGGAGGTAGAGGAAGAGGCCAAGGTAGAGGTCAAGGCAGAGGACAGGGAAGAGACCAGGGAAGAAGTCAAAGAGGAGGAAGAGATATGTCCCAAACTCAATGTTACAACTGTAACAAGTTTGGACATATGAGTTACGACTGCTGGGCTCCCAGGAAAGGTGGTGAAGCCAACCACTATGCGGAGGCTAGCAACACGGGTGGAGACCCGATGATGTTCCTTACTATCCAAGGCGCTGCAGGAGGGAGGAATGGAGTGTGGTACCTAGATACTGGAGCAAGTAACCACATGTGTGGTGATAAGGAGCTATTCACCAGCCTTGAGCTTGTAGAATCAATTAAATTACAAAGCCGTTTGACCGTTCAAACAGAATATGGCTCTGCTTGGGCAGATCTATAGAATCCTTGCCACCGCCATTAACGCCATCGTGCCTCCAGTGGAGGTCACATGAAGACCTGCCTGATAGAAAGTCACCCGCATCACGTTGTTTTTGTGTGGCGATAGTGGTGATCTGCACCTGCAATAAATTAGCACCAAACAAAGCCTAGGTAAATGGATATAAGGCTATAAGGAAACAAAGATAATCTACGAAGGACAATCTTCAAATTAAATTTCCAATATAAGTTTCTAAATAAGATTCAGAAAACATTTAAATTAGCATTCAAATTCAACAAAAGATGAAAACAAACTTATAATCAGCTCTGTTAGGATTCCCACCAAAAACCTTTGAAATTGTCGAAGTGAAAAATCTGAACCTTCTATATACTTTCTCAAATGGTCAAATACAAAGTATAAGAACAAATTTATAGGAGAGAGAAAGAGAGAGGAAAGACTTATACATGACGTGGGACTAAAGAGAGGAGAGAAAATAATAATAAAATACAAAAGGAATGGGTCATTGTTATATGGGCTTTTCCAACACTCCCCCGCAAGCTGGAGCCTACAAGTCATATGCACCCAGCTTGGATAGACACTAATAAAATAAGGTACTCGATAAAATTTTTGTGAGAATATCAGCAACTTGATCAGTGCCCTAAACATGCTTTAAGTCTAGTTTCTTCATTTGAACTTTCTCCTGAATAAAATGACAGCCTACTTCGATATGTTTTGTGCGTTCGTGGAAGACCGGATTCTTTGCTATGTGTATGGCCGCTTGACTGTCACAAAATCGAACAGCAGAAGAGGGAAGTTTCACCCCCAGATCAGCAAAGAGGCTTCCAAGGCATGTGAGTTCTGAGACAACTGAGGTCATCGATCAGTATTCTGCTTCTGCTGAATATCGAGCAACCAATGCTCGTTTCTTACTTTTCCATGTAATGAGATGACCTCTAAAATATGTACAAAAACAACTGGTTGACCGCCGATCGTCCAAGGAGCCAGCATAATCGACATCTGAATATGCAACCAATGTTGGAATAGAGGTGTAGGTTTTGTAAACTAGCCCTTGGCCCGGAGCTGCTTTAAGGTATTGAAGAATACGTTCAACAGCTTGAAGATGAGAGACTTGGGGAGCATGCATGAACTGACTGACAACCCCAACAGCGAATTGTTGAATTCTGTGAAGTGAAAGTGGGTGAATGGAAGGCTTGGGAAACCTATCCGCGCGGACTACGCGGACTGGGTTGGCGGACTGCTAGGTCGGCAGGGATGTTGCAGGCGGTTTGCTCTGTGGCGGCCTGGGCGGTCTGTTCGCGCGGACTGCGCGGACAGCAGCGGCGGTCTGACAGGCCAGTGTATGCTCAGCAGGCGGTTTACTCCCAGGAAGTAACCGGGCGGATAGGAATATTATCCGCGGAGTCCGGCTTGAAGCGGACTGAAGAACTGGAGCTCGGAAGACCGGTTTGGCAGATGCCTTGGTCTTGCTCTAGTGAAGCGGCAAGTGGAAGCCGCGGAGACCGCCGGTCAGCGCGGACAGGAACTGGAGGTCGCCCGGTATGGCGGGCTAGATCCAGTGTCCGCCTGTAAGTGCGGACTGGCCCTTGCGGCCAGTGGGCTGGACTTGGTGGGAATTGAACCAAGTCCAGGAGGCTCAGTCCGGGGAGATCGCGCAGTGGAGCGCGGGCTGGTTTCTCAGTCCGCCAAGCTTAGTAGAAGTGCTGTTGCCTTGTGTGCTAGCTTGGGGATATGCGGACTGGAGGATTGCTTGTGCAGGAGCGTGCGGACTGGAGCCGGAGTCCGCTGAGTCCGGTTGAGCCTTGTGATGAGGTTATGGACTCAAGGAAGCGGACTAGGAGTTCGCTGTGTACGCGGACTGGATCGGCGTGTCCGCTGAGTCCGGCAATGCCTTGGTGATTAGGCAATGGACTTGGGATATGCGGACGGAAGCCGGGTGTCCGCTGAGTCCGGCAGGTGCCTTGATGGCGAGGCTGCGGGCTCGGGTTTTGCGGGCTGATGCCTTGTCCGCAGAATGGCGGACATGGCCTTTGTGGAGTCTGGCTGTGGTGGTCCTGGCTTGGTCTCTGGCGGCAAGGCGGACTGGATATTGGAGTCCGGCCTTGGAGAAGCTGGGGCGGACTGGCTATCTGCACAGGAGCGGCGAACTGGAAGGTGTGTCCGCGGGCTGTGCGGACACACTTGTTCTAGCTGCGGGTTGTGGCGGTGATCCTATCGGCTAGGGCGGTGACCATACTCATCGTCGTGCCTATAAATAGGACTCATGTCACATCAGGAGACAGAGGAACCTGGACCGAAGTAAGTGAACAGTATTTGAGCTCGCGTAAGTTGCTGCGGTCTGGACTTTGTGTCCGCGCGGTTTGGAGTTGACCCGGTTGTGCTGTGCAGGTTGTGCGGATAGCGCTGGAAAGCCAGGACTTGGCTCTGATTGCGGTCAGGGACAGTGCGGACTCTGCGGTTAAGCAACAGGCGGTAAACAGCAGGTCGCGGATAGCGACCAGGCGGTCTTCTCTTTGGCGACTTGGTTCGGGGTTCAGGAAGTCGCCTGCTTCAGGCGGACTGTTCCTTTCGGTGACGCAGCTTGTGCGGTCTGGCGGCGTGCAGACCGGCGGTGAAGAGCTAAGCATTGGAATAAGGGTGAGTCCGCGCGGCTTGGGTTGCGGTCTGGCGACCTGGCGGACTGAGCGGACTCCACAGCAGTAGGTCGGCGGCTTGTTGATGGAGTCCGCGCGGCTTGTTTTTTGTTCTTGTCTTTGTAACTGTCTCTGCTCTCCCGGTGTTGGTTTTTTGGTGAAGCATGTCTCGCCATGTATGTCTCGCCTTGTAAAGAAGTTTGCTCTTGATCAATAAAGAAGCTTGTGCTGCATGTGTTGCTGGTTGTTACTGCTTTATTGAGATAACCCCTGCTAACTCCACGATCCGGGAAGACTTTCAACATTATAAGTGGGCGTATTCTCCTTCGGTTTGTTGAGTTTTCAGCAGGGTATCCAAGGGGGCGTCTGCGGTTTGTTGAATTTTAACATGGTATCAGAGCGAGGTTGTTGGAGTGGTCAAGCAGTGCTCAATGGAAGTAGTTGCTCGTATGTAGAGGAAACCAGTGGTAGAACCATGGCAGTGGAGGATGCAAGCTGTCTTGGTATTGATCTTCTTACAGAGGCGAACTGTGAACGGTGGAAGTCCTGTATGAAGAGCTTTCTTCTTGGCGAGGACCTTTGGGAGGTTGTATGCGGAGCAGGAAGACAAGAGGATACTGCTGGCAATGCTGAGGCGATGAGAGCTTGGAAGGAGGCAAATGCGAAAGCGGAGTCTATTCTCAAGCAGGTGATCTCATCGGAGCTCTTGGACCACATCAGTGGATGTCGGTCAGCTGCGGAGGTTTGGACTTCCCTTGATGGGTTGTTCAGGAAGAAGGTGAAGGTTGCTGCGGAAGATGGTCCCTCTACTTCATATCAGGAAGAAAGGAGTTGTTCTCCTAGGCGCGATAGGAAGAGGAAGGAAGGACCAAGGTGCTATAAATGCAAGCAGCAAGGTCATCTTCGGAAGGAGTGCAAGGTTGTCTTGCTCTCGGCGAACGTTGCTCAGGTAGGGAGGAAGGAGAAGAACGTAGTTGGGACTTCAACTAGTTCTGGAGCTGATCGGGTGGATGCCAGTGATAGTGCAGCTATCTGGCATGAAAGACTGGGGCATGTAGGGATGGACAAGCTGAAAGCAATGGCGGAAAGAAGACTCGTAAGAGGCTTGCCTAGATTGTCATCCTATGGCGATGGTCGGGGGTGTGCAGGATGTCAGGAAAGTGGAGCCTATCGCTTCATGGTTGACAAAGCACAATCCAGGAGTAATGCACCATTGGCGGTTGTCCATTGTGCTCTGGTGGGACCGACTGTCACGGCCAGTCTTGGAGGCAGCAGGTTCATGCTGATATTGGTTGATGACTATTCTGGGTATACTTGGGTATACTTTATGAAGACGAAGTCCAACATGGTACGCTTGTTTGTGGAGTTCAAGAAGCTTGTCGAAGGCCAGCTCGGCCGGAGGATCAAGGTGTTGAGGACGAGTATCGGTGGTGAGTTTGGCTCAACCGAGTTCTCACGCTTTTGCAGGAAGCAAGGGATCCGGATGGAGCTTTCTTGTGGACATACTTCACAACAGGGTAGTTTTGCAGCTCGGATGATCCGTTGGTTAACGGAGACCTGCAAGTGTTGGCTTCGGAGTAAAGGCGTTCCGAAGGCTCTTTGGGCGGAGGGAATAGCCTGTGCTGCTCATGTCATCAACCGAATGCCTCTTAGTCCGATCATAATGAAGACTCCTTTTGAGCTGATGTTCGGAGTGAAGCCCTCAGTGAAGCACCTTCGGGTGTTTGGATCTACCTGCTATTTACACTCTCCGGGTGCTCTCAAAACAAAGCTAGTCTTTGTTGGGTATGATGAGCAGAGAAGAAGATGGAGGTGTATGGATCCTGCGACGAAGAAACTCATAGTGTCGAGAGACATTGTTTTTGATGAGTTGACGCCGTATTGGGGTAGCTCTTATGTGGAGCTAGAGATAAGCAGGTCAGATGGTGGGCTGAAGGAGGCTGCTGCTAAGGAAGTGGAGTTACCTGAGTCACCAGGTGTTCCAGGTTGTTCTAGCTCCGGGGCAAAGGCGTCAGAGTCGGGAAGAAGGGGGAGCGATGCTCCAGGACCTTCTGGCTCGAAGGCGGAGGCTTCCGATTCAGGAAGCAAGGGAAGCGATGTTCCAGGCAGTTCTTGTTCAAGAGGGGAGTCTTCTGGTTCAGGTAGCAGGGGGAGCGTTGCTGTAAGACCCCCTTTTTTTTTCTTTTTCGAACACCGGGGTCTTAGGCCCAGAACCGCCGTTTTGCGGTGACCCCTTCACGCCCTGAAGAGTCATCACCACAAGGCGCCGATTCTGCCGGCCATCTCGATCACATAAAAGTAGCAAAATAATGAAGTGAATGTAAGGTATCTGTCCACAGAGAATCACATGATATAATAAATATAACTCCACGAAGGGAGTGTCCACAGAAAACAACATCAGAGTAGCAAAACGAGCTTATGCCCGGTACATCAAATCCTCACTACAAGATCTCTCATATGGAAACAAAAGTGGAAAACTGCTCAGGGTCGAGACTCACGGTCCCGGCTGTGTGAACTCCGGAGCTAGACTGCCCCACCTCCAAGCGCACCGGTCTCTGGGGCTGCTCCTCCATGCTGGTCTCCGCGATCCCCTAAATGATGCGGTTCGAAAACCGTTAGTCTAAAAGACTAAGTCCTATCATCCCCCACCCCTTCCCCCACGGCTCCTAGGCACCGAGCGGAGAGGAAGAAAGGGGAGGACTTGAAGGTGGAGAATATCAAAAGCAGATGGCAGCGGTCCTATTCTAGCAAGTTCTATAACATATAAAGACAATAAACTGTAAACTGAAATGTAACCTTCACTTATGTGGAAAAACACATAAGCCAAGGGGTCTTTTGCAAGGCTCCCATCGTATAAAAAGTCCCATACCGATTTATACGTTGGGGTGTCGGTGGTCAGACAGCAGTAACTAAATATATCAAAATTAACCTTAATTTATGAACTTGCCCACACAAGCTTATAGACTAAGGGGTCGTTTTGCAGGTCCTAAGGTATAAGCGTCCCATTCCACTTATACTTTAGGTGTCAAGGTTAAGGGTAACGATTATGCCATGACATGCAAGTGGGTATGATGGACATGCAAGTGCAACACACACACCCGACTCTGTGCACACAGACCTTTAGTTCCCCCTTTCTGGAGCCGTAACATCCCAGGATACCTCCGTAGTGGCAGACGGAAGCGGTGGGTTGGGCCTCGCCCACCTCTAAACCAGTAAAGCACTACCGGTCAGACCTATCGTACGCCTCAACGCTTGGTGCACGAAGCGGACTCCTGCGTACTCTTGCCGGCTGGCGCACCGGACTTCTGTTGGCGAAGTGCTAACCACACTTGCCGAGTCAACGTATTGGCGTCGGTGCATCGACCCTCCAATACCGAAGACCCACCACCTTAATTTACTTTCCTTTTATGCACATGCAAATTTAGCGTGATCAAACCCGAGCCGAAGCTCCCCGGACCAACACGTCCGTCACAAACAATCGAGCCGAAGCTCCCCGGACCCAAAGTCCATCTTTAACCATCCGAGCCGAAGCTCCCAGCTAACATCCCGTGCCATCAGTGTCTGTGAAATGTGCAACCCTAATTACTAAGTTACTCTTTTCAGCTTGTTAAACAGTTTACGTTAACCCAGGACTGCCCCCGGTATTCCCTGTGAAGGGCTCTCAAGGGGCACTAGGAACTGTGTTGGGATTACGCCCATCGTTCCCTTTCGCAAGGTACTTATTTTATTATTGGTTGATTCCCTTACCCATTATTTTCTCATGTTTCGATACGCTAATCCTAGGGTGATTTGACTCCAACTCTCCTTGGGTAGGACGATCTTTCGTCGGACCCGAACGCCTTTAAACCCTAGACAAACCACACCCTACTCACTCATCTTCCAAAGATGCAGCCCATTCCACTTGTCCTTACAGCAAACCATCAAGACCCATCATACGTGCCCTAATTCATATCCAAATGAAATCCTGCAGTTTTGCTATATGCAGACCACTTAAGCTACGTGACCCGTAAAAAGGGAAGTACATGAAATACTCATCCAGTACCCTTATGATAATTATTAGAGGTCTATTATGATAAATATAGACTAAATTCAGAAAATCATATTTTTCCCAATTAATCTACTATTTATTGAATTTTCCTCAAAAACTAGGCCATAGTAAATTTGAACATGAACCATAAGATTTTCTCAGGTAATGGCCTCCTAAAATTTGTATTCACTAAATAACAGAGAAATATTATTGGTTGCCAACTTTCATAATTTTCCAGATAGTTCTTGACCTCTAAAGGATTTATTTAAGTAATTCCTAAAATCAAATATAATGAAGGAAGTGCCACAAATATGTCTCCAATAATTATGTAAAACTTACTAGGGCTTCATAAGGAACTAGAAACATCATGATGAAGAAATTAAAATTTTTCAGACAATCTAAATGTCATTAATAAATTTTCCAATGTTTCATAGAATTAAATAGTTAAAGAAGCAGCTACCAAATATCATTCTTCAACAATTCCATAAAAATTTACAGAGATGGGTATCATGACTATAAGCCCCTTTGCTAAGTTTCATCAGGTTTAATCAAGTATATTTTTCTGCAAAAATTCTTAAGTGAAAATTGTAAAATATGACTTTGTGAATAAAGTACCACAAATATTCATCCAAAATTTATTATAAAATTTCTAGAGATATGTATACCCTAAGCAACTACCCATTCAAAAACTCAGGCCTTTTCAGAAAGTTTTGGTATTAGATCTTATGGTTTCAAAGCTAGTGCCCTAAACTAGGGTTATGGATTTAAGGGGTCTTAAGTCTTCCAAAAGCCCTAAAATTTTAACCACAGGACCATAGCAACCCTATGGACATCATTCCCAAGTTTCAAGTCCACCCAAGGTCTTTTGACCCCAGTTTTCTTCAAACCCTAGAGATTTACCCTAAAGGGCCTACCCTAACATTCTAGGGCTACCCTAGTCCAATCCACTCCAAACTCCATAAGTGAGTGTAAAAAGTCAAATTATATCTGTGGCCAAAATTTCAGCCTCTGTTGAGGTGATTTGGTCACTCAAAACCAAAAGTGCCACTTTTGACCAAAATGCCCTTCATAGGGTATAAATAGGGTTGGGTCAAAACCTATTCAACACACATCCAAATCAAATGAAATTTTATACAGGAACCTAATTGGAGCCCAGGGACCACTCACCAAAATTTGGGAGGGTTTGGATGTGTTTAGGGCACCTATTTAATTTATCTAATAATTATTAAATATTTACCAAAACTATAGAAATATTTTCCCCAAAAATTCCCATTTTTGGGCAGGCCCTAGGTATGTCTAGGATAGACTCTCTGCCAAAATTTCAGCCAATTTGGGCTTGGGGTGAAGAGTGGGCACTCAATTTAGTGACTGCCTAGCCCTAAGGGTATGTCTCACCAAAATGGGTGCCCTGGTCTAACCAGTGACCCAAAAGGGTCCAAACAATTTTTGCTGCAAACTAGACACCCTAAGCTACAATGTTCATGTTGGGCAAATTTCCAATCAGGGTCCATAAGTATTTTTAAAAATTAAATACATTAAATACATCCAGTGTGACAGAAATGAAATGATTCTTATTTAATTCCTATAGTATTTGATCTGATGCCGCGCGAATCTTGGCGCAGATCGACGGCATCTGGTCATCGTCCCCACTGAGCCAACGGCTGAGATTTGTTCTGCCTGGAGCGACTTCCAAGCCCTGCCGCCGGCGATCCAGCCCCTTCCCCGGCCGGCCACCGCCACCAACACCTCCGTTGAGGTGGTGGCTATCGTCAGGCGGCGGCTCCGCCGCCGGAGAGGCGTTTTCCGGCGGATTAAGCAAGAAATTTTCTTGCTGAAACCAGGAGAAATCCCGGATTCAATCGGGCTCAATTGAGCCCGAAACTCAAGCCTAACGATTCCTAGGATCTACCCGCGAGTTAAGGAGAGGAGGAGGACCTTCCTGGCGGCCTGGATGCGAGAGGAGCGGCGGGATGCCATTGGCGATGGCGGCGGCGCTCGGCTTCTGCAACTGCACAGTGGAATGGCTCGTCTCCTCCAGGTAAGTGCTCCAAAATGATCCCCTCGGCTCCCTGAAGGTGTTTAAATGGCAATTGGGGGAGGGGAGAGGCTGGTTCTTCAATGGCCATTATCACCATTAATGGAGTGGCTCGGGTTGTGTGGAGGGGGGCTGAACCCACCCCTTGGTGGCCGGGAAACGGCTGGAATCAACTCCTCTCCCCTAGAGGAGTTGATTACAGCCATCACTGGTGGCTGTTGGCCTTCCTTGGCCGGCTTCTCTCTTCCCTTTCCTCTTCCCCATTTTCTCTCTCCTCCATTATTATGGAGAGGAGCTCTTTTCTCTCTCCTAGTCACCTCTGGTTGACTAGTCAACCCCACAAGCTAAAGGCAGCCCACTGGATTATGATGATCATGGGAATGGGTTTGGCCTAAGGGAGAAGTGGCTTGAGCTTGGGTTAGCCCTTTTTGGGCTAAGTTGACTTGACCCTCAATGAGGGTTGACTTGGTCAGTTTGACCGTCTAGGCTGACCCCATTGGGTCCTGGGTGATTCATTGGCCTCCCCTAAGGTCTATGTAGTGATGGCGACGGCCACCACGACGGCCTATTGGGTTATGAAGACGACGACCATGGCGGTGTTACGATTGATGGCGACGGCCACCACGACGGCCAATTGGGTGATGAAGACGACGACCATGGCGGTGTGACCGTGACAGAAGATGACGACGATGCTCCACCATCAAGAGACTTGCGGCGTCGTAGCGGGCACGGCTACAATCTTCGCCCACGCAACAAAAATAAGCTTTGAATTTATTTTTATTATTTGGTCTGCCTTTATCTGGTTATATGTAGTATTTGACACTATGTTATTTTGTCATTTCATTTTCTGCAACATTTTTATTTTGGGCTGCTAATAGCCACATGGTTGTAAGCCTTATAAAAGGCCACATTATCATTTGTTATGAAGGCTAATATTGAAATCAATTGAAAAATTCCTCCAACCCTAAATCTTCTATCTCCCCTCCCTCTCTTCTAGCCGCCGGCCCCCATCCTCTCCCTCTTTCTTCTTCTTGGCCGCACCCCCCCTTTCTCTCTCTCTTCTTCTTCTCATTCCCTCCCTCCTCCCTCTTCCAACTACACCCTCTCATCTACGTGTCCATCCCTTTTCTTTCAAAGGTGGTCGGCCAACCTTGGAGGAGGAAGATCTCGTGCAAGGAAGAATCAAGGTTGGGGTAATCAACCACGGCGAGAAGCGAAGGAGGCGAACAAGATCTTCATCCGTGGCGCGTTTCTTGTGGATTCCAAAAGGGAAGAGCGGTCGTACTTGGTGGATCCAACATCTCGGATCTACGTTTCCGAGTGGGGTAACGAAATTCCTACCTAAGAGATTCTCTTCTTGATTAATTCTCGTGGTGGACGGATTTTGCGTGATTTCTCGAATTGCTAAATTTTCGCGGTGTTCCTAAAAATAGATTTGAGATTTTCAGTTGGTTTTCCGAAAAGATCTCGCAAGAGGATTGGCGCTCCTCGTTTTTGTTTGTTGGGATAGATCCTACCGTTTTTTCGAATCGTGAATTTTTTTTTGGTGGATCTATTTTGGTACAACTCCAAAGCTCGATCGGAATTAATATTATTCCATTTAGCCGGAAAGGATTTTGGCCTATAGCCATTCTCTGTTCCATTTGCGGATCGGCTATCCGTATGTTAGCGCGAACGATAAAAAAACAATCATTGTGGTCGCTGCGTTGCGTTTGTGTGCCGGTTAGGGAGCGATAACGTTGCCAAGGCTGTAGTCACGCCCTCCGTGTAGGATCCCAAAGGCCTAGCCTACATCAATTTGGTATCAGAGCCAGGTTGTGTTGATTTCTCAATCGACACCGTCCTTACGCTCCCTTTTCCTTAGGACGTCGACCCACACTTGGTCGTGCACGTTTTCGTAATCACCAAATCTGAATTTCTCTATTTGGTCTGCATATAACAAAAAAAATTTTTTTGCAAAAAAAGAAGTATCAAAAAAATCTGAATTTTCTACCTATTTTTCTAAGCATATAAGTCAAAAAAAAATATTTTCGTTCTCCAAGTCATTAAGCGTATAAAAATCCTGATTTATAAAATTCTTGTCCAAACAGTCTCTTATCTAGGTGAGCCACCCTGTATCTGTGTTGTTCATGCGCACGAGGCTTGCACAGAGTACTCTCCATCCACATCACACATGGCCGACCATCATGATGATGGTGAGCCCGCTCCTGCAACAATTGCGGCGCTTAGGGAAGAGTTTAACACTAGGTTCGATGCACTCACTCAGTTAATACAAGGGTTGGCTGTTAATCAGGCGGCGCCTCGAAATCCCGGCTTTGGGATAAATCGACCGGGGCAGCCACCCCATCCCGCCAACCAACGAGAAGAGCGACAAAATCTCCCTCGTGATCCGGATTATGAGTACGCACCCCGAGCCCCTTATGAGTTCGACTTAACTAGGGCCGTTAAAATGGAATCACCATCCTACGATGGCATGGGTGAACCCCAACTTTTTCTAAACTGGATCATGGATATTGAGTGCTATTTTGAGTGGCACAACCTGACGGACATTGAGAAGGTACGAGTAGCACGAATGAAACTTCTGGGTAGAGCCAAAACGTTCTGGTTGAACGAAGAAAGGCGTCTAGGCACCGTAAATGGAGCACCCCCAATTGGGTGGGCCGCCATGAAGGCACTCCTGCATGACCAATATGTCCCGGCATATCACCGAACCCAAATGTTCGACGAGTTAGCCACTCTTCGTCAAGGGGGCCAATCGGTAGCGGAGTACATGGGACGACTCAAGGATATGATGGTGCGTTGTGATATACGAGAAATGCCCGAGGTCACACTATCTCGTTTCCGTAAGGGACTTAACACGGACATCCAAGGCAAGCTTTTGCGTTATGGTCACACGGACCTTAACACAACATTCAATGCAGCTCTAGATATAGAAAAGCACAATGCCAACAAGTCCAAGGGCCGGGCATTCCAGAAAGGAAAATCCATCTTAGGACCCCCACCGTCATCATCCATGCGAGACAAAGGAAAGTTCCGATCGACGGACTCAAGTTCCATAGTAATTACCGCTAGGAACAATAAAAATCCCAATGGTGAGAGAGTCCCAGTAGGACGAATTAATAAGACTAACGCTACCTGCTATTCGTGCGGAATTCAAGGACACTACGCTAGTGAGTGTCCCACTAAGAGTAAACCACTGGCACTATTAGATACCACGTCTGATCCCGCCGAGATCGTTTATGAAGCCGGTACTGAGTCTGACGCCGAGCCGAGTGATATTGACGACGACTCGTTTATGATGGTTATGAGATGTATTCTGAATACACCGCGAGCGACGGACGATTACAATCGGACAAATATCTTCTCGGTAAATTTTAAGAACGGTGACAAGTGGTGTAAGTTAATAATCGATAGCGGTAGTTGTATGAACGTCGTTTCGGAGAATGCCATCACTCGAATGCACTTAGTCACTGAGCCGCATCCACATCCGTATAAGATAGCATGGGTGAACAAAACATCCATTGCAGTTTCTAAGCGATGTTTGGTACCGCTTACGGTGAAGAACTATGTCGATAAGGTGTGGTGTGATGTAATCCCTATGGATGTCTGTCACGTTCTACTAGGACGTCCCTGGCTTTATGATTATGACGTGACCCATTTTGGCAAAGCCAACACCTACGAGTTCAAGTTCAATGGTAAGACCATTGTTTTGAAACCCACACCACCTAAGGACCCGTCGATTGCATCCAAGGACACAGTGGTCCCTGCGGAAAGGAAAACGATAAGTCTTATAAGTAGGAAGGAGTTAGAACGTGAGACCTTTCTCGATGGCGTCATATATGCGTTAGTATGTCTACAAGTACAGGAAGATTCACCATCTTTAGAGAACATACCGTTATCTCTGCGCACATTATTGGAAGAATATAAGGACGTCTATCCGGTAGATTTACCTTCCAAGTTGCCACCAATCAGGGATATTCAACATGAAATTGACTTCGTCCCGGGCTCGTCCTTGCCTAACCTACCCCATTACCGACTTAATCCCTCCGCACATAATGAACTACAAATGTTAATTTCCGATTTATTAGCTAAAGGATTTATCCGCCATAGTAAAAGCCCTTGTGCCGTCCCTGCCTTGTTGGTCCCGAAGAAAGATAAGTCTTGGAGGTTGTGTGTAGACTACCGGGCCATCAATAAAATAACTGTCAAGTATAGGTTTCCCATCCCCCGTTTGGACGATCTATTGGATATGTTGTCCGGTGCCACCGTGTTCTCAAATTGGATTTAAAGAGTGGCTACCACCAAATAAGGATTCGGGAGGGAGACGAATGGAAAACGGCCTTTAAATCTAAGGACGGGCTTTACGAGTGGTTAGTGCTAGGAGAGGGACTCACCAACGGACCAAGTACTTTCTCACGATTAATGACTCAAGTATTTAAGCCATACATGGGAAAATTTGTCGTAGTCTATTTCGATGATATTTTGGTGTTTAGTACCTCGCCGATCGATCATGAAACTCATTTGCGGACAATCCTTACTACATTGCGCCAAGAGAACTTATATATTAATTTTAAGAAGTGCGCATTCGGTGTGACTTCCGTGGAATTCTTAGGATACATAGTGAACGCTGAGGGAATACATGTTGACCCTAAGAAGGTCCAAGTAATTAGAGAGTGGCCGGAGCCGCAAAATATTCGGGAAGTTAGGAGTTTTCATGGATTGGCCACATTTTATCGACGATTCATTCGCAATTTTAGTAGCATCATGGCACCCATCACTGAGTGTATGAAGAAGGGTGATTTTATATGGACCAAATCGGCCGCTAGCGCATTTCAAATGATTAAGGATCGGATGTCCGAAGCCCCCCTACTACGGTTGCCGGATTTTAGTAAAGTGTTTGAATTATCATGCGACGCTTCAGGGATCGGAATTGGTGGAGTGTTAAGTCAAGAGGGACATCCGGTCGGATACTTCAGCGAGAAACTTGCAGGCCCAAAATTAAATTACTCTAATTATGATCGTGAGTTTTATGTCGTGATACGTTGTCTCCAATATTGGCGACACTATCTCATATCGAAAGAATTTGTAATCCTCTCGGATCATGAGGCGCTAAAATTTGTAAACTCTCAAGGTAAAATCAGCGCTCGGCACGCCAAATGGGTCTCCTATCTTCAGGAGTATACATTCATTATCAAGCACCTTAAGGGTACGTTAAATCGAGTGGCGGACGCCCTTAGTCGTGTCACCCTATTGTTATCTAAAATGGAGGTCACAGTAATAGGATTTGAACGCATTAAGGACGAGTATGTCCTATGCCCGGATTTTAAGGATATTTATTTAGCAGCTCAGGAACAGGCCCCCTCTACTATTTCAGCCTACTACATTCATGACGGTTATTTATTCAAGCACACGCAATTGTGTATTCCCCGCTCGTCCCTACGTCATTTTATTATATGGGAGCTACATAGTGGAGGTTTAGGTGGACACTTCGGTCGCGATAAAACGATTACGCTTGTGGAGGATAAATTCTTTTGGCCGGGTCTCAAGCCAATGGTCAACAAAATCGTAGGAAGCTGCCGCGTATGTCAATTAGCTAAGGGTAACAAGACCAATGCGGGCCTTTACACACCCCTTCCGATTCCCTCTGCCCCATGGGTGGATGTTAGCATGGACTTCATATTGGGCCTCCCACTGACATTTCGGCGTCACGATTCCATCTTGGTCGTAGTGGACCGATTCTCTAAAATGGCTTATTTTATCGCTTGTCATAGTACCAACGATGCTTCCCATGTCGCTAAGTTGTATTTTAAGGAGGTCGTAGCTCATCGAGGTGTCCCCAAAACCATCGTGACCGATAGAGATGTTAAGTTTACTAGCTACTTTTGGAAGACACTGTGGAAGTTGTTGGGCACGAGGCTTATGTTTTCGTCGGCCTACCACCCCCAAACGGATGGGCAAACGGAAGTTGTTAACCGTAGTTTGGGAGGATTACTTCGTTGCTTGGTGGGCGATCATAAGGGTACATGGGATCTTATTCTCCCCCACGCTCAGTTAGCCTATAATAATTCTAAGAATAGGTCCACCGGGTTATCGCCAAATGAGATAGTGCATGGATATAAGCCGCCCGTGCCTCTTGATTTGATTCCGTTACCACCATCATTTAAATCAAGTCAATATGCACAGGACTTCGCCTCGCACGTTCACACTCTCCATGAGCACATTGGCAAGACGTTAGCTAAACAATATGCTATTTATCAATCGAATGCTAACATACATAAGCGAGCAGTCCCCTTAAAGGTTGGTGATTTGGTAATGGTACGTCTTATCCCTGAACGGTTGCCCTCGGGCACCATAAAAAAATTAGCGAATAAGAGAGCCGGTCCTTTTCGGGTTTTGAAGAAGCTAGGTGAAAATGCATATTTATTACAGTTACCCGCTGAGTGGGGAATCTCCCCTGTTTTTAACATTTCGGATTTAACGCTTTATGTCGCTCCACCACCTGAATTGTCAGTCTCTCCGTTTCATATTTCCACTATACCGTCTAAAGGGGTGGGGGGTACGAATATTTCTGGACCGCTCTCCCTTTCGGATTCTTCGGGAGGTACGTTGTCTATTGATGATGCAACTTGTTTTTCTTCTTCGCCTAACGCTTTTCCAAGGTTCCCCCGAACCGATTTCTTGCCTGACAAGATTTTGCAGGATGCAGTGTTTTCTACTCCCGACGGCGACATTCACAGGTTTTTGGTCAGATGGCGTGGTCGTCCAGCTTCGGACGACTCTTGGATTTCTTCGGCCGACCTGGCTCTTCTCGATGCAGATCTCCTCCACCGTTACCGTCCAGCCCACTCATCGGTGATGAGTCCTTTTGAGAGCGGGAGGATTGATGGCGACGGCCACCACGACGGCCTATTGGGTTATGAAGACGACGACCATGGCGGTGTTACGATTGATGGCGACGGCCACCACGACGGCCAATTGGGTGATGAAGACGACGACCATGGCGGTGTGACCGTGACAGAAGATGACGACGATGCTCCACCATCAAGAGACTTGCGGCGTCGTAGCGGGCACGGCTACAATCTTCGCCCACGCAACAAAAATAAGCTTTGAATTTATTTTTATTATTTGGTCTGCCTTTATCTGGTTATATGTAGTATTTGACACTATGTTATTTTGTCATTTCATTTTCTGCAACATTTTTATTTTGGGCTGCTAATAGCCACATGGTTGTAAGCCTTATAAAAGGCCACATTATCATTTGTTATGAAGGCTAATATTGAAATCAATTGAAAAATTCCTCCAACCCTAAATCTTCTATCTCCCCTCCCTCTCTTCTAGCCGCCGGCCCCCATCCTCTCCCTCTTTCTTCTTCTTGGCCGCACCCCCCCTTTCTCTCTCTCTTCTTCTTCTCATTCCCTCCCTCCTCCCTCTTCCAACTACACCCTCTCATCTACGTGTCCATCTCTTTTCTTTCAAAGGTGGTCGGCCAACCTTGGAGGAGGAAGATCTCGTGCAAGGAAGAATCAAGGTTGGGGTAATCAACCACGGCGAGAAGCGAAGGAGGCGAACAAGATCTTCATCCGTGGCGCGTTTCTCGTGGATTCCAAAAGGGAAGAGCGGTCGTTCTTGGTGGATCCAACATCTCGGATCTACGTTTCCGAGTGGGGTAACGAAATTCCTACCTAAGAGATTCTCTTCTTGATTAATTCTCGTGGTGGACGGATTTTGCGTGATTTCTCGAATTGCTAAATTTTCGCGGTGTTCCTAAAAATAGATTTGAGATTTTCAGTTGGTTTTCCGAAAAGATCTCGCAAGAGGATTGGCGCTCCTCGTTTTTGTTTGTTGGGATAGATCCTACCGTTTTTTCGAATCGTGAATTTTTTTTTTGGTGGATCTATTTTGGTACAACTCCAAAGCTCGATCGGAATTAATATTATTCCATTTAGCCGGAAAGGATTTTGGCCTATAGCCATTCTCTGTTCCATATGCGGATCGGCTATCCGTATGTTAGCGCGAACGATAAAAAAACAATCATTGTGGTCGCTGCGTTGCGTTTGTGTGCCGGTTAGGGAGCGATAACGTTGCCAAGGCTGTAGTCACGCCCTCCGTGTAGGATCCCAAAGGCCTAGCCTACATCATGTAGGGTTGGGTAGGGTTGACTTGGCACCTTAAAGGTCACTTGACCCTTGGTAAGGTCACTTTGACCATTTTAGAGCTAGAGTTGACTTGGGCCAACATGACCATTAGGGTCCACCCCTATGGATCCTTGGTGACCCATTGACTTCCCTTAGGGTCTAGGTAGGGTTATGTGGGGTTACCCTACACTTTGGAGGTCACATACCCTTAGTATGGGTACTTTGACCAGATTAGGGCTTGAGTTGACTTGGGTCAACCTGGCCTCTAGGGCTGACCCCAATGTGTCCTTAGTGACCCATTGACCTCACTTTAGGGTTAGGAGGGCATAGGTGGGGTCCTAGGAGTGGGTCTATTGGCCCTAAGTAGGCTAGGTTGACCCATTCAGGGCTAGGGTTGACCTTGGTCAACTGGGCCTCTTGGGTTGGCCCTAATGGGTCCTTTTGGCTCTAATGGGTCTCCCAAAATGTTTGGGAGTGTTGTGGTAGGGTCTTGGGGTCATGGTGAAGCCCCATTGTCATCCTAAACTATTGTTCAGAATTCTACTATCTGCAGACCATGGTGATCCCTACCTTGGCCTCCTATCTCTTGGCCCATTTCTGGCTTCCCAGGGTTTTGTCATGACCTAGTCATGGCCAAAACCACTCTTAGGGGTCTAGTTGGAAATGGGATGTTACAAATCCCAATAAACAAAACAAAGATTTCGTCCCCGAAATCAAGGTTGGACCTACGGGTCTTATTACCGAAGGAAAGAGTCTTGTAACATCCCATTATGACGCCTTGTTTGTTAAATTTGATTTATGGGAAAAACTTAGATCTAAGACCCCTTTCGCCCAAACGGCGAACCAAAATCCCAATAAACATGGTTAAGCCCCCAATAAACAAAAGATAAGCCCCTATCTACCTAGAGCAGCCCTTAGTATACTTAAAGCAGGAAAAATAAATTAACATCTTGAGGGGTCTGAGAGGTATACCTGACTGAATAGCTCGGGGTATCTCTGTCGCATCAGGTCCTGTGGCTCCCAGGTATGCTCCTCCTGGCCGTGGTTCCTCCACAGGACCTTGACTAGTGGGACCTTCTTGCGTCGCAAGACCCGCACCCCTCGGTCGTCGATCCTCACAGGCTCCAAATGGACCGACCGGTCTGAAGCTACCGGCCCTTCGGTAGTCAGAATCTGCTGCTCCGGGCGTAGCAGGGCCCTCCTCAAAGAAGAAATGTGGAAGACGTCGTGCAGCGCTTCCAGCTCTGGTGGTAACTCCAGCCGGTAGGCTAGGGGTCCGATCCGCTCCAGGATCCTGTAAGGACCCATGTACCTAGGGCTGAGCTTCTTCCTCCGACCACGCACCCGTGAAACTCCATGCATGGGCCGGATCTTCAGAAACACCCGGTCCCCCACCTGGAACTCCACCTGCCGATGCCGGGCGTCATAATACTTAGCCTGTCTACTCTGCGCCTCAAGCATCCTGTCTCTGATCAGCCTCACTTGTGCCTCGGTGTCTTCAACAAACTCTGACCCCAATACCTTCGGATCTTCGTTCTGCACCCATGAGAGTGGGGTCCGGCATCTCCTCCCGTACAAGGCTTCGTAAGGCGCCATCCTGATGCTGGACTGGTGGCTGTTGTTATAGGAGAACTCGACAAGGGGTAAGAGTTTCTCCCACGGTTCCCCGCGGACCAAGATGCATAGCCTCAAAAGGTCCTCCAGCGTCCGGTTGGTGCGTTCTGTCTGCCCGTCTGTCTGGGGGTGGAATGCAGTGCTGAAAGTCAATCGCGTGCCTAAGTAAGCTTGCACGGATCTCCACTCCCTGGAGGTGAACCTGCCATCCCGATCCGACACTATCGTCCTGGGCACACCATGATAACGAATGAACTGCTCCACAAACTTCCGCACCAGTACTCCTACTGAATCATCCTTCCTGATCGGTATAAATCGAGCCACCTTGGTCAACCGATCGACGATTACCCAGATCGAGTCATTCCCTGTCCGAGACCGGGGAAGCCCATGTATGAAGTCCATGGCTATGTCATCAAACTTCCACTCCGGTACCGGGAGTGGCTGCAATAATCCCGCGGGGTTCCTGCACTCCGCCTTCACTAGCTGACATGCCTCACAATGGGTCACGAAGTGTGAGACATCCTTCTTCATGCCCGGCCAGTACATCGTCTTCTTCAAATCAGCCGTCATCTTTGTGATCCCCGGGTGTACAGAATACCGGCTGCAGTGCGCCTCCATCATAATATCCTCCCGGATCTGGCCTCCCTCCGGTATATACACCCATCCTCTGAAGCACACCAGGTCGTCCCTCAGTGTGTAGTCTCCTGCAGTGCCTGCCTCCAGAGCTTGGAAGATGGGCTCTAACTTGGCATCCTGCCTCTGCCCTTCTCTGACTCGGTCTCTGATGTCATCGGTAACGCCTATCGCGGCCAAGTACTCCTCATAGAGCTCAGGATCATCGGACGATACCAGGGTAATGTGCATGTCCTCTAGTCTCTGCAGCAGCTCCATAGACATCAACTGAGGCTCTGCTCCTGCTGTGGCAGCTCTCCTACTCAGTGCATCCGCTACCACGTTCGCCTTTCCCGGGTGGTAATGCATCTCATACTGATAGTCAGAAAGGAATTCCACCCACCGCCTCTGCCTGATGTTTAGTTCCTTATGCGTGTCCACGTACTTAAGGTTCTTATGATCGGAGTATATGTCACAGTGGACTCCATATAGGTAGTGCCGCCATATCTTTAGTGCGAATACGACTGCTCCCATCTCCAGGTCGTGCACTGGGTAGTTCTTCTCATGGGTCTTCAGCTGGCGGGAAGCATAAGCTATGACGTGTCCGTTCTGCATCAGTACTGCTCCCATCCCCTGATATGATGCGTCGGTGTAGACCTGAAATCCCTCCCTCCCCGAGGGAAGAGTAAGAATGGGAGCCGAGGTCAGCCGATCCTTCAGCTCCTGGAAAGCTGTCTGGCACTGCGGGGTCCACACGAACGGTACCTCCTTCTTTGTCAAGGATGTGAGCGGGAGGGCGATTCGAGAGAATCCCTCCACGAACTTCCGATAGTAACCGGCAAGTCCTAGAAAACTCCGTACGTCAGTGGCTGTTTTCAGCTGCGGCCACTCCGAAATAGCTCGAATCTTTGCCGGATCCACTGCCAGCCCGGCTCCGCTGATAATGTGACCTAAGAAGGCCACCTCCTTCAGCCAGAACTGACACTTACTGAACTTCGCATAACGACGATGCTCCCGCAGTCTCTCCAGGGTCAATGCTAGATGTCGCGTGTGCTCCTCCTCCGTCTTAGAATAGATAAGGATGTCGTCTATGAACACTATGACAAACACATCCAAATAAGCCTCGAAGACCCGGTTCATGAGGCTCATAAACGCTGACGGAGCATTCATGAGCCCGAAGGGCATCACGATGAACTCATACAATCCATACCGGCTACTAAAGGCCGTTTTCGGGATATCCTCCTCCTGGATCCGCAGCTGGTAATAGCCTGATCTCAAGTCCAGCTTCGAAAAGTAATGGGCTCCCTCCAGCTGATCGAACAACTCGTCTATCCTGGGGAGCGGATAGGTATTTCGGACGGTCAGCCTGTTTAGTGCTCGATAGTCGATGCACAGGCGTAAGGTGCCGTCCTTCTTCTTTACGAATAGGACAGGGCTCCCCATGATGAGGAACTCGGCCTAACAAATCCTGCTTCCACCAGCTCCTGCAACTGTGTCCGAAACTCCGCCAACTCCTTCGGAGCCATCCGATAAGGGGCCTTGGATACCGGCTTAGCCCCTGGTACCAACTGAATCTGGAAGTCCTTTTCCCTATGCGGAGGTAGTCCTGGCAGCTTATCCGGAAAAATGTCGGCGTAGTCACGAACCACCGGAATGTTAGCAATCAGGTCCTTCTCCTCAGTCATCACGAACAATACTTGATATACCTCGTCCCCTTGCATATGAGCCTTAACGGCCTGAATAGAAGAAAGCAGGCGACGCGAGACCGGTGTAGTACCTTCGAATGTCGCATAAGTATCGTCGTGGCTGAGCACGACCCTCCTTGCCGGGCAATCAATCTGGGCATGGTTCCAGACAAGCCATGTCATGCCCAAGACGAGGTCGAAGTCCGGCATCCTCAGGATCGTCGCCGGGGCCTCGAGTGCCAACCCGTCTATGGTAACCTCCAGGAGGCACTTTTCTGTGGACTGGATCTCCATCCCATTGGGGAGGCGCACCCTCCTGGGTAGTCCCGTATAACATCGAATCTGGTCCAGGTCCTTGACGAAATCCTCCGACACAAAGTTGTGTGATGCCCCCGTGTCGAACAGGGTATGGGCAGGTTTGCCGCACACCATCACCATTCCTAAATCAGTTTTGAAAGAAAAACTCTGGTGTAAGGTTTTCTAACCTAGGTTGTGTAGTAGTTCTATCAACACTTAATATGAGCAAAGAATAAATCCAAGACTAAGATTACTCTCATACCTACAATAACCCTGTCCGGGTTCCGGGGCTGTGCTAAGTCCAAAGCGTAAATCTGCTCCCCATTCTGCCTGCGGTCGCCTCCCTGGTAACCACGACCTCGGCCATATCCTCGGCCTCCGAAATGCTGGGCCGGTGGGCCACCCCGTGGTGCTGGAGGTGGTGCCCCCCTCATAGGGCAGTCTCTCCGGAGGTGTCCCACCTGGTGACAGTGGAAGCACTCCGGCGGGGGATACGCCATACCCCGGGGTCTCTGCATCTCCTGGACCTGGAGAGGTTGAGGTGCCAAGACCACCTGCTCTCTCGGCTCCTGCCTCAACTCCTGACGAGGCTGCTCCTCTGCCCTTCTTCCATCTGGTACGATGCCTCGCCGCTGATCATTTCGGGCCCTCCGGCCCTGGTCCTCCGCTTGCCGTTTCCGGCCCCGAGTGGTGTGCCAGTCGGCCTCAATCCTCTTCGCCATCTCCAAAATCCGGGAGATGGTCCCGTTAGAGACAAAAAGCAGGGCCTCCCTCAACTCCTCTTTTAGGCCCTTATAAAACCTCTTGACGTAACCTGCTTCATCCAGCTGATAGGAGCCCGCATATCGGGCCAAATGATCGAACTCTCGGTGGTACTCCACCACTGTCCTGGTGCCCTGCCTCAGCTGCAAGAAACGCTCCTCCAACTCGTCCCTGGCCGACTGAGGAACAAAGTGCTCCAGCAGCGTGGCCCTGAACTCTTCCCAAGTGATTTCTGCAATCTCTCTATCCGCAAAAGTCGTGTCCAACAGCGTCTTCCACCACCGCTTGGCATGTGACTCCAAGCAAGATACCACTAGGGCCACCCTCTCCTCCCAAGGGCATCGTATCCCAGTCAACATCTCGTACATCACATCCAGCCACTCCTCTGTCCGTACTGCCGACTCTGTCCCCAAGTAAGATGGGGGAGAGAGTCCTCGGAAGGTGCTCATCCAGTTGGCCCCTGGGTTTGGCTGCTGGGCTGGGGCTTGCTGAGCTCGGAAGGCCTCAAGGATAGCTGTAAGGGTCTGCCCCATGTCTGACTGGAGGAAAGGCGTGGGGACCATGGGAGGTGGTGCAATGTCTGGAGTCTGCTGAGCTCCACCTTGTGGGGTGGGCTGAGCTGGGGGCTGCAAAACGAACTACATTAGTAGATAATCGACTCAATGCCTAATGAAAGTGGACAACTTACATGTGATTTCCCCTGTATGGGCACACCACTGCTTCCGCTGCTTAGTTTGTCCCCAAACTAAACCCGCACGGGGGTGACCCAGGGTTGTGGACGGCTACTTTTCGATCAAGGTTTGCTTTGATACCACTTGTAAGACCCCCTTTTTTTTTCTTTTTCGAACACCGGGGTCTTAGGCCCAGAACCGCCGTTTTGCGGTGACCCCTTCACGCCCTGAAGAGTCATCACCACAAGGCGCCGATTCTGCCGGCCATCTCGATCATATAAAAGTAGCAAAATAATGAAGTGAATGTAAGGTATCTGTCCACAGAGAATCACATGATATAATAAATATAACTCCACGAAGGGAGTGTCCACAGAAAACAACATCAGAGTAGCAAAACGGGCTTATGCCCGGTACATCAAATCCTCACTACAAGATCTCTCATATGGAAACAAAAGTGGAAAACTGCTCAGGGTCGAGACTCACGGTCCCGGCTGTGTGAACTCCGGAGCTAGACTGCCCCACCTCCAAGCGCACCGGTCTCTGGGGCTTCTCCTCCATGCTGGTCTCCGCGATCCCCTAAATGATGCAGTTCGAAAACCGTTAGTCTAAAAGACTAAGTCCTATCATCCCCCACCCCTTCCCCCACGGCTCCTAGGCACCGAGCGGAGAGGAAGAAAGGGGAGGACTTGAAGGTGGAGAATATCAAAAGCAGATGGCAGCGGTCCTATTCTAGCAAATTCTATAACATATAAAGACAATAAACTGTAAACTGAAATGTAACCTTCACTTATGTGGAAAAACACATAAGCCAAGGGGTCTTTTGCAAGGCTCCCATCGTATAAAAAGTCCCATACCGATTTATACGTTGGGGTGTCGGTGGTCAGACAGCAGTAACTAAATATATCAAAATTAACCTTAATTTATGAACTTGCCCACACAAGCTTATAGACTAAGGGGTCATTTTGCAGGTCCTAAGGTATAAGCGTCTCATTCCACTTATACTTTAGGTGTCAAGGTTAAGGGTAACGATTATGCCATGACATGCAAGTGGGTATGATGGACATGCAAGTGCAACACACACACCCGACTCTGTGCACACAGACCTTTAGTTCCCCCTTTCTGGAGCCGTAACCTCCCAGGATACCTCCGTAGTGGCAGACGGAAGCGGTGGGTTGGGCCTCGCCCACCTCTAAACCAGTAAAGCACTACCGGTCAGACCTATCGTACGCCTCAACGCTTGGTGCACGAAGCGGACTCCTGCGTACTCTTGCCGGCTGGCTCACCGGACTTCTGTTGGCGAAGTGCTAACCACACTTGCCGAGTCAACGTATTGGCGTCGGTGCATCGACCCTCCAATACCGAAGACCCACCACCTTAATTTACTTTCCTTTTATTCACATGCAAATTTAGCGTGATCAAACCCGAGCCGAAGCTCCCCGGACCAACACGTCCGTCACAAACAATCGAGCCGAAGCTCCCCGGACCCAAAGTCCATCTTTAACCATCCGAGCCGAAGCTCCCAACTAACATCCCGTGCCATCAGTGTCTGTGAAATGTGCAACCCTAATTACTAAGTTACTCTTTTCAGCTTGTTAAACAGTTTACGTTAACCCAGGACTGCCCCCGGTATTCCCTGTGAAGGGCTCTCAAGGGGCACTAGGAACTGTGTTGGGATTACGCCCAACGTTCCCTTTCGCAAGGTACTTATTTTATTATTGGTTGATTCCCTTACCCATTATTTTCTCATGTTTCGATACGCTAATCCTAGGGTGATTTGACTCCAACTCTCCTTGGGTAGGACGATCTTTCGTCGGACCCGAACGCCTTTAAACCCTAGACAGACCACACCCTACTCACTCATCTTCCAAAGATGTAGCCCATTCCACTTGTCCTTACAGCAAACCATCAAGACCCATCATACGTGCCCTAATTCATATCCAAATGAAATCCTGTAGTTTTGCTATATGCAGACCACTTAAGCTACGTGACCCGTAAAAAGGGAAGTACATGAAATACTCATCCAGTACCCTTATGATAATTATTAGAGGTCTATTATGATAAATATAGACTAAATTCAGAAAATCATATTTTTCCCAATTAATCTACTATTTATTGAATTTTCCTCAAAAACTAGGCCATAGTCAATTTGAACATGAACCATAAGATTTTCTCAGGTAATGGCCTCCTAAAATTTGTATTCACTAAATAACAGAGAAATATTATTGGTTGCCAACTTTCATAATTTTCCAGATAGTTCTTGACCTCTAAAGGATTTATTTAAGTAATTCCTAAAATCAAATATAATGAAGGAAGTGCCACAAATATGTCTCCAATAATTATGTAAAACTTACTAGGGCTTTATAAGGAACTAGAAACATCATGATGAAGAAATTAAAATTTTTCAGACAATCTAAATGTCATTAATAAATTTTCCAAAGTTTCATAGAATTAAATAGTTAAAGAAGCAGCTACCAAATATCATTCTTCAACAATTCCATAAAAATTTACAGAGATGGGTATCATGACTATAAGCCCCTTTGCTAAGTTTCATCAGGTTTAATCAAGTATATTTTTCTGCAAAAATTCTTAAGTGAAAATTGTAAAATATGACTTTGTGAATAAAGTACCACAAATATTCATCCAAAATTTATTATAAAATTTCCAGAGATATGTATACCCTAAGCAACTACCCATTCAAAAACTCAGGCCTTTTCAGAAAGTTTTGGTATTAGATCTTATGGTTTCAAAGCTAGTGCCCTAAACTAGGGTTATGGATTTAAGGGGTCTTAAGTCTTCCAAAAGCCCTAAAATTTTAACCACAGGACCATAGCAACCCTATGGACATCATTCCCAAGTTTCAAGTCCACCCAAGGTCTTTTGACCCCAGTTTTCTTCAAACCCTAGAGATTTACCCTAAAGGGCCTACCCTAACATTCTAGGGCTACCCTAGTCCAATCCACTCCAAACTCCATAAGTGAGTGTAAAAAGTCAAATTATATCTGTGGCCAAAATTTCAGCCTCTGTTGAGGTGATTTGGTCACTCAAAACCAAAAGTGCCACTTTTGACCAAAATGCCCTTCATAGGGTATAAATAGGGTTGGGTCAAAACCTATTCAACACACATCCAAATCAAATGAAATTTTATACAGGAACCTAATTGGAGCCCAGGGACCACTCACCAAAATTTGGGAGGGTTTGGATGTGTTTAGGGCACCTATTTAATTTATCTAATAATTATTAAATATTTACCAAAACTATAGAAATATTTTCCCCAAAAATTTCCATTTTTGGGCAAGCCCTAGGTATGTCTAGGATAGACTCTCTGCCAAAAGTTCAGCCAATTTGGGCTTGGGGTGAAGAGTGGGCACTCAATTTAGTGACTGCCTAGCCCTAAGGGTATGTCCCACTAAAATGGGTGCCCTGGTCTAACCAGTGACCCAAAAGGGTCCAAACAATTTTTGCTGCAAACTAGACACCCTAAGCTACAATGTTCATGTTGGGCAAATTTCCAATCAGGGTCCCTAAGTATTTTTAAAAATTAAATACATTAAATACATCCAGTATGACAGAAATGAAATGATTCTTATTTAATTCCTATAGTATTTGATCTGATGCCGCGCGAATCTTGGCGCAGATCGACGGCATCTGGTCATCGTCCCCACTGAGCCAACGACTGAGATTTGTTCTGCCTGGAGCGACTTCCAAGCCCTGCCGCCGGCGATCCAGCCCCTTCCCCGGCCGGCCACCGCCACCAACACCTCCGTTGAGGTGGTGGCTATCATCAGGCGGCGGCTCCGCCGCCGGAGAGGCGTTTTCCGGCGGATTAAGCAAGAAATTTTCTTGCCGAAACCAGGAGAAATCCCGGATTCAATCGGGCTCAATTGAGCCCGAAACTCAAGCCTAACGATTCCTAGGATCTACCCGCGAGTTAAGGAGAGGAGGAGGACCTTCCTGGCGGCCTGGATGCGAGAGGAGCGGCGGGATGCCATTGGCGACGGCGGCAGCGCTCGGCTTCTGCAACTGCACAGTGGAATGGCTCGTCTCCTCCAGGTAAGTGCTCCAAAATGATCCCCTCGGCTCCCTGAAGGTGTTTAAATGGCAATTGGGGGAGGGGAGAGGCTGGTTCTTCAATGGCCATTATCACCATTAATGGAGTGGCTCGAGTTGTGTGGAGGGGGGCTGAACCCACCCCTTGGTGGCCGGGAAATGGCTGGAATCAACTCCTCTCCCCTAGAGGAGTTGATTACAGCCATCACTGGTGGCTGTTGGCCTTCCTTGGCCGGCTTCTCTCTTCCCTTTCCTCTTCCCCATTTTCTCTCTCCTCCATTATCATGGAGAGGAGCTCTTTTCTCTCTCCTAGTCACCTCTGGTTGACTAGTCAACCCCACAAGCTAAAGGCAGCCCACTGGATTATGATGATCATGGGAATGGGTTTGGCCTAAGGGAGAAGTGGCTTGAGCTTGGGTTAGCCCTTTTTGGGCTAAGTTGACTTGACCCTCAATGAGGGTTGACTTGGTCAGTTTGACCATCTAGGCTGACCCCATTGGGTCCTGGGTGATTCATTGGCCTCCCCTAAGGTCTATGTAGGGTTGGGTAGGGTTGACTTGGCACCTTAAAGGTCACTTGACCCTTGGTAAGGTCACTTTGACCATTTTAGAGCTAGAGTTGACTTGGGCCAACATGACCATTAGGGTCCACCCCTATGGATCCTTGGTGACCCATTGACTTCCCTTAGGGTCTAGGTAGGGTTATGTGGGGTTACCCTGCACTTTGGAGGTCACATACCCTTAGTATGGGTACTTTGACCAGATTAGGGCTTGAGTTGACTTGGGTCAACCTGGCCTCTAGGGCTGACCCCAATGTGTCCTTAGTGACTCATTGACCTCACTTTAGGGTTAGGAGGGCATAGGTGGGGTCCTAGGAGTGGGTCTATTGGCCCTAAGTAGGCTAGGTTGACCCATTCAGGGCTAGGGTTGACCTTGGTCAACTGGGCCTCTTGGGTTGGCCCTAATGGGTCCTTTTGGCTCTAATGGGTCTCCCAAAATGTTTGGGAGTGTTGTGGTAGGGTCTTGGGGTCATGGTGAAGCCTCATTGTCATCCTAAACTATTGTTCAGAATTCTACTATCTGCAGACCATGGTGATCCCTACCTTGGCCTCCTATCTCTTGGCCCATTTCTGGCTTCCCAGGGTTTTGTCATGACCTAGTCATGGCCAAAACCACTCTTAGCGGTCTCTGGAGAGGAGTTGCTCCAGATGCTTTTGATTCCAGTTAGGAGGCGTCTTGTTCAGGGAGCAAAGGGAGCATTGTTCCGGGTTTGCCCGGGAACGGAGCTGGTTCAAAAGCAGCGGAGGTGGTTAGCCATGATCAGGTTCTTCGGAGATCGAAGAGGATCAGTAAGCCACCAGCTCGATATTGTGAAGGGAGCACGGCGGACTTGGTCCCGTGTTTCCTTGTCAGCCCTCAGGTCGAGCAAGGGACTTCTGGCTGTGATGACCCCACTAGAATCAAGGAGGTGGTTGACACCAAGTCTGAAGAGGTGACTTCTCTCAGAGGCAACGAGGCTTGGGCTTCTGGGTCCAAGGAAGTTGGTGATACTCCTGTGATGCATGAGTGGAGGTTGAAGCTGAAGAAGTCAGAGGGAAGCATGGCTCCTTTTGGGAGATGCTGGAGGGCTCCCTCATGGTCCATGATATGCGGGGCGAGGACTATGTCTTGGACATCTCTTCGTAGATGCTATCGGAAGGACCAGGTGCAAGGTTACGGGAGATGCTGGAGTTATTCACCACTTCTCACTTCAAGGGGGAGTGTTGAATTCTGTGAAGTGAAAGTGGGTGAATGGAAGGCTTGGGAAACCTATCCACGCGGACTACGCGGACTGGGTTGGCGGACTGCTAGGTCGGCAGGGATGTTGCAGGCGGTTTGCTCTGTGGCGGCCTGGGCGGTCTGTTCGCGCGGACTGCGCGGACAGCAGCGGCGGTCTGACAGGCCAGTGTATGCTCAGCAGGAGGTTTACTCCCAGGAAGTAACCGGGCGGATAGGAATATTATCCGCGGAGTCCGGCTTGAAGCGGACTGAAGAACTGGAGCTTGGCAGACCGGTTTGGCAGATGCCTTGGTCTTGCTCTAGTGAAGCGGCAAGTGGAAGCCGCGGAGACCGCCGGTCAGCGCGGACAGGAACTGGAGGTCGCCCGGTATGGCGGGCTAGATCCAGTGTCCGCCTGTAAGTGCGGACTGGCCCTTGCGGCCAGTGGGCTGGACTTGGTGGGAATTGAACCAAGTCCAGGAGGCTCAGTCCGGGGAGATCGCGCAGTGGAGCGCGGGCTGGTTTCTCAGTCCGCCAAGCTTAGTAGAAGTGCTGTTGCCTTGTGTGCTAGCTTGGGGATATGTGGACTGGAGGATTGCTTGTGCAGGAGCGTGCGGACTGGAGCCGGAGTCCGCTGAGTCCGGTTGAGCCTTGTGATGAGGTTATGGACTCAAGGAAGCGGACTAGGAGTTCGCTGTGTACGCGGACTGGATCGGCGTGTCCGCTGAGTCCGGCAATGCCTTGGTGATTAGGCAATGGACTTGGGATATGCGGACGGAAGCCGGGTGTCCGCTGAGTCCGGCAGGTGCCTTGATGGCGAGGCTGCGGGCTCGGGTTTTGCGGGCTGATGCCTTGTCCGCAGAATGGCGGACACGGCCTTTGTGGAGTCCGGCTGTGGTGGTCCTGGCTTGGTCTCTGGTGGCAAGGCGGACTGGATATTGGAGTCTGGCCTTGGAGAAGCTGGGGCGGACTGGCTATCTGCACAGGAGCGGCGAACTGGAAGGTGTGTCCGCGAGCTGTGCGGACACACTTGTTCTAGCTGCGGGTTATGGCGGTGATCCTATCGGCTAGGGCGGTGACCATACTCATCGTCGTGCCTATAAATAGGACTCATGTCACATCAGGAGACAGAGGAACCTGGACCGAAGTAAGTGAACAGTATTTGAGCTCGCGTAAGTTGCTGCGGTCTGGACTTTGTGTCCGCGCGGTTTGGAGTTGACCCGGTTGTGCTGTGCAGGTTGTGCGGATAGCGCTGGAAAGCCAGGACTTGGCTCTGATTGCGGTCAGGGTCAGTGCGGACTCTGCGGTTAAGCAACAGGCGGTAAACAGCAGGTCGCGGATAGCGACCATGCGGTCTTCTCTTTGGCGACTTGGTTCGGGGTTCAGGAAGTCGCCTGCTTCAGGCGGACTGTTCCTTTCGGTGACGCAGCTTGTGCGGTCTGGCGGCGTGCAGACCGGCGGTGAAGAGCTAAGCATTGGAATAAGGGTGAGTCCGCGCGGCTTGGGTTGCGGTCTGGCGACCTGGCGGACTGAGCGGACTCCACAGCAGTAGGTCGGCGGCTTGTTGATTGAGTCCGCGCGGCTTGTTTTTTGTTCTTGTCTTTGTAACTGTCTCTGCTCTCCCGGTGTTGGTTTTTTGGTGAAGCATGTCTCGCCATGTATGTCTCGCCTTGTAAAGAAGTTTGCTCTTGATCAATAAAGAAGCTTGTGCTGCATGTGTTGCTGGTTGTTACTGCTTTATTGAGATAACCCCTGCTAACTCCACGATCCGGGAAGACTTTCAACATTATAAGTGGGCGTATTCTCCTTCGGTTTGTTGAGTTTTCAGCAGGGTATCCAAGGGGGCGTCTGCGGTTTGTTGAATTTTAACACGAATGATATATCTGGTCTTGTGACTGTTAGGTAGATCAATTTTCCCACAACGCGTCGATAGTATTCCGGGTTTTGGAGAAGTAGATCAGCATCAGAGGCATGAGCACATAGCTTGTGATTTGCATCCATCGGAGTAATTGTCGGCTTGCATCCGGACTGACCAGCGTCTTTGAGGAGGTCAAGACAATATTTCTGTTGGGAGAGGACAAGTCCATCTGGACATCTTGCGACCTCAAGACCGAGGAAGTAGCGAAGATGCCCCAAGTCTTTTGTCTGAAACACGGTGCTAAGGTGTTGTTTGACCGCTTGAATCCCCTTCGAGTCATCCCTAGTAAGTAGGATGCCGTCAACATAAATTAACAGAAGAACAGTTCCTGTTGCCCGGTGTCAAGTGAATAGGGAGAAGTCTGTTGAGCTCCGAGTGAAACCCATGTCCCGAATAACCTTACTGAACTTGTCAAACCACATCTGAGGGGATTGTTTGAGACCATAAATGGATTTCTTCAGAAGACACACACGAGACTCCCCCGTGATCGCAAACCCGGGAGGTTGGTGCATGTAGACGGTTTCTTGAAGATCATCATTCAGGAACACATTTTTGATATCCAGCTGATGAAGGGGCCAGTGGCGATGCACGACCACTGAGAGAGGAACGCGAACGGTGCTGAGCTTGGCCACCGAAGAGAAGGTTTTCTCATAGTCATGGCCCTGTTGTTGAGTTAAGCTACTGTCCACCAGGCGGGCCTTCAGATGGTCAATGGTGCCATCAGGAGCGTGTTTGATGACGAAAACCCACTTACACCCAACGGGTGTCTAACCGGAAGGTAAAGGGATGAGGACCCAGGTTTGGTTAGACCAAAGGGCCGTCATTTCTTCGTCCAGAGCGGCCCGTCATCTGGGATGTTGAAGAGCCTCCTGCACAGAATTAGGCACAGAAATAGAGAATAATGATGTGGCAAAGTGATGAAGTGGTGGGGAGAGGAGATGAAGAGAGACATAATTCGTCATGGGATGAGCGGTGGAGACTAGAGCTGGAGCAGCAGGTCGAGGAGCATCATAGGTTGAAGCCGACTGTAGTAGGGCAACGAGATGAGAAGAGCGGCGAGAATAGACCTGGAAGACAGACGGCTTGGGAAGAGCTGGAGGCTGGGCAGGAGGGAGAGATGGTGGAGAAAGGTGCACGGCGGGCTCAGGAACAAGTATGACTGGGCGCACGACGGGCTCCGGAAAAGGTATGACAGGACGCACGACGGGCTCAGGAAAAGGTGCTGGATCCGGAGTAGAGAAGAAAGGAAGATCCTCCCGGAAGGTGATATCAGCAGAAATAGTCACCTTGTTGGTAATGGGCGAATAACACACGTAGCCGTTTTGAGTGCGCAAATAGCCCACAAAGACAGATTTGGTCACACGAGGATCCAACTTGTCCGTAGACTGGCCTAGGGTGTGAACGTAGCGCGTACACCCAAAGATGCGGGGAGTAAGAGAGAAGGCCGGAGTGGAGGGAAATAGGATATTGAACGGAGTAGCATTGTGGAGGATAGAGGACGGGAGAGCCACATCAAGGATATGGCTATTTTTATGCTCCGCGAAAACATTCTGCTGAGGGGCATAAGCCCACGACGGTTGGTGAATGAGCCCAAACTCAGAGCAGAGGTTTGCGAAATCATGGTCAGTGTACTCGCGCGCATTATCTGTGCGAAGAGTTTTGATGGGCACGGAGAATTGAGTGCGAGTCTCAAGCAAGAAGGCCAAGAATATGCGGGGAAGCTCGAAACGATCACGAATGAGGTACAACCATGCCATTTGGGAATAGTCATAAATAAAAGTAAGAAAATAACTGTAGCTAGAAATAATAGGAATCTTGTACGGGCCGCATATATCGGAGTGTACCAAAACAAAAGCAGCAGAGCTCCGAGTACAATGAGGTGGAAAAGATGAACGAGACTGTTTGCCAAAAATACATATTTCACACTGAAAAGCAGGAAGAGAGATATCAGGGAGAGCCTTCTGTAGGACAGGGAGAGGAGCATGACCAAGACGCCAATGCCAATCCTCGGAGGAGACGGATGCGGGGAGAGTAGGAGAGTCATCAAGAAGATAGAGCCTGTTCTGCAGTCGCCCCGTACCAATGATAGTCTGCGTCTGCTGATCCTGTATCAAAAAAGAAGAAGTAAATGTCACAGAGCAATGTAAGTCAGCAATGAGGCAAGCAACAGTAAGTAAATTGAATGGAGTGCCCGAAACATGAAGAACCGAGCGCAGGGAAAGTGAATAGGTGAGAGGAATATCAGTACAGCCAGAGACAGGGACAGCTGCCCCATTAGCCACAGTAATGCACTTCGGATAAGGAGAGGACAAGTACTGAGGCGGTTGAACAGAGGTGGTGTGATGAATGACACCAAAATCCACAATTCATCGGGTGCCAGTGGAGAGGCAGGCGATACCTTCATTGGAGATGGAGGCAGCGAAGGCAACCGAGGCAGGCGGGCGGCTGATCAGGCCCTGGAGATGCTAGAGCTGACAGAGAACCTCTTCAAGGTTAGTACGAGGGGTAGAGGAGTCGTGTTGGGTATTGTATCCACAACATACCAAATTTGAAGAAGCCCCTGAACAAGATAAGGTAAATAGGCAATGTTTTTGACAAAATATTTCAAGTGCTTGCAGTTATTCCACGCTAAGTGCACACCAATGTCAGGGTGCAGTAGGTCAATATACACGGGTCTGCACGACGTAATCCCTCGTTGAGCAGATCAGTGTGTTGGCCTACGTGTACTCTCTCTATTGGAGTGTACTTAATTTCAAGTACAGGGCTGTGTTAAGGCAAGAGCAGACAAGGAGCAAGGATTGGTCAAGGAGCAGCTCTTGGATGGAAAGATGAAAAATCATCTAAGTAAGAATCGACGAGAATCACCAAGTGATTCTCGCCGATTCGGCGAGAATCACTAGTGATTCTCGCCAAATCGACGAGAATCACTGGCTGATTCTCACCGGCTATATCAGAGTGCAATTAAGTCAGATTCGACGAGAATCACTTTGTGATTCTCGACGATTCGACGAGAATCACAGGTGATTCTCGCCAATTTTGACTTGGGCATTTTTCTGGAACTCCCTGAACCGGATTCTGCGGCTGGCACTATTTTGAACCGGATTTCGGGTTTCTACTTGTGTGACCCACAACGGTCATATTGAAAGTGTCTACAGTATATATACAGGTATTTTTTGAACAGTAAGAAGAGATATATAGAAAGAAGCCGAGCGACAATCTTGACCTAAAATCGCGAAACTGCTCCGCCGTCGCCGTCGCCGCTCGCGCTAGTTGGTCGCCGCTCTTGATCGAGATTTCTTCGTGATCTTCCGGCGATAGAAGCTTAGCCAAGCTTAGAGTCTCACGCGTCTATCCAGAGATCCCTTGTCTCTCGGTTTGTTGATCGGGAAAAACTTCCCCGTCCGAATCGATCGAGACGATCGATCCTAGAGTGACCGTTGGTAGACTTAGCTAGCTTCGCTACGAAGTTTGGATCTCCAAAGAACAGCAGGCACACATCATTGTTGCCGCCGATCCCGTGAACCTAGCCGCCGCCCATCTTGCCGCCGCCGGTTCCGGGGAGATTCTCTCCAAGAGAGATCTAGGGTTGTGGACTCTTCGTGGACTTCAAGAACACGTCGTCAACGAAGAGGGACACCGTAGTCTCCAAACGTAGTTTGTATTTCTTGTACATTCTATTTTATTTTTGTTGTGAAGGAATGTTGGTTCCTAGTTGTAAGGGTTGGGTGCAACCCGGTTTGTGGGAGTGTTGACTCCTACGTGTGGAAGGGTTCCTTCCGATAGTGCAAGGATTGAATTTCAATCCTGTTGGAGAAGTGACCGAGTCGTCCCTGGTTGGGATATAGGTCGAAGGGGGAAAGTGGATGTACCCAAATCGGGGAACCACTATAAATAGCTTGTGTACTCTGTTGTGCTGTGTTGTTTTAGTTTCGTGTGCAGGTACTATTTAAATTCCGCAAAAACGCTGCACGTCACCTATTCCCCCCCCCCCCCATAGGTGAAGATAGTTGACACTAGGTGGACTTTCAAGTGGTATCAGAGCGAGGTTACTCATCAAAAAGGTTAACACCTTGAGTTGAATCCTGCCGCTAGTGTCAAGAAGAAGGCAAACATCTACTATGGACGGGCTCAAGTTCACTGGCAAGATCCCCGTGTGCACCAGGCTCAACTTTCCTATCTGGAAGGAAAGGATCAGATTCTACATGGAGGCAGTTAATCCCAGATTCTTCATGATCGTGGAGGAGGGACCTTATGTCCCCACTAAGGTATCCACCATTGATCCTACCAAGAAAGTGCCGAAGAAACTTTCTGAAATGGACAAGGACGAGATGGTGCTAGTGGAACTTGACAAGAAGACGCAGAACATTCTGGTCAGCGCAGTTGATGACTCAATGATGCAGAACTTCTGCAACTACAGGACATCACAGGAGATCTGGCATTGCCTGATCATCCTAATGGAGGGGACTGATGAATTGAGAGATGATCGGAGATCCCTCCTGAACCAGAAATATGAGGCCTTCAGACAAGGGCCTAAGGAAGAGATCGGAGTCACCTACGAGAACTTCCTCAAGATTGTCAACGCTCTCAAAGGATACGGAAGAGTGTTCACTAATGGTGAACTCAATGATAAATTCCTTAGGTCCCTTACTAAGGAATGGGACACAAAGATCTGCGCCATCCGAGAGTTTGGCAGACTAGCTGAAACAGACCCGCAAATTCTGTTTGGGAAGCTAATGTCCTATGAGCTTCAACTGAACACCAGGAAAGCAGAAGAAGAAGCAGAGAAGGCTGCAGCCAAAGAAAAGACTGTGGCTCTAAAAGCCAGTCACTCCAGAAAAGGCAAGGGTGCGGGTTCATACCGTGCCAGGAATAAGGATGAGGAGGAGGACTCCGAGCCATGCTCCTCCAGCTCAGAGCTGTCGGAGGAGGATTTCTCCCTCATCACCCGAGAGTTCAAGAAGTTCATCAAGATGAGGAATCAAAGAAAGAAAGACGGCTCCTCCTCCAGGCATCAGAAGAAAAATTATTCTTCTGACAGGTATGCTTCTAAACCGAACAAACATCGCTCTTCTGACATTATTTGCTTTGGATGCAATAAGCCAGGACACGTCGTGGCCGACTGCTATCAAGGCAAGAGAGAAAAAGGGAAAGGAGAGGAGCACAAATCATCTAGAGATAATAAGAAAGAGCGGAGCTACATCGCCAAAAGGCCAAAGACACTGAGTGAGTCTGATGCTTCAGACTCCAGTGATGATGAGGAAGCCTACTTCGGGCTGGTGGGTCGCTCCGACTTAGAAGGAGAATGTCCCCCATTTACTGGGAAGGTAAAAGCTCACACCCCTCTCTCCGACTCTGACTCTGATCCTAAGTCTCAGGATGATGAACCTGAGGATAGCCTTTCGGCCCGTGAAGCTGAGCTCCTCGAGAAGTATGAGCTTCTGCTCAACACTTTCGAGGAGTGCCGTAAGAGATTGAAGGCTGAGAAAAAGGAAGTAAAATTCCTTAAGGGTGAGTGTGTTTCCCTAAGGGAAGAGGTCACCAGTTTGATTTCTCTCCGACAGGAGCACCTTGACCTGACTTCAAAGCACTCAGAGTCTCTTAAGCTCCTTGATCTTAAGCAGGAGGAAGTCGACAAGTTGGAAGAACAACTTGCGGCAGAAAGAAAGATCGTCAAGAGTTTCTCTATGCCAAAAACTGTTCTTCCAGTAGTTGATACCTTCTCTGCTCAGGCCAAAGGAGCTGGCTTGGGGCATGTAGGGGTATCTGGTTCCTCATCCAGGAGAAACAAGAACCAGAGGAAGAATAAGGCCGCCAAGAAGGCCTCTGCTGATGAAAAGGGAAAGGCTCCACTTAGTCCTGTCGCGTTCAGAAAGCCTGGCTTTCCTTGCAACCAACATGACTTTGAATCAACATTTGGCCATCATTTCCGGCCCTCGGTTACAAAGCCAAAGAGCTGATATGACGGTTGGACCTTTCCCCGGAACTTCGGTGAGAGTGCCTTCAAGGCACCTTATGAGGAAATCCACATGAGAAATTATGGTCAATTCTCTAGCGGCCATAATGGAAAACAGGCACCAAAAACCAAGCCTGTTATACAGAAGGTGAAGAAGTCTTGTGACTGCAATCACTGTGAGGCCACCACCTCCAGATCCAAAGCCCCGGCTGTACCCACCGTTCCCAGGGTAAGACAGGAGCCTAGGAAGAGGTATAACAGATTTGACTGTTGGTGCTGTGGCAAAGTCGGTCACTTTGTCGTGGATTGTTGGTTTAATCCAAGGTATCACGAGACTCCCTATGTTAGCAATGCGAGGCCGACCACTCGTAGGGTTAACCAACCGAGGGGGAGTATGCTAACCAGGAATCTAGGACCCAAGTTCGATTGGGTTCCTAAGGGAAATTAATTTTGTTTTACAGGAATGTCCAAAGGCCACCAAAACACCAATCTGGTACTTGGACAGTGGATGCTCCCGGCATATGACTGGGACAAGAAGCCTGCTGCGTGATTACACTCCAGTCGAGAATCGACCCAAAGTCATCTTTGGAGGGTCAGATCGAGGAGTCACCAGAGGTTACGGTATGATTTCCAACGGCATAATCTCTATCACCAACGTGGCTTATGTTGAAGGGTTAAACCATAACCTGATCAGTGTAAGTCAGTTATGTGACAAAGGTTATGACGTTAAGTTCTGCAAGGATAAATGTCTGATAATTTCACGTATCTATTATGAGACGGTATTATCGGGCATTAGGAGCAGAAATATCTTCTGCTTAGATTTTCTCAGTTTAGATTCATCTACCCCCGTATGCCTTGTGGCAACAGGCAGTGCATCTCTTTGTGAACAATGGCACAAGAGATTGGCACATATTAATTTCAAAACAATTAGTATGCTGTTTTCTAAAAACTTAGTAAGGGATGCTCCCGTTATCAAGTGCATCAAAGATAGCCCCTGTCCTGCATGCCAGATGGGCAAACAGACTCGGGCTACCTTTAAGAGCATTGCAGACAAAGACTCTTCCCGATGTCTTTACCTTCTACATATGGACTTGTTTGGTCCAATGCAAGTTCATAGCTTGGGAGGCAAGTCCTATACGCTAGTGATAGTTGATGATCATTCTCGGTTTACATGGGTGTTCTTCTTAAAACGAAAGTCGGATACGTTTGACATCTTCATTAGTTTTGTCAAGCAGGTTCAGAACGAATTTAACTGCCCAGTGGTCAAAATCAGAAGTGACCATGAAACAGAATTCGAATCTGGTGCTATGACAGAGTTCGGTGAAGAACAAGGTATCTTTCATGAGTTTTGCTCCCCACGCACTCCTCAACAAAATGGAGTTGCGGAGAGGAGAAATAGAACTCTCATTGAGGCCTGCACGACAATGTTGAAAGACGCTTCTCTCCCAGAATACTTCTGGGCAGAGGCTGTCAACACAGCTTGTCATGTACAAAACTGAGCATTGATCAACAAGCATCATCGTAAGACGCCTTACGAGCTACTGAAAGGCAGGAAACCAACCATGTCCTACTTGAGGATCTTTGGTTGCAGATGCTATGTACTGAATAATGGGAAGTACCCGCGTACTAAATTTGGTGAAAAATGCTTCGAAGGCATATTCATGGGCTATAGTTCCCACAGTCGGGCATATAAGGTCTTTAATAAGAAAACCCTAGTGGTAGAAGAATCAATTAATGTTGTATTTGATGAAGGAAGTTTGCTTAACAGCAATTCTTCTAGTGGAATTCTTGAAGATGCAGGTGCACGACTTGAACAGCTGGATCTCAATGAGACCGCTAAAGATGAAACTCCTAAGTACGTCAATGTTTCCACCTCCACGTCATCTGGGAATGTTGAAGATCAAAATGGAACAATTCTCTTAGAAGAAGGATAAGCCCATGAAGTAGTCGAAGCTCCAGACGCCAGACTTCTAGAGCTCCGACACGTGAGGGATCATCCTAGAGATCAGATCATCGGAGATCCTTGTGTCGGTGTCAGAACTCGAAGAGGTACTATTAACGAAGTTTTGCATCTTAGCTTCCTGTCACAGGTTGAGCCAAAGAAGTTCGACGAGGCGAACAATGACACGGCATGGATTTTGGCCATGCAAGATGAACTACATTAATTCGAACGATGCAACGTTTGGACGCTAGTTCCCAGACCACACAAGCAGAATGTGATTGGCACCAAGTGGATCTTCAGAAACAAACTGGATGAACATGGTGTCATCATAAAGAACAAGGCCATGCTGGTGGCTCAAGGTTACAGACAGGAGGAGGGGATTGACTTCGACCAGACCTTTGCTCCGGTAGCAAGGCTCGAGGCAATCAGATTGTTCCTGGCGTATGCTTCGCACAAAGGATTCACAGTCTATCAAATGGATGTGAAATCAGCATTCTTGAACGGAGACCTGAAAGAGGAAGTATACGTCGCTCAACCCCCGGGTTTTGTCAATCCTACTTATCCCAATCATGTTTATTTCTTAATAAAGCTTTATATGGTTTAAAACAAGCTCCACGAGCTTGGTATGAGACTTTATCTAGTTTTCTTCTTGAGAACAGGTTCTCTAGAGGTAAAATAGATAAGACATTATTTCTCAGGAAAGTCAAAGGCAAGATTTTGCTGGTGCAAATCTATGTCGATGACATTATATTCGGCTCAACGGACAACAATCTCTGCAAACGGTTTTCTAAACTTATGCAAGGAAAGTTTGAAATGAGCAGTATGGGAGAGCTCAAGTATTTCTTGGGACTTCAGGTGAAACAGTCTGAGGATGGAATCTTCATCTCTCAGACGAAGTTCACAAATGAACTCCTTAAGAAATTCGGTATGGAGAATGCAACCTCTATGAGGACTCCAATGGGATCCACTATGTCTCTGGATAAGGATGAGAAAGGTAAACCTTTCGATGAAACCAAATACAGAAGCATCATTGGATCCCTGCTCTACCTTACTTCCAGTAGACCGGATATCATGTTATCCACATGTGTTTGTGCCAGATATCAGGTGAACACTAAGGAATCTCACTATCTCGCCGCAAAGCGAATTCTAAGATACCTTAAAGGTACTCCCAATCTTGGCTTGTGGTACACGAGAAACAATGATGTCGAGCTAATAGGCTTTTCAGATGCTGATTTTGCAGGAAGTAGGGATGACAGGAAAAGCACTTTCGGGACGTGTTAATTCCTCGGAAGAAGGCTTATCTCTTGGAACAGCAAGAAGCAGAATTGTGTAGCTACCTCCACAGCAGAGTCTGAGTACATCTCGGCTGGCAGTTGTTGCGCACAACTCCTATGGATTAGAAACCAGTTAGCCGACTACGACCTTCAGTTCAAGGAAGTGCCGATGTACTGCGACTCCTCCAGTGCTATTGCGATTGCCAACAATCCAGTATCGCACAGCAGAACGAAGCATATTGAAGTACGCTACCACTTCATTCGGGAGCACGTGGAGAACAAGGACATCTCTCTCTGTTATGTCCCCACGGACAAGCAGATTGCAGATATATTCACAAAGCCCTTAGACGAAGCCAAGTTCAGTCTTTTTAAAACTGAATTGGGAATGCTAAACTATGAGGAATGAAGACTACAGAAGCTCCAGACTCGTGCAAGAACTGAGGGGGTGCAAGGGGTCAAATACTACAGACCTAGATTTGCAGAAGCCGAAAAGGGGGAGATTACCCTCTCGGCTAAGACTAAGGTGGCTCTAAAGTTTGCCCGCACGAAATTGGTATCGGTAATGAATATCTCTCTCACCTTATTTCAAGGTTATGATTTTCATTCCCATACGCTTTATTCACCTTAGCTTGTAAGGTTTAGGCTTCTTCAAATAGGGGGAGATTGTTGGGTATTGTATCCACAACGTACCTGATTTGAAGAAGCCCCTGAACAAGATAAGGTAAATAGGCAATATTTTTGACAAAATATTTCAAGTTGTGCTTGCAGTTATTCCACGCTAAGTGCACACCAATGTCAGGGTGCAGTAGGTCAATATACACGGGTCTGCACGACGTAATCCCTCGTTGAGCAGATCAGTATGTTGGCCTACGTGTACTCTCTCTATTGGAGTGTACTTAATTTCAAGTACAGGGCTGTGTTAAGGCAAGAGCAGACAAGGAGCAATGATGGGTCAAGGAGCAGCACTTGGATGGAAAGATGAAAAATCATCTAAGTAAGAATCGACGAGAATCACCAAGTGATTCTCGCCGATTCGGCGAGAATCACTAGTGATTCTCGCCAAATCAACGAGAATCACTGGCTGATTCTCGCCGGCTATATCAGAGTGCAATCAAGTCAGATTCGATGAGAATCACAAAGTGATTCTCGACGATTCGACGAGAATCACAGGTGATTCTCGCCGATTTTGACTTGGGCATTTTTCTGGAACTCCCTGAACCGGATTCTGCGGCTGGCACTATTTTGAACCGGATTTCGGGTTTCTACTTGTGGGACCCACAACAGTCATATTGAAAGTGTCTACAGTATATATACGGGTATTTTTTGAATAGTAAGAAGAGATATACACAAAGAAGCCGAGCGACGATCTTGACCTAAAATCGCGAAACTGCTCCGCCGTGGCCGTCGCCGCTCGCGCTAGTTGGTCGCCACTCTTGATCGAGATTTCTTCGTGATCTTCCGGTGATAGAAGCTTAGCCAAACTTAGAGTCTCATGCGTCTATCCAGAGATCCCTTGTCTCTCGATTTGTTGATCGGGAAAAACTTCCCCGTCCGAATCGATCGAGACGATCGATCCTAGAGTGACCGTTGGTTGACCTAGCTAACTTCGCTACGAAGTTTGGATCTCCAAAGAACAGCAGGCACACATCGTTGTTGCCGCCGATCCCGTGAACCTAGCCGCCGCCCATCTTGCCGCCGCCGGTTCCGGGGAGATTCTCTCCAAGAGAGATCTAGGGTTGTGGACTCTTCGTGGACTTCAAGAACACGTCGTCAACGAAGAGGGACACCGTAGTCTCCAAACGTAGTTTGTATTTCTTGTACATTCTATTTTATTTTTGTTGTGAAGGAACGTTGGTTCCTAGTTGTAAGGGTTGGGTGCAACCCGGTTTGTGGGAGTGTTGACTCCTACGTGTGGAAGGGTTCCTTCCGATAATGCAAGGATTAGATTTCAATCCTGTTGGAGAAGTGACCGAGTCGTCCCTGGTTGGGAGATAGGTCGAAGGGGGAAAGTGGATGTACCCAAATCGGGGAACCACTATAAATAGCTTGTGTACTCTGTTGTGCTGTGTTGTTTTACTTTCGTGTGCAGGTACTATTTAAATTCCGCAAAAACGTTGCACGTCACCTATTCCCCCCCCCCCCATAGGTGAAGATAGTTGACACTAGGTGGACTTTCAAGTCGGTCGCAGCAATAGAGGCCAGCGGACGAGGAGGACGACCATGCTTGCAATAGCACGTAGCTTTAAGGTGTCCGTCCTTGCCGCAGAAGGAACACTTAGGTCGCAGCCGGCCACCCCGGCCTCGTCCCCGAGAGTCGGAAGAAGAATCCATGGATAAAAACAACGACTAGGTGAGAACACCAGTGAACAGAAGAAGAAGGCCGCGTGAATAGGGAAGACCGCGCGAACAGAGGCGTGGCCGCACGGTTACGGTGTGGTCGCACCGGCGACAAGAAAGAAGCCGCGACCAAAGTGCAGAGCCTGAAAGGAAAGGAAGTCGCAGCTAGGAGGTCGCAGCGGACAGAGACAAGCCGTGCAAAGAGACTATGGCGGACAGAGACAATCCGTGTGAAGAGACCACAACGGATAAAGAACAAGCCAAACAGACAGAGGAGGTCTATAATGGTAAGAAGACTGCAGAGCAGACAGAAGAACTCTGCAGTGGTAACGATGAAAAAGCACTAGTGGCAAGAGACGCCACGACCAAGAAGACGAGACCGCAGTGGATAGAAAACAGATCCCGCAGCGGATAGAAAATGAACGCCTTGGAACCAACAGACCGTAGAGACCACAAGGGAGACCGCCAGGAACACCGTAGTGCAAGATAAGTCTGCTTCCAGCAGAAGGCCACGCGGACAGAAACCAGAATGAAAGTGAAGGTTAGATTTGAAATACTCTAGAGGGTGGGTGAATAGAGTATTGTGCTCTCTTAAAAACTTTTTAAAACTATTGTTGTAATCCTAGGTGAACAAATTAGTAAATAAAGAAATAAGCACAACAACCTAACAAATCACAGAACACAACCAAAATAAAAGAAAAAGGGCAACCAGACGACACAAGAAATTTTTATAGTGGTTCCCCAACCTGGGTACATCCACTCTTCTACCACCCTGGTAGGAATCCACTCAAATTTTTGATCAGGTGCCTAACACCAATGAGCTTTTGTTCAGGTGCTCAAAAATCAAAACCTCAAGTCTTTTGGTAGGAGACTTGCAACCAGGAATAATTTTGAAGGGACTTAAAACCCTGTACAGAAGATGGAAAAAGGGTGATAGTGTCTTCTCTTTCTCAATAACAACTGAGAAGACTTGTGGATTGATTTCAGCAGATTGCTCCCCCTGAGATCTTGAATGGATCAGGGAATTTGGAGCACTGCTTCAGGGTGACAGGTCTTCAAAACTTGATTGCCTTGACTAGAGATTGTTTCAGGAACTTCTTTGACAGATAGAGTTATTGTTGTCCTTCTGAAGTTGTCTTGTAGGATTGAAAGAAGAAGACTCTTGATGGAAATTGTATGTTCTTATTCTTGATCATGTTCTCTGGCCTAGGCTGATTGCAGAAAAGAACTTTAGATTTCTATAAGACTGTTCTTTAGTGCAATGTCTGTCTGGTGTGTATGACTGCTTAATCCTTTCTTTTCTTTTTGTTGAAACTGACTGAAGAACACATTCAAAATTTGAATGCTTGAGCAGTAACTGCAGTCGGCCTGGGAAGGAAGCGACAATCAATGAATTCCCTAACTGTCCCATGGAAAAATGGCATGAAATAATCCATGATCAATGCTCGTTCTAATGGTAACATTCCGAGAAGATTGAGCATTAATTACTCAGGAATCATCGCCAAGAAAAGGGACGGAAAACTGGAGAAGACCTAAGTCTGGAATTGTCGAACAAAGAACAGGAATCGTCGAGCTGAGTTCACAGTTCGTCGAGCTGAGCTGATGAGTTCGTCGACCAGACAATAACAATTAGTCTCCAAGGGAATCTTGTCAATTCTGCTACAATCTTCGTCGAACTGACAATCTTCATTCGTCGAACAGATAATTTTCATTCGTCGAACAGATAATCTTCATTGTCAATCCTTATTGGTCGAACAAAGACCCAAAATTCGTCGACCGAAGAATGATTGTGGACTTAGAATCTGAGAAGTCTCTGGTGTTTGGTTTCTCTATAAGGATAGCACAACGCTTGTGCACTCAGCGGAAAGAAAAGCATCAAGAAAACCCAAAAGAAATGGGATCGGGCCATGATAGTTGAATCAAGAAGTTTGCAAATAACTAGGCAAAAATTACATCGGTGGCGTTGAGTCACAACTCAACGGAGATGCTCCAAACTTTGTCTTCTTACTTGTGGCGAGTTCTACGTAGAATAATATCCACGTCTCTGCAGAAATCCACACGAGCGGGAGAACACCGAGCTATCCGTCGCACGGAAGATCGGGAAGAACGATGACCGCACTTTGCTATCCCACGTACTGCTAGGTCCGCGCCAGGGATTGCAGCGCCAGCGATGATCGCCGGAGAGGAGGTGGTCGACGGAGCAAACACGGCGGCGGAACTCTTCCAGCGGCGGGATCGGGATCGGCAGAACGATCGCGGAACTCTTCCGTCGGGTTCGATTCGATCAGAAGAATAATATCCCGAAAAACCCTAAGTGTTATATTTATATTAAAGGTATAAATAAACCTAGGTTTATTGCTATCCGCAGACCACCCGAAAATAAGGTACAGGAATCGGTGAATATCGGTCGGTGAGAATCGGCGAGAATCGGCGAGAATCGTTCAGCGAGCATCACCATGGATCGGCGAGAATCAGAGTACAATACTCGACGATTCTCGCCGATCGTCGAGCCGCACTTGATGATACACGTCGAATCTCGTTGACCGTCGAGCCGCGGTCGACGATACTTGTCGAAGTCATTGATCGTCGAGAATCAGCATATTGATTCTCGACGATTCTCGTCGATCGGCGAGAATCAAAGAGACGATTCTCGTCGATCGGCGGGAATCAGAGCGACGATTCTCGACAATTATTATCGACCCTCGGACGACAATCCCAACCAGTCCTCCAGGGCAACGTTTGCCCAACCCGACGATCCTCTAAGGCAACACTTTGCCCACAACCCCATTCAGGTCGGTGATTGGTAACTTTTACCAACACAGTCAATCATCCAACTTCTCCACATCTCTTTTGTGCGACCCTGCAGGCTCATATCGCGTTGGCAGTGAGATTACATGTTTGACCACTTCTAGATCACCATGGTAACTCCAACATCTGGATGAAAAGAATTCAACTCGTCGACCAGAATTCGTCGACAAAAGAATAAGATTCGTTGAGCTGAGATCGACGAACATCGCTGATTCGTCGAGCTGACATCGACGAACGTCGAACAGATTTCCTTGAGCTGAAAATATCTCTAAGTCTTGAGTTTCTCTGGCAGTCTGGAGGATGGCTGGTCCACAGGATGATCTTCTAAGGACAAACCCTAGACTCTAGGACACTACCAATGACCCTGACTATACAAGGTGGGTCAAAGACATCCTAACTCAGTGAACTTAGCCCAAATCCAAACTAGGGATCCAACACGGAAGAGGCCGCCAGTCAAAGAGGAGTGGACCCACGTAAGAGAATGAAGAGGACTATAAGAGGAGGAGAAGGGGAGAGACAGTGGAGCCACGGAGGAGACACCGCTAGCGAGCAGGCAGGTCGCAGCGACTAGGCAGGAATCTGCACGGTCAAGGTGAGTACACCAGCAGCAAAGGAGAAGTGCCACGACCTAGATGCGGAGCGTACCGAGAAGAGGAGAAGCCACCAGTAACAAGAGAAGCAAAGCGCGGCGAGTAGAGAGCGGCGACCAGAAAGAGCTGCGTCGAGAAAGGCGTGGCGGCTAGAGACAGTCGCGTAAGAAGCAGCGACAAAGGAGGTTGCACGGAGAGCAGCGAGCAGAAGAGGTCAAGCTGCAAGATGAAGCCGCAGAATATGGAGCAGGTCGCAACGGGTATCAAGGAGGAAGACTGCAACAACAAAGAGGGGGCCGCATCGAGTACCAGGAAGGTGACAAGAGGGGGCAGCAGGAACACAGGGTTGGGTCCCAGCAGGGAGGGCTATAAAAGCAACAGAGGAAGGAGAGAAAAAGGAGAGGGACACCGAGAGGAGCTTGCCGAGTAGCAGACGGATAGAAAACTGTTATCTGGCACCGAGTAGTACCGGTATAGGCGGACAGAGAGGAGGAGCCTGCCGTGCTAACGGAAAGGAGACCGCCCAAGATAGGCGGTTGAGAAAATAGGGGCCGCCCAAGTAGGACCGGACCCTCTGATACCATGTAGAAGTGAAAAATCTGAACCTTGTATATACTTTCTCAAATGGTCAAATACAAAGTATGAGAACAAATTTATAGGAGTGAGAAAGAGAGAGAAAAGTCTGATACATGATGTGGGACTACAGAGAGGAGAGAAAATAATAATAAAATACAAAAGGAATGAGCCATTGTTATATGGGCTTTTTCAACAGAAATAATTAAAGATTCAACTATTGTGATATTGACTTAGAAAAGTTTATTCCAGAAGATTAAGGTTATGTTTGGTAGGACTTATTTTCACCGGTCAAGTGGTTACGACCGCATGAATCGGGTCATAATTAAGGTCTGGTTCATGCGGTTGTAACCGCTTGACCGGTGAAAATAAGTCCTCCCAAACGGAGCCTAAAATGTTAGTGCAAGCTCAGAACACAAGTTTAAATCAATTATTCAGAACATAGTATGAATATATCAGAAAATGTTGCTGAAGATGTGGATGTTGATGAATACAATATAGCCTTTCACCAATCAAACCAGGAGTTGGTTGGAGATGTAGAAGCAGCCCTCCGCTCGAGGGGGGGGGGGGATCCTCAGACAAAAAGCTAGAATTGTTGGGTATTTTCTCCAAGTTTGTAATTCTTGAACTTACGTATACATAAACAATACTTTCTTATAATCATGTATTACAACAAAAGAACCAAGAAACCATATTGCAGAAAAAGTGAATTAGGATATTTAAAACTACATAAACTTGTGTCCTCGACTTCAGTAATGTTCTCTTTATAATGATTTGAGGAGCAGTAAGATTCCTAGCAAACTCATATAAGAAATACTTGGGTAAAAGCTCAATGCAAAGACCCATTTCCTTGACCCATTAGGAGATCTCTCTAGTGTATAGATTAATCTCACACTGTGGTTTAGAGTTAAGGTGTCCCTCCTACCGATATATATGTGTACATGAACTTGTATTTCACTACTTAATAAGAAGAAATAAAATTATTGCACTTTATATTCCATTTTTCTACATGGTATCAGAGCTATATGATTCCTAACATAGAACCATCAAAGCTCCCACTCTCACTGGGTGAGCTCTCACTTCCACTTCCAACAAAATCAGCCTTCCACCTGGACACCTGGCTTGAGCCAATTTTTGGTACTCGCATCTTGGGCCCTTGTAGCCTAGGTGCAAGGCGTAAGGCGCAAGCGCGTGTCTAACGAAGGCAAGGCACAACCACAGACATTTTAAATAATTCGCATCAAACATCATTTTACCTTATCGATCAAATTCTTCATCTAGTCCACTAATTAAGAATTCATTACTTTTGTTTATATCTCTTAAAAAATAGAATCAATGTGGTCGTTTGCATTATATCAAGTCTCAATGCACGATTATCTTTCACAAACACTAAATCAATAAAAAACAAGTGAGTTATTGCATTGTTTTTTTCTCAATTTTTGAAAAACAAATTTTATAACAAAAATCTCACTCAGGTGAGCCTTTTATATTCCAAAGGCGCAAATAAGACACACGAAAGCGCAAATCTCTGAGTCTGGCGAGTCATGAGCCTTAGGAGCGCCTGAGGTTCGCCTTTAATAACATAGTTTGCCCCCGTGCTCGACAACTTCCCACACACTACATCGTCCAACATAAACTACGGTCTTCCCACCTTTTATAGCCTGCCGGCCCACTGGTATCCTCACCACTGGGCTCGCCGACACTTGTGCTCAAATCTTAGAGCCCGTCTCCTTGTCCAACAGTAAGTTACGGTGTCACCAACGCACGTGGTCTCGTCGCCTCCTTCCATGTAAAGCTCGCTGACTCTAACCTGAGAGCTCGTCGAACTCCTTCGTTCCACATCCACCCACAAAGCTCGTGAACCCTTCTATCCAGTGCTCGCGAACCCTCCTGTCCAGGGTTTGCGGATATCAAAACTCACCGACTCCTGTATAGTGCTCGTTGAAATCTGAACTGGCTTGCGAAGAAGGGTGCATGTATAGATTGCAGGTTAAAGGAAGTCACATTGGGTAGAGGAACTGAAGGCGAGGCCACTTTCATTGGCTTCTGAGGGGTGAGCAAGACATCAATGTTTGGCCTTTAGGTGGTAAAGGACATTCGAAAAGGCGTAGAGTTGTTCTTCATTTTGTTGGAGATTTCGGACCGCCAACTCAGTTTGGGTAATGTGCCAGTGGTGGCGGAATACACAGATGTTTTTTCCTGATGAACTCTATGGGGATCCTCCTCAACGTGAGATGGATTTTCGCATTAAGCTAGTGTCGAAGCCCGTGTCTCTCTCACCGTATAGAATGGTGCCAAAAGAAATGGCAAAATTGAAGTCTAACTACAGGAGTTGCTAGAACAAAACTATGTACACACGAGCTCTTCCTCATGGGGCGCACCGGTCCTCTTTGTGAAAAAGAAGGACAACTGCTTGTGAGATATACATCGACTATTGGGATTTGAACAAGTTGACGGAGAAGAACAAGTATTGATTTGTTTGATCAATTGGTTGGATCTACCATATACTCAAAGTTAGATTTGAAATATGAATACTGTAAGTTACGGATATAGGAATGCAATATCCCGAAGACGGTGTTCATACACGTTATGGTCACTGTGAGCTCACCGTGATGATGTATTGGCTTACAAATGCACCATCAGTATTTATAACTTGCAAGCTCACCGTGATGAACAAGACGTTCTGAGAGTACATAGATCAATTTATCATTGTCTTCAATGATGACATCTTGGTCTACTCTCAGTTGTAAGAAGAACATTCATAACACTTGCATGTAGTTCTAAGTATATTAAGGAGACGTCAATTGCACACCAAGTTGTCCAAGTGCGGGTTTTGGCTATTATCTGTAGCATTTTTTATGATCCCTAGGTTGCGAGCGCGTGCACGGAGGATGGAGAGAGAAATCCTGGAGGGAGGATGAGGATCCCTTCTTGTAACCCTTAGGCACAATGGTGAGGAGGAGGGGGAAGAGGGTCGGTGATCGGTTTGACTGCTCGCTGGAGCCGACAGACGAGGTTCGCGGGATTCCGGATCGGGGCGTGCGGCAATGTCATCCGCTAGAATAGAACCCCGTATGTTGAAATTGAAAACCGGCTTCCGTGGAGTTCGTACCCTCGAAAGGGGTGACCGCATACTTACTTCTCCTAGCGAGTTGGCTTGACAGAGAACTTAGAACTCGAGAGTGACCCAAGGTTCCAGCACGGAGGTCCCACCACACACCCGGAAGATCTTAGAGCGCTTCCCCTCCTTAGTTTGTTCTAAGCTAAGGGTACCTCAGAAAGCGCTAGAAAATCAGAGAATAAGAAAAACTGGAAAACTTGCCTTCTAAGGTACCCCCTTGAGTCTATTTATAGATTTCTGAAAATGGTCTGTCAACAGCTCAACTCCGCTGTTCTGAATGGATATATGCAGCCAAAATCGGTCTGCCAACAGCGCAACTGCGCTGTTTGGAAACGTTACTGGCAGACCAGAGGACGTGGAAAGGTAAGTATTATTGGGCGAGTGGTATTGGAATTACCACTTGCCTGGGGTGGCGAGTGCCCGATGAGACTGGTACTCGCTGCCTAAATGGGGCCCTGGGCGAGTGCGGACCTGACCGTCCCACTTGCTTGTTATCTACCGAGTGCATGAGGCTAGTGTGAGCCCGCTTACTCCACTTGCCCCACAACCGATCCACCCCCCGACACGGGTGAGTCGGGGAGTTCCAAAGCACTCGCCTCCCTACTGACTCGCCCGAGACTTGAATCGCATAAATTGGTTGGGCATGCTCCTGTCGATCCCACTCACCAGATACGGGGTTGTACACAATCTCCACTCTTTACGAGTTTGCCCCAAGCTCGGAAAGAATCATCCAAACCCAGGAGATCGACGAATGCGGCAAGAGAAAGAGGAATCTTTTGGTGGGATCCACAAGCTATTATATATAGGTCCACCTGCCTAGGAGCGCATCGTCATTCCCCCTACTTTTATGATTTTTTCCATAATGCCTCTTTCAAAGGAATTCTAGGAGAGACTCAACCGCTCCAGGGACATCAACTCTTCCCGCACTACCGAGCTGAGCCCCTGGCTCTCTAATCAGTCACCGTGTGAGTCACTGAAGCGCAAGCCTGCAAAATGGCTATATCTGACCCTAAAGTCGGTGAGTCCGTAGTCGACGATCTGCCCTCTATGCCGGAACATGGACTCGCCGCTTCCCATGCCAAACCGGTCGCCCAACCTTAAAGGGAAGGGGGTTGATGATGTCCTCGCCGATCCTGGTACTTGCCACGACGAGGATGTGGGCACCTCTTCGGTGCGACACGATTCTCCTCTAAAGGACTCGCACCCTCAAACCGCCACTGATGGCCATGCAAGAGGAAAGGCCCATACCTTTGGGATAATTGGCCTGGGCTCGCTATCACTGAAAATGTCGGGTCACAAACCATCTTGCGATCCTACCCTCGATCCTGCACTCGTGGAGGGAGGCATTAGGGACATCCCCATCCCTAGTTTTGGTCTGATCATCTTCCCAAACTCCTATCTTCCAAGTTACGGCAAGACGCTCAACTCCCATCTTACTCGCGGGGCCCCTTCAGGGTCAGCCGAGCTCTTCCCGCCAGCCGCACCTTCAGAGGACGTCTACCTCGCAGCTAGTTGAAGCATTCGCCATATTTCGAACCTCAAGCCATATTATTAGGATTGTTATCATCATAGGTCTTCTCGGACAATCTGAAGCCGAATAATCCTCTGACCCGGGACTCCACTCACCACCTCCCTCTCATAACTTGCTGGAAGACTTCCTGGATGCCTCGATCGACCCTGCCGAGATGAGGAGGAAAACTGTTGGGGTCCTCAAGAAGTATGGACTAATGTTGTGCGAGATCCAAGAGGAGAGGGCTATCAGTGAGCAGTGGATGCACGTACTCGAGCAGGACTACGTGCTGCTGGCGGATGAGGTGAGGCGCGGCTCGGGCAGCGGGATGACTTCCCCGGGACCACTCATAGATCACATACAAGAGAGTATGTGCACCAGGACCTCGAGTTAGTCCGCGAGTTTAATAACCTTGCCGACCACCGAGGATGGGGGCGTGAGGCCGGGGTATATGGAAATGGCTCCCGAGCTGAGCCTACCGGCACTCTCCCCTCAGACACCCAGCTCTCGCATGTTATAATAACTCTTCCTCCCTTGCTGTATTTCTTCCTCTGAACACTTGCATTTCTGTGCTTAATAACTTGTGAATGTTTAAAATTTGACGTTTATTGATCTCGCGTGAATAACATTTCACTTTAGATTTGCCTCGTCTTATGAAAGATGATAGAACAGGTCGCAAGAAGCCGTCGAGTTGGGGTCAGTGAGCTAGGCTGAGTAGGCGGCTCAGTAGGCACTAATTCATTTTCTATAAATAGGACCCCCTTACCTACCCTTAGCCCGTCGCCTTTATTGCAGATATATACCCCACTTTAAGCACACTTCTCGCCACTTGGACTCGCACGAAGATCTACAAAAATAGGAAAGACACGAGCTGTTGCCTGTTGAAACCGATTCCTCGATCTCCTGTGGAGTTCGCCCTTGGGGAAGGGGCGGTCTCGCTCCTACTTCGCTCCTGCAAGCAAAACAACAAAGAAGACAAGGTGACACAGACCCAAGGGCTCGGCAGGAGAGGTCCCACCACAAACCCGGAAGATCTCAGAGCGCTTCCCCTCCTTAGCCAGAAGCCGAGCTAAGGTACCCTCAGAAAGCACTTGAAGATTGGAGCAGAAGAGCACAGGGGAGAACCTGCTTTCTGGGGTACCCCTTGGGTCCTATTTATAGTTTTAAAAATTCGGACTGCCAATAACCAAAAGAACTAACCTGAAATTACCAGAGAACCCTTCCATGGGTCTGCCAACAGCCAAACTCCGCTGTTTTGAAGGGCTATAGGCAGACCAGCGGGGGCAAAACAGTAATAAGTACCTCATAGGTCCAGGCGAGCTAGGGAGCTTTGACCACCTTGGCATGTTCTGCTCACCTGCTGCCGCCGAGCTCCACTGCGAGGACGCGAGTTGTGGCTCGCTTGGCGAATGCCGAGCTCGGGGTAGCCGATCGTCGATCTCTGGTCGACGGATACCGTGCTCGAGCTCGCCCCCTTTACTGCCGAGCTCGCCTATTGTCCTCAGCCCGATCTGCCTAGACCCTGGTGACCTTGCTCGCCGAACACGGGGTTGTACACAATCCCGCTCTTTTTGAGCTCGTCAAAGCTCGAAAAGAAACATCCAACCCCAAGTGTGCGGCGAGCGCGGGTTGGCGAGTTGGAGGGAATCTTTGGGTGGGGGCCACCTGCGGCTATATATATGTGCACCTGCCCACTTGCCTGACTCTTGCCATTCCCTTTGCTACCCTGCCAAGATGCCTCTTCCCAAGGAGATCCAAGAGCGCATAGACCGAGCCCGCCAGGTCTCCGCAGCTCGCGTTGTCGCCCAGACGGCGGTCCCCGCGAAAGCTCCCCAAATCGACTCTGCCGAGCCCACCTCCAAGAGGTCAAAGCCATTCCCTGAGGTGGCTGAGCCCATTTTCAACGACCTGAGGGACACCCTGGCTCGCGAGACCGGCTCTTCCACCCGAACTATTCTTGAGAAGGATAGAGAGGTTGTCGTAGTCGGCGACGATCAGGATGGTCAACAAGATGGCGAGGACGTCGCGCCGCGAGAGCCCACACCGCGAGGCGAGACCACGCTCGCTAACCCGCGATTCACGGCACCGGACAGCCATCCCCGGGACTCGCCTCTTCTCTTTGGGATCCTGCCTGTGAGCTCGCAGAGGCCGAATTCGCCAGTGTGCTCCTCCCCTCCTCGCCAAACTGTCGTGGCCGCGGGGGCGGGTCTGGGGACCATTCCCACCCCAGGATTCGAGCTCATCTCGCCGGGGGCTCGCAGCCAAGGTCGCGGGAAGGATCTGAGGTTCATCCCTCCCCGCACCTCCCTCGAGCTGCTGAGCTCGTCTGGTCAGTCTTGTTTGACTCCTTGCTTCATGAGTTTTTTCTGCCTCTCTTTGCTAACACCTGTCTTCACAGCTCTTCCCAGTCAATCGGCTGCCGAGGAATCCTCGCGGGCAGCCCACTATTCTCCCCTCCCTTCCCCGAGCTCGCTGGACTCTTACCTGGGTCTTGAGGTGGATCAAGGCTAGTTGACGAGGAGGGAGGTCAAGCTCCTCAAAAAGCTGGTGTGCGGGCTGCGCGAGGTTCAGGGGGTCAACAAGTTACTGTAGCGCGATTACGCGCGTCTTGCTGACGAGGTGCGCCGTGGCCAAGCTGGTGAGCTGATGTCCCCCTCCCGGCTCCTGGACGAGATAGATGATGGTCTCTCGGTTGCGCAGAGGAATTCCGGAAGGATCCGCGAGCTGCTCCGCGCGCGGCAGCCTGGGGGGCGGGGGTCGCGAGGCCGGGGTAGGTAAGTGAGCGGCTCCTCTGCCGAGCCGACCGGCACTCGCACCCGATGCCCTCCCTGCTTGCGCGCCCTGCTTTTTAAATCCTGAACTTTATTTCTGTAATAAATAACTCTTAGAATATTCTTGATCATGTTACTTAAATAAAATGCTGCAACGTTCGACTTAGCCTTGGTGGGGATGCGTCGGAAGTCGGCGAGCCGGGGTGGCGAGCTGGGTAGCGAGCTGGGGCGGCGAGCTACGTTGATTGGACAGCCTGCCCCAAATTTCTTTTCCTATAAATAGACCCCTCCCACCTTCACATACCCCGTACTGTGCCTTTATTGCTTTGCTTCCCTCTCTCTGTGTTTTTCCGTTTCCTGCTCGTGCTCTACCTCTGCCTCCGCGAACATGGGCAAGGCGAATCCAGATGCCGACGGCCGCTCCAAGTGCGCGCAGCACTTCACGGACTGTTGCTTCTTCGAGGGGCACACTAGCGAGGAGGAGCTCGCTGAGTTTGTGGCGGAGTGCATGCCGCCGGGCTTTGAGGCTCGCAGGCCGAGATACGGGGAGGCCATCAATACCTTTTATGAGGACGAGCTCGCCTTCCCCCTTTCACATTTCGAGGTGGGGTTACGCCTCCCCCTGTGGCCGGAGATCCGACAAATCTTAAAATATTACGGAGCCGTGCCCGCGCAGCTGAATTCCAACGCCATCGCGATGATGGTGGTGTTCGCGAGTTACCTCCAGCGGGAGAGGATCGAGTTCAACCTGACGGTGTTCAGGAAGCTCTTCTCCTACAAGGCGATGCCGGACGGGGTCGCCTACTTTGGCGGCTCGCTGATCAAAGTTCGCGAGATCGTGAACAAGCACCATACCTGGATGACCAAGATCGCCTTCATCAAGGGCGATCTCGGCAACATTCCCTACTCGCCTCAGCAGAAGGGCGAGGAGGTGTACCGCCCGCCGGTCGTGTCCGGCAATGATGCCGAACTCCACAAATACTTCCTCCATAAAGACTTCGAGGTCGTCTTCCTGCGGAGGGGCCTCGACGCGCTCCCCCCTGTTCTGCCCGGCGAAGGTATGCTTCTCTCCTCATCTTGTTAAGTTCGCCTGACCGCCGAAATCGCCATATCATTGCTGAATTCCTAACTTTTCGAAGTATTTTTCCTGCAGGGGAGCGAATAATCCCCTTGAACCCGCCGTTCGCGGATCCGGGGCTCCATACCGACCCTCTTGCCCGCGAGAGGGCGGCGGCGGCAGCCTGCCGAGACGAGGCGGCCCTCTCGCAACCCTCTTCCAGCAAGAGGCAACCTGAGGATCCGGGCTCGAACCCGCCATTCGGCCAGCGACAGATAAAGAAGATGCAGAGAGCCTTGCTGGCTTCGTGGGGGCAACAACAACAACAACCCGGCGCTAAGTACATCAGCTCGTCGGAGACCCCTCCCGACGCGTCGCCGGAGAGCCCGCTGAAGGAGATAACCAGCAAGGGCCGGAAAGGTGGCGAGGTCCCCTCTTCCACGGCGGCGATCTCCCCTCCTCCATCGGCGAAGAGGGCCGCCCGCGAGCGTACGCCGCCGAAGCAACACCCCCTCTTCAACTTCGGCGCGCGGTGGAAGGACTCGGCGGGCGAGCCCATGCTGCAGTGGGACGAGCTCGCTCATCGAGTCTCCGTCTCCACCCTGCACACCTCTTGGCACGACCGCGAGCCCGCCACCGGTCATTCCTACGCCCTCGGCTTCGGCCTATACGGCCGGGAGGATGCCGAGGCCTACAAAATGATGACCCTCCTGCAGCTCGGCCATGAGGGCCTGCAGTCCCATCCGCGGACCATGGAGCTGCATCACATGCTGGCAAGCTGCAGCTTTGCTCTCAGCCACCTACTCGAAAAGGTTGAGCAGGCTCGCGACATCGCCAAGGACAAGGTCACCGACCAGGCGAGGCAGCTCGACATAGCGGAGGGTCTACTCGCCCAAGCTGTCGGCGGGCTGGTAAGTGTCAAGTGCTGCTCCTCTCTTTTACTTAGAAAATTTTGTGCTGCTGCTAAATGGACTCTTTACCAGGAGGCCAAGGCCTATGGGGATCTTCAGGCTCGCAACACCGAGCTGGGGGAGGAGATCAGCCAACTGCGCGCACTCCTGGCTGTGGATGCCAAGGCTGCAGGGGAGCTCCAGGCTCGCAATGCCGAGCAGGGGGAGGAGATCGGCCAGCTGAGCGCACGCCTCGCCGAGCTGGAGGGCGCGAACACGAAGCTGAAGGGGGAGAATCAGCACTTCCTCAGCGAGGTCCATCGTCAGGCGGAGATCTTCTTCCCGCCTCACGACATCGACCCCACCCTCCCCTACAGGAGCCCGCGGATCTTTGGCGAGGCCGACCTCATCGAGAGATTGCGGATCAACTCCATCCAAGCCACCGAGTGCACCCTCCAGATGATGAAGGATTCTGGGGTGCTGGTGGAGGGGTGCGAGGGGATCTCGGTTCGGGACTGATGCCGAGCCAGTTCTCGGTAACGCCGCCCAGCGAGAAGGAAGACAGCCTGTACGCGATGTTCGGGAAAAGCTTCCAGGATCCTTCGGGTGACGGCGAGGACCAGTCCGGCGGAGGGGGCGAGGCCTGAGGATAGCATGTACTTTTTGTTTTCTTTTCTTTTTGTTCACTCGCCGAGGCGAGCCCCCTGTAATTACTTTTTGTAAATAATTAATGAAAGTTTTTGATCATACCCGTGCCACTTCCTTTTCTTTTCTTTCTTTACTTTGTTTGCTGTGCTCTGAATATATGTGAGTGCTTCCCCACGCGACCTCGCCGAGACAGGTTCCGCGAGTAGGGTAGTTATGAGAGCGCGCCCGCGAGTGGATGCATTTTGAGTGTTCGCCGAGCCCCAAGCGATTCGGGGGCGATTTGCTATCTGCCCTTGTCACGCCGCCATAACTCGCACGCGAGCCATCCAGGTTGAGCCCGAAAAAAGAAGAGAAACTTTTCCAAGTCAAACGGGCAAAAGGGTGAGGTGCCACGGCCTGGCTCGCTTTCCTTTGGCGAGGCCCGGGTTCGCGACCTACTCGCCAATGCCGAGCCGGGAATGACGAGTCCGAACTCGCCCATGCAGAATCCTCATGCTGATGCCGAACTGGGTTAACCGGGCCCGATCTTGACTTTACAGAACCCCTTCCCCTTGCTTCCTGGTACTAAGACTTTTTGATCTTTATCTGGCGATTTCGAGGCTGACACCATCGAGTGACATCCGGCCCTGTCAGCTAGGTGAGAGCCTGACAGCGGGATCTGCTCGAGGCCAAGGTTGACACCGAGTGACTTCCGGCCCTGCCAGCTAGGTGAGAGCCTAGCAGCGGGATCTTCTCGGGGTCCAAACTCATTCCATCGAGTGACATCCGGCCCTGTCAGATAGGTGAGAGCCTGACAGCGGGATCTGCTCGAGGCCAAGGATGACACCAAGTGACTTCCGGCCCTGCCAGCTAGGTGTGAGCCTGGCAGCGGGATCTTCTCGGGGTCCAAACACATTCTATCGAGTGACATCCGGCCTGTCAGCTAGGTGAGAGACTGACAGCGAGATCTGCTCGAGGCCAAGGATGACACCGAGTGACTTTCGGCCCTGCCAGCTAGGTGAGAGCCTGACAGGGGGATCTTCTCGGGGTCAAAACACATTCCATCGAGTGACATCCGGCCCTGTTAGCTAGGTGAGAGCCTGACAGCGGGATCTGCTCGAGGCCAAGGATGACACCGAGTGACTTCCGGCCCTGCCAGCTAGGTGAGAGCCTGACAGCGGGATCTTCTTGGGGTCCAAACACATTCCATCGAGTGACATCCGACCCTGTCAGCTAGGTGAGAGCCTGACAGCGGGATCTGCTCGAGGCCAAGGATGACACCGAGTGACTTCCGGCCCTTCCATCTAGGTGAGAGACTGACAGCGGGATCTTCTCGGGGTCCAAACACATTCCATCGAGTGACATCCGGCCCTGTCAGCTAGGTGAGAGCCTGACAGCGGGATCTGCTCGAGGCCAAGGATAATATCGAGTGACTTCCGGCCCTGCCAGCTAGGTGAGAGCCTGGCAGCGGGATCTTCTCGGGGTCCAAACACATTCCATCGAGTGACATCCGACCCTGTCAGCTAGGTGAGAGCCTGACAGCGGGATCTGCTCGAGGCCAAGGATGACACCGAGTGACTTCCGGCCCTGCCAGCTAGGTGAGAGCCTGACAGCGGGATCTTCTCGGGGTCCAAACACATTCCATCGAGTGACATCCGGCCCTGTCAGCTAGGTGAGAGCCTGACAGCGGGATCTGCTCGAGGCCAAGGATGACACCGAGTGACTTCCGGCCCTGCCAGCTAGGTGAGAGCCTGACAGCGGGATCTTCTCGGGGCCTAAACACATTCCATTCCTCTACGCAGGCTAGCTATGATAATACGAGAGAGTTGAAGAAATTTATTATAATCAAAGTATCGCTTACATGCTTTAGGGGAAAAATCGTTTTAGGTTGTCACCACTCCAGGTGAGACTCAGGGTCTCGCCCTTTACATTTTGGAGTCGATAGCCTCCTGACTTCAAGGCTTCCTTTACAATGAATGGTCCATCCCAGCTGGGATTGAGCTTCCTTATGGATGTCGACCTCCCCGCTGCATCCACCTTCTTCAGCACCAAGTCCCCTTCCACGAATTGTTTGACCCTGACATGCTTGTCAAAGTACTTGGCCATTCTTCTTTTCACCTCCTCCTGTCGGATAGCGGAAAGGTCCCTCACCTCTTCCACCATGTCAAGGGAGAGCCTCAGCTCCTCCTCATTCTCCGCTTGCCATTCCTCACGGCCTTCTTTGGCCGCAACGACTCGCAGTGTTTGGACTTCGAATTCCACGGGGAGCACTGCCTCGCACCCATGGGAGAGTTTGAAGGGGGTCTCTCCCGTAGCTGTGTTGGGGGTGGTCCTTAGGGCCCAAATAACCGCGGGAAGCTGCTCCACCCAGCTCCCCTTCAAATTCTCCACCTTCTTCTTGAGGAGGTTGACGATGATCTTATTTGCGTCCTCCACCGGCCCGTTGCTCCTGGAGTGATGGACCGAGGCGAACCTGAGGTCGATCCCAAGCTGTTCGCAAAAGCTGGTGAATTCGGCGCTGGCGAACTGGGGCCCGTTGTCCTTGACGATGGCCTGGGGCAGCCCATGGCATCAGATGATCTCCCCCCAAACAAAGTTCCTGATTACCTGGGAGATCACCTTGGCCAGCTCCTTCACCTCCATCCACTTGGAGAAGTAGTCAATCATCACTAGGAGGAACCTTCTCTGACCGCTGGCTTGGGGGAACGGTCCGACCAAATCCATTCCCCAGATTGCGAAGGGTCAGGGGGCCGTGATACTCCTGAGTCGCTGGGCCGGCTGTAGCTGAAGAGGGGAAAACAGTTGGCACTTATGACATCTTCTCGCGAACCCTGCGGAGTCTCGGCCCAGGGTGGGCCAGAAATACCCTTGCCTGACTATCCTCCCTTCCAGGGTCCGACTCCTAGAGTGACTCCCACATTTCCCGGAGTGGACTTCCTCCAAGATCCTTCGTACTTCGCCCTCGGTTACGCAGCGAGCCAGCATCCCTGAGAGGGTCTTCCTGTATAGCTGCTCGTCCTGGAGGAGGTAATATGCTGACTTGTGCCTTAGTTTCTTCTTATCTACCCCCTCCGGATACTCTCCCGTGGAGAGGAAAACCACGACTGGGTCTATCCACGAAGCTCGTTGATCGATTTGCATGAGCTCTCCCTCTTCGATGGAGGGGCGGAACAGGTCGGTGATGGTGCCCCCCGCCTGGGGGCCATGCTTTGCTAGTTGGTCGGCTTGTTCATTTTCTTCCCTGGGAACGTGTCGGATGGAGAAGGTCTGGAAAGTGCCTATGACCCCCTTCACTTTGGCCAAGTACGATCTCAGGGTGGGATCCCTTGCCTCGAACTCCCCGTTGATCTGGGAAGCCACCACCATGGAGTCAGTAAGGACCTCCACATCCAACACCCCCAGCTCCCTGGCCAGGCGCAGCCCTGCTATCACGGCCTCGTACTCGGCCTGGTTTTTCGTAATGGGGAAGTGCACCACCACCGTCTGCTCAATTTGAGTTCCCTGGGGGCTTTCAAGGATCACCCCCACTCCAAGGGAATGCCTCCATGAGACACCATCCACTCTCACCTTCCAAGGAGTCGGGCGGGTGAGTTCTTCCTCCACCACTTCAACTACGTAGTCGGCCAATAACATGGACTCGCCGCTTCCCATGCCAAACCGGTCGCCCAACCTTAAAGGGAAGGGGGTTGATGATGTCCTCGCCGATCCTGGTACTTGCCACCACGAGGATGTGGGCACCTCTTCGGTGCGAGACGATTCTCCTCTGAAGGACTCGCACCCTCAAACCGCCACTGATGGCCATGCAAGAGGAAAGGCCCATACCTTTGGGATAATCGGCCTGGGCTCGCTATCAATGAAAATGTCGGGTCACGAACCATCTTGCGATCCTACCCTCGATCCTGCACTCGTGGAGGGAGGCATTAGGGACATCACCATCCCTAGTTTTGGTCTGATCATCTCCCCAAACTCCTATCTTCCAAGTTGCGGCAAGACGCTCAACTCCCATCTTACTCGCGGGGCCCCTTCAGGGTCAGCCGAGCTTTTCCCGCCAGCCACACCTTCAGAGGACGTCTACCTCGCAGCTAGTTGAAGCATTCGCCATATTTCGAACCTCAAGCCATATTATTAGGATTGTTATCATCATAGGCCTTCTCGGACAATCTGAAGCCGAATAATCCTCTGACCCGGGACTCCACTCACCATCTCCCTCTCCTAACTTGCTGGAAGACTTCCTGGATGCCTTGATCGACCCTGCCGAGATGAGGAGGAAAAATGTTGGGGTCCTCAAGAAGTATGGACTAATGTTGTGCGAGATCCAAGAGGAGAGGGCTATCAGTAAGCAGTGGATGCACGTACTCGAGCAGGACTACGTGCTGCTGGAGGATGAGGTGAGGCGCGGCTCGGGCAGCGGGATGACTTCCCCGGGACCACTCATGGATCACATACAAGAGAGCATGTGCACCAGGACCTCGAGTTGGTCCGTGAGTTTAATAACCTCGCCGACCACCGAGGATGGGGGCGTGAGGCCGGGGTAGATGGAAATGGCTCCCGAGCTGAGCCTACCGGCACTCGCCCCTCAGACCCCCAGCTCTCGCATGTTGTAATAACTCTTCCTCCCTTGCTGTATTTCTTCCTCTGAACACTTGCATTTCTGTGCTTAACAACTTGTGAATGTTTAAAATTTGACGTTTATTGATCTCGCGTGAATAACATTTCACTTTAGATTTGCCTCGTCTTATGATAGATGATAGAACAGCTCGCAAGAAGCCGTCGAGTTGGGGTCAGTGAGCTAGGCTGAGTAGGCGGCTCAGTAGGCATTAATTCGTTTTCTATAAATAGGACCCCCTTACCTACCCTTATCCCGTCGCCTTTATTGCAGATATATACCCCACTTTAATCACACTTCTCGCCACTTGGACTCGCACAAAGATCTACAAAAATACGAAAGACACGAGCTGTTGCCTGTTGAAACCGATTCCTCGATCTCCTGTGGAGTTCGCCCTTGGGGAAGGGGCGGTCTCGCGCCTACTTCGCTCCTGCAAGCAAAACAACAAAGAAGACAAGGTGACACAGACCCAAGGGCTCGACAAGGGAGGTCCCACCACAAACTCGGAAGATCTCAGAGCGCTTCCCCTCCTTAGCCAGAAGCCGAGCTAAGGTACCCTCTGAAATCACTTGAAGATTGGAGCAGAAGAGCACATGAGAGAACCTGCTTTCTGGGGTACCCCTTGGGTCCTATTTATAGTTTTCAAAATTCGGACTGCCAATAACCAAAAGAACTAACCTGAAATTACCAGAGAACCCTTCCATGGGTCTGCCAACAACCAAACTCCGCTGTTTTGAAGGGCTATAGGCAGACCAGCGGGGGCAAAACAGTAATAAGTACCTCATAGGTCCAGGCGAGCTGGGGAGCTTTGACCATCTTAGCATGTTCTGCTCGCCTGCTACCGCCGAGCTCCACTGCGAGGACGCGAGTTGTGGCTCGCTTGGCGAATGCCGAGCTCGGGGTCGCCAATCGTCGATCTCTGGTCGACGGATGCTGGGCTCGAGCTCTCCCCCTTTACTGCCGAGCTCGCTTATTGTCCTCAGCCCGATCTGCCTAGACCCTGGTGACCTTGCTCGCCGGACACGGGGTTGTACACAATCCCGCTCTTTTTGAACTTGTCAAAGCTCGAAAAGAAACATCCAACCCCAAGTGTGCGGCGAGCGCGGGTTGGCGAGTTGGAGGGAATCTTCGGGTGGGGGCCACCTGCGGCTATATATATGTGCACCTGCCCACCTGCCTGACTCTTGCCATTCCCTTTGCTACCCTGCCAAGATGCCTCTTCCCAAGGAGATCCAAGAGCGCATAGACCGAGACCGCCAGGTCTCTGGAACTCGCGTTGTCGCCCTGACGGCGGTCCCCGCGAAAGCTCCCCAAATCGACTCTGCCGAGCCCACCCCCAAGAGGTCAAAGCCATTCCCTGAGGTGGCTGAGCCCATTTTCAACGACCTGAGGGCCACCCTGGCTCGCGAGACCGGCTCTTCCATTGGAACTATTCTTGAGAAGGATAGAGAGGTTGTCGTAGTCGGCGACGATCAGGATGGTAAACAAGATGGCGAGGACGTCGCGCCGCGAGAGCCCACGCCGTGAGGCGAGACCACGCTCGCCAACTTGCGATTCACGGCACCGAACAGCCATCCCCGGGACTCGCCTCTTCTCTTTTGGATCCTGCCTGTGAGCTCGCAGAGGCCGAATTCGCTAGTGTGCTCCTCCCCTCCTCGCCAAACTATTGTGGCCGCGGGGGCGGGTCTGGGGACCATTCCCACCCCAGGATTCGAGCTCATCTCGCCGGGGGCTTGCGGCCCAGGTCGCGGGAAGGATCTGAGGTTCATCCATCCCCGCACCTCCCTCGAGCTGCCGAGCTCGTCTGGTCAGTATTGTTTGACTCCTTGCTTCATGAATTTTTTCTGCCTCTCTTTGCTAACACCTGTCTTCACAGCTCTTCCCAGTCAATCGACTGCCGAGGAATCCTCGCGGGCAGCCCACTATTCTCCCCTCCCTTCCCCGAGCTCGCTGGACTCTTACCTGGGTCTTGAGGTGGATCAAGGCGAGTTGACGAGGAGGGAGGTCAAGCTCCTCAAAAAGCTGGTGTGCGGGCTGCGTGAGGTTCAGGGGGTCAACAAGTTACTGTAGCGCGATTACGCACGTCTTGCTGACGAGGTGCGCCGTGGCCAAGCTGGTGAGCTGATGTCCCCCTCCCGGCTCCTGGACAAGATAGATGATGGTCTCTCGGTTGCGCAGAGGAATTCCGAAAGGATCCGCGAGCTGCTCCGCGCGAGGCAGCCTGGGGGGCGGGGGTCGCGAGGCCGGGGTAGGTAAGTGAGCGGCTCCTCTGCCGAGCCGACCGGCACTCGCACCTGATGCCCTCCCTGCTTGCGCGCCCTGCTTTTTAAATCCTGAACTTTATTTCTGTAATAAATAACTCTTAGAATATTCTTGATCATGTTACTTAAATAAAATGCTGCAACGTTCGACTTAGCCTTGGTGGGGATGCGTCGGAAGTCGGCGAGCCGGGGTGGCGAGCTGGGGTAGCGAGCTGGGGCGGCGAGCTGCGTTGATTGGACAGCCTGCCCCAAATTTCTTTTCCTATAAATAGACCCCTCCCACCTTCACATACCCCGTACTGTGCCTTTATTGCTTTGCTTCCCTCTCTCTGTGTTTTTCCGTTTCCTGCTCGTGCTCTACCTCTGCCTCCGCGAACATGGGCAAGGCGAATCCAGATGCCGACGGCCGCTCCAAGTGTGCGCAGCACTTCACGGACTGTTGCTTCTTCGAGGGGCACACTAGCGAGGAGGAGCTCGCTGAGTTTGTGGCGGAGTGCGTGCCGCCGGGCTTTGAGGCTCGCAGGCCGAGATAGGGGGAGGCCATCAATACCTTTTATGAGGACGAGCTCGCCTTCCCCCTTTCACATTTCGAGGTGGGGTTACGCCTCCCCCTGTGGCCGGAGATCCGAAAAATCTTAAAATATTACGGAGCCGTGCCCGCGCAGCTGAATTCCAACACCATCGTGATGATGGTGGCGTTCGCGAGTTACCTCCAGCGGGAGAGGTGAAAGTCCACCTAGTGTCAATAACCTTCACCTAAGGGGGGGGGGGGGAATAGGTGACGTGCAGCGTTTTTGCGGAATTTAAAATTGTACCTGCACAAGAAAACAAAACACCACAGCACAGAAGATACACAAGCAGTTTATAGTGGTTCCCCGATTTGGGTACATCCACTTTCCCCCTTCGACCTATCTCCCAACAAGGGACGACTCGGTCTCTTCACCAACAGGATTGAAATCCAATCATTGCACTATCGGAAGGAACCCTTCCACACGTAGGAGTCAACACTCCCACAACACGGGTTGCACCCAACCCTTACACTTAGGAACCAACGTTCTTTTACAACAAAAATGAAATTAGAATGTTCAAGAAATACAAACTACTTATGGAGACTAAGGTGTTCCTCTTCGCTCGACGACGAGTTCTTGAAGTCAACGAAGAGTCTACCACCCTAGATCTCACTTGGAGAGAATCTCCCCTGAACCGGCGGCGGCAAGACGAGCGGCAGCTTGGTTCGGGATTGGCGGCGATGACGGTGCGCGACTGCTGTATTTAGGAGATCCAAACTTCGTAGCAAAGCCAGCTAGGTCTTCCAACGGTCACACTAGGATCGATCGTCTCAATCGATTCGGACGGGGAAAGTTTTCCCGATCAACAAATCAAGAGACAAGGGATCTCTGGTTAGACACGTGAGACGCTAAGCTTCGTTAAGCTTCTATCGCTGGGAGATCTGGAGGGAACCACGATCAAACGACCGGCGATCGACTTGCACGAGCGGCGATGACGGCGGAGTTGTTTCGCGATTCTAGGTCAAAGTCGGCTGCTCGATTTTTCGTCTATTTCTCTGTGTCTCCACTGTTCAAAAATACGCCTGTATTTATACTGTAGACAACTTCAAGATGACCGTTGTGGGTCCCACAAGAAGAAACCTTAAATCCGGTTCAAAATAGTGCCAGCAACAGAATCCGGTTCAGGGGGTTCCAGAAAATCGTCTAAGGCAAAATCGGCGAGAATCGAAGAAGATTCCCGCCGAATCGGCGAGAATCAGCCAGTGATTCTCGACGATTCGGCAAGAATCACTTGTGATTCTCGCCGAATCACTTGATGATTCTCGACGAATATTACTTGGCCCTGATCTGCTCAATGAGGGATTCGGCAAGAATCAGTAGTGATTCTCGACGAATATTACTTAGCGCCGCTTTGAAGTAGCTGGATAGAGTCGGCGAGAATCAGCCAATGATTCTCAAGGAATCGGCGAGAATCACTTGGTGATTCTCGCCGATCTACACTTGGACGATTTTTCGTCTTTCCACCCATGAGGTGTTCCTTGACCCATCCTTGCTCCTTGTCTGCTCTTGCCTTAACACAACCCTGTACTTGAAATTAAGTACACTCCAATAGAGAGAGTATACGTAGGCCAACACACTGATCTGCTCAACGAGGGATTACGTCGTGCAGACCCGTGTATATTGACCTACTGCACCCTGACATTGGTGTGCACTTAGCGTGGAAAAACTGCAAGCACAACTTGAAATATTTTGTCAAAAACATTGTCTATTTACCTTAGCTTGTTCAGGGGCTTCTTCAAATCAGGTATGTTGTGGATACAATACCCAACAATCTCCCCCTATTTGAAGAAGCCTAAACCCTACAAGCTAAGGTGAATAAAGCGTATGGGAATGAAAATCATAACCTTGAAATTAAGTTGAGAGAGATATTCATTACCGATACCAATTTCGTGCGAGCAAACTTTGGAGCCACCTTAGCCTTAGCCGAGAGGGTAATCTCCCCCTTTTCGGCTTCTACAAATCTGGGTCTGTAGCATTTGACCCCTTGCTCCCCCTCAGTTCTTGCATCTGTGCTCACACTTGAGTTCCTTGCTCCCCCTCAGTTCTTGCACGAGCCTGGAGCTTCTGTAGTCTTCATTCCTCATAGTTTAGCATTCCCAATTCAGTTTTGAAAAGACTGAATTTAGCTTCTTCTAAGGGCTTTGTGAATATATCTGCAATCTGCTTATCCGTGGGGACATAACAGAGAGAGATGTCCTTGTTCTCCACGTGCTCCCGAATGAAGTGGTAGCGCACTTCAATATGCTTCGTTCTGCTGTGAGATACCGGATTGTTGGCAATTGCAATTGCACTGGAGGAGTCGCAGTACATTGGTATTTCCTTGAACTGAAGGTCGTAATCGGCTAACTGGTTTCTGATCCATAGGAGTTGTGCGCAACAGCTGCCTGCCGAGATGTACTCAAACTCTGCTGTGGAGGTTGCAACACAATTCTGTTTCTTGCTGTTCCATGAGATAAGCCTCCTGCCGAGGAATTGACACGTCCCGGAGGTGCTTTTCCTGTCATCCCTACTCCCTGCAAAATCAGCATCTGAAAAACCTATTAGCTCGACATCATTGTTTCTCGGGTACCACAAGCCAAGATTGGGAGTACCTTTAAGGTATCTTAGAATTCGCTTCGCAGCGACATAGTGAGATTCCTTAGTGTTCACCTGATATCTGGCACAGACACATGTGGAGAACATGATATCCGGTCTACTGGCAGTAAGGTAGAGCAGGGATCCAATGATGCTTCTGTATTTGGTTTCATCGAAAGGTTTACCTTTCTCATCCTTATCCAGAGACATAGTGGATCCCATTGGAGTCCTCATAGAGGTTGCATTCTCCATACCGAATTTCTTGAGGAGTTCATTTGTGAACTTCGTCTGAGAGATGAAGATTCCATCCTCAGACTGTTTCACTTGAAGTCCCAAGAAATACTTTAGCTCTCCCATACTGCTCATTTCAAACTTTCCTTGCATAAGTTTAGAAAACTTTTTGCAAAGATTGTTGTCCGTTGAGCCGAATATAATGTCATCGACATAGATTTACACCAACAGAATCTTGCCTTTAACTTCCCTGAGAAACAATGTCTTATCTATTTTACCTTTAGAGAACTTGTTCTCAAGAAGAAAGCTAGATAAAGTCTCATACCAAGCTCGGGGAGCTTGTTTTAAACCATAGAGAGCTTTATTAAGAAAATATACATGATTTGGATATATAGGATTGACAAAACCTGGGGGTTGAGCGACGTATACTTCCTCTTTCAAGTCTCCGTTCAAGAATGCTGATTTCACATCCATTTGATAGACTGTGAATCCTTTGTGCGAAGCATACGCCAGGAACAATTTGATTGCTTCGAGCCTTGCTACTGGTGCGAAGGTCTGGTCGAAGTCAATCCCCTCCTCCTTTCTGTAACCTTGAGCCACCAGCCTTGCCTTGTTCTTTATGATGACACCATGTTCATCCAGTTTGTTTCTGAAGATCTACTTGGTGTCAATCACATTCTGCTTGTGTGGTCTGGGAACCAACGTCCAAACGTTACACCGTTCGAATTGAAGTAGTTCATCTTGCATGGCCAAAATCCATGTCGCGTCTTTGTTCGCTTCGTCGAACTTCTTTGGCTCAACCTGTGATAGGAAGCTAAGATGCAAAATTTCGTTAATAGTACCGTTTCGAGTTCTGACACCGACACGAGGATCTCCAATGATCTGATCTCTAGGGTGATCCCTCACGTGCCGGAGCTCTAGAAGTCTGGCGTCTGGAGCTTCGACTACTTCTTGGGCTTCTCCTTCTTCTAAGAGATGTGTTCCATTTTGATCTTCAACATTCCCAGATGACGTAGAGGTGGAAACTTTGACGTACTTAGGAGTTTCATCTTTAGCTGTCTCATTGAGATCCAGCCGTTCAAGTCGTGCACCTGCATCTTCAAGAATATCACTGTAAGAACTGTTGTTAAGCATGTTTCCTTCATCAAATACAACATTAATTGATTCTTCTACCACTAGGGTTTTCTTATTGAAGACCCTATATGCCCGACTGTGGGAACTATAGCCCATGAATATGCCTTCGAAGCATTTTTCACCAAATTTAGTACGCGGGTACTTCCCATTATTTAGTACATAGCATCTGCAACCAAAGATCCTCAAGTAGGACATGGTTGGTTTCCTGCCTTTCAGGAGCTCATAAGGCGTCTTACGATGATGCTTGTTGATCAATGCTCGGTTTTGTACATGACAAGCTGTATTGACAGCCTCTGCCCAGAAGTATTCTGGGAGAGAAGCGTCTTTCAACATTGTCGTGCAGGTCTTAATGAGAGTTCTATTTCTCCTCTCCGCAACTTCATTTTGCTGACGAGTGCGCGGGGAGGAAAACTCATGAAAGATACCTTATTCTTCACAAAACTTTGTAATAGCACCAGATTCGAATTCTGTTCCACGGTCACTTCTGATTTTGACCACTGAGCAGTCAAATTCGTTCTGAACCTGCTTGACAAAATTAGTGAAGATGTCAAATGTATCTGACTTTCGTTTTAAGAAGAACACCCATGTAAACCGAGAATGATCATCAACTATCTCTAGCGTATAGGACTTGCCTCCCAAGCTATGAACTTGCATTGGACCAAACAAGTCCATATGTAGAAGGTAAAGACATCAGGAAGAGTCTTTGTCTGCAATGCTCTTAAAGGTAGCCCGAGTCTGTTTGCCCATCTGGCATGCAGGACAGGGGCTATCTTTGATGCACTTGATAATGGGAGCATCCCTTACTAAGTTTTTAGAAAACAGCATATTAATTATCTTGAAATTAATATGTGCCAATATCTTGTGGCATTGATCACAAAGAGATGCACTGCCAGCTCCCACTAGACATACGGGGGTAGATGAATCTAAACTAAGAAAATTTAAGCAGAAGATATTTCTGCTCCTAATCCCTGTTAGTATCATCTCAGAAGAGGCGCATGAAATTATTAGGCATTTATCCTTGCAGAACTTAACGTCATAACCTTTATCACATAACTGACTTACACTGATCAGGTTATGGTTTAACCCTTCAACATAAGCCACGTCGGTCATAGAGATTATACCGTTGGAAATCATACCGTAACCTCTAGTGACTCCTCGATCTGACCCTCCAAAGATGACTTTGGGTCCATTCTCGACTGGAGTGTAATCACGTAGCAGGCTTCTTGTCCCAGTCATGTGCCGGGAGCATCCACTGTCCAAGTACCAGATTTGCGTTTTGGTGGCCTTTGGACATTCCTGCAAAACAAAATTAATTTCCATCAGGAACCCAATCGAACTTGGGTCCTAGATTCCTGGTTAGCATACTCTGCCTCGGTTGGTTAACCCTACGAGTGGTCGGCCTCGCATTGCTAACATAGGGAGTCTCGTGATACCTTGGATTAAACCAACAATCCACGGTAAAGTGACCGACTTTGCCACAGCACCAACAGTCAAATCTGTTGTACCTCTTCCTAGGCTCCTGCTTTACCCTGGAAATGGAGGGTACAGCCGGGGCCTTGGATCTGGAGGTGAAGGCCTCACAGTGATTGCAGTCACATGACTTCTTCACCTTCTGTATAACAGGCTTGGCTCTTGGTGCCTGCTTTCCATTATGGCCGCTAGAGAATTGACCATAATTCCCCATGTGGATTTCCTCATAAGGTGCCTTGAAGGCACTCTCACCGAAGTTCCGGGGAAAGGTCCAACCATCATATCGGCTCTTTGTCTTTGCAACCGAGGGCCGGAAATGATGACCAAATGTTGATTCAAAGTCATGTTGGTTGCAAGGAAAGCCAGGCTTTCTGAACGCAACAGGACTGAGCGGAGCCTTTCCCTTTTCAGCAGCAGAGGCCTTCTTGGCGGCCTTATTCTTACTCTGGTTCCTGTTTCTCCTGGATGAGGACCCAGATACCCCTACATGCCCCAAGCCAGCTCCTTTGGCCTGAGCAGAGAAGGTATCAACAACTGGAAGAACTGTTTTTGGCATAGAGAAGCTCTTGACGATCTTCCTTTCTGCCGCAAGTTGTTCTTCTAACTTGTCGACTTCCTCCTGCTTAAGATCAAAGAGCTTAAGAGACTCTGAACGCTTTGAGGTCGGGTCAAGGTGCTCCTGTCGGAGAGAGATCAAACTGGTGACCTCTTCCCTTAGGGAAACACACTCACCCTTAAGGAAGTTTACTTCCGTTTTCTCAGCCTTCAATCTCTTACGGCACTCCTCGAAAGTGTTGAGCAGAAGCTCATACTTCTCGAGGAGCTCAGCTTCACGGGCCGAAAGGCTATCCTCAGGTTCATCATCCTGAGACTCAGGATCAGAGTCAGAGTCAGAGAGAGGGGTGTGAGCTTTTACCTTCCCAGTAAATGGGGGACATTCTCCTTCTGAGTCGGAGCGACCCACCAGCCCGAAGTAGGCTTCCTCATCATCACTGGAGTCTGAGGAATCCGACTCACTCAGTGTCTTTGGCCTTTTGGCGATGTAGCTCCGCTCTTTCTTCTTATCTCTAGAGGATTTGAGCTCCTCTCCTTTCCCTTTTTCTCTCTTGCCTTGGTAGCAGTCGGCCACGACGTGTCCTGGCTTATTGCATCCAAAACAAATGATGTCAGAGGAGCGATGTTTGTTCGGTTTAGAGGCATACCTGTCAGAAGAGTAATTTTTCTTCTGATGCCTGGAGGAGGCGCCGTCTTTCTTTCTTTGATTCCTCATCTTGAGGAACTTCTTGAATTCTCGGGTGATGAGGGAGAAATCCTCCTCCGACAGCTTGGAGCTGGAGGAGCATGGCTCGGAGTCCTCCTCCTCATCCTTTTTCCTGGCACGGTATGAAACCGCACCCGTGCCTTTTCTGGAGTGAATGGCTTTTAGAGCCACAGTCTTTTCTTTGGCTGCAGCCTTCTCTGCTTCCTCTTCAGCTTTCCTGGTGTTCAGTTGAAGCTCATAGGACATCAGCTTCCCAAACAGAATTTGCGGGTCTGTTTCAGCTAGTCTGCTAAACTCTCGGATGACGCAGATCTTTGTGTCCCACTCCTTAGTGAGGGACCTAAGGAATTTGTCATTAAGTTCACCATCAGTGAACACTCTTCCATATCCCTTGAGCGCATTGACAATCTTGAGGAAGTTCTCGAAGGTGACTCCGATCTCTTCCTTAGGCCCTTGTCTGAAAGCCTCATATTTCTGGTTCAGGAGGGACCTCCGATCATCCCTCACTTCATCAGTTCCCTCCATTAGGATAATCAGGCAGTGCCAGATCTCCTTTGCCATCCTGCAGTTACAGAAGTTCTGCATCATTGAGTCATCGACCGCGATGACCAGAATGTTCTGCGCCTTCTTGTCAAGTCCCACCAGCACCATCTCGTCCTTGTCCATTTCAGAAATTTTCTTTTGTACTTTCTTGGTAGGATCTATGGTGGAGACCTTAGTGGGGACATAAGGTCCCTTCTCCATGATCATGAAGAGTATAGGATCAATTGCTTCCATGTAGAACCTGATCCTTTCCTTCCAGATAGGAAAGTTGAGTCTGGTGCATACTGGGATCTTGCCTGTGAACTTGAGCCCGTCCATAGTAGATGACACTAGCGGCAGGATTCAACTCAAGGTGTTAACCTTTTTGATGAGTAACCTCGCTTTGATACCACTTGAAAGTCCACCTAGTGTCAACAACCTTCACCTAGGGGGGGGGGGGGAATAGGTGACGTGCAGCGTTTTTGCGGAATTTAAAATTGTACCTGCACAAGAAAACAAAACACCACAACATAGAAGATACACAAGCAGTTTATAGTGGTTCCCCGATTTGGGTACATCCACTTTCCCCCTTCAACCTATCTCCCAACAAGGGACGACTCGGTCTCTTCACCAACAGGATTGAAATCCAATCCTTGCACTATCGGAAGGAACCCTTCCACACGTAGGAGTCAACACTCCCACAACACGGGTTGCACCCAACCCTTACACTTAGGAACCAACGTTCCTTTACAACAAAAATGAAACTAGAATGTACAAGAAGTAAAAACTACTTATGGAGACTAAGGTGTTCCTCTTCGCTCGACGACGAGTTCTTGAAGTTAACGAAGAGTCTACCACCCTAGATCTCACTTGGAGAGAATCTCCTCGAAACCGGTGGCGGCAAGACGAGCGGCGGCTTGGTTCGGGATCGGCGGCGACGACGCTGCGCGGCTGCTGTATTTTGGAGATCCAAACTTCGTAGCAAAGCTAGCTAGGTCTTCCAACGGTCACACTAGGATCGATCGTCTCAATCGATTCGGACGGGGAAAGTTTTCCCGATCAACAAATCAAGAGACAAGGGATCTCCGGTTAGACACGTGAGACGCTAAGCTTGGTTAAGCTTCTATCGCCGGGAGATCTGGAGGGAACCACGATCAAACGACCGGTGATCGACTTGCACGAGCGGCGACGACGGCGGAGTTGTTTCGCGATTCTAGGTCAAAGTCGGCTGCTCGATTTTTCGTCTATTTCTCTGTGTCTCCACTGTTCAAAAATACGCCTATATTTATACTGTAGACAACTTCAAGATGACCGTTGTGGGTCCCACAAGAAGAAACCCTAAATCCGGTTCAAAATAGTGTCAGCGGCAGAATCCGGTTTAGGGGGTTCCAGAAAATCGTCTAAGGCAAAATCGGCGAGAATCGAAGAAGATTCCCGCCGAATCGGCGAGAATCAGCCAGTGATTCTCGACGATTCGGCGAGAATAACTAGTGATTCTCGCCGAATCACTTGATGATTCTCGACGAATATTACTTGGCCCTGATCTACTCAACGAGGGATTCGGCGAGAATCATTAGTGATTCTCGACGAATATTACTTAGCGCCGCTTTGAAGTAGCTGGATAGAGTCGGCGAGAATCAGCCAATGATTCTCAACGAATTGGCGAGAATCACTAGTGATTCTCGCCGAATCGGCGAGAATCACTTGGTGATTCTCGCCGATTTACACTTGGACGATTTTCATCTTTCCACCCATGAGGTGCTCCTTGACCCATCCTTGCTCCTTGTCTGCTCTTGCCTTAACACAACCCTGTAGTTGAAATTAAGTACACTCCAATAGAGAGAGTACACGTAGGCCAACACACTGATCTGCTCAACGAGGGATTACGTCATGCAGACCCGTGTATATTGACCTACTGCACTCTGACATTGGTGTGTACTTAGCGTGGAAAAACTGCAAGCACAACTTGAAATATTTTGTCAAAAACATTGCCTATTTACCTTAGCTTGTTCAGGGGCTTCTTCAAATCTTGTACGTTGTGGATACAATACCCAACAATCTCCCCCTATTTGAAGAAGCCTAAACCCTACAAGCTAAGGTGAATAAAGCGTATGGGAATGAAAATCATAACCTTGAAATTAAGTTGAGAGAGATATTCATTACCGATACCAATTTCGTGCGAGCAAACTTTGGAGCCACCTTAGCCTTAGCCGAGAGGGTAATCTCCCCCTTTTCGGCTTCTACAAATCTGGGTCTGTAGCATTTGACCCCTTGCTCCCCCTCAGTTCTTGCATCTGTGCTCACACTTGAGTTCCTTGCTCCCCCTCAGTTCTTGCACGAGCCTGGAGCTTCTGTAGTCTTCATTCCTCATAGTTTAGCATTCCCAATTTAGTTTTGAAAAGACTGAACTTGGCTTCGTCTAAGGGCTTTGTGAATATATCTGCAATCTGCTTGTCCGTGGGGACATAACAGAGAGAGATGTCCTTGTTCTCCACGTGCTCCCGAATGAAGTGGTAGCGCACTTCAATATGCTTCGTTCTGCTGTGAGATACCGGATTGTTGGCAATTGCAATTGCACTGGAGGAGTCACAGTACATTGGTATTTCCTTGAACTGAAGGTCGTAGTCGGCTAACTGGTTTCTGATCCATAGGAGTTGTGCGCAATAGCTGCCTGCCGAGATGTACTCAGACTCTGCTGTGGAGGTTGCAACACAATTCTGTTTCTTGCTGTTCCATGAGATAAGCCTCCTGCCGAGGAATTGACACGTCCCGGAGGTGCTTTTCTTGTCATCCCTACTGCCTGCAAAAATCAGCATCTGAAAAACCTATTAGCTCGACATCATTGTTTCTCGGGTACCACAAGCCAAGATTGGGAGTACCTTTAAGGTATCTTAGAATTCGCTTCGCAGCGACATAGTGAGATTCCTTAGTGTTCACCTGATATCTGGCACAGACACATGTGGAGAACATGATATTCGGTCTACTGGCAGTAAGGTAGAGCAGGGATCCAATGATGCTTCTGTATTTGGTTTCATCGAAAGGTTTACCTTTCTCATCCTTATCCAGAGACATAGTGGATCCCATTGGAGTCCTCATAGAGGTTGCATTCTCCATACCGAATTTCTTGAGGAGTTCATTTGTGAACTTCGTCTGAGAGATGAAGATTCCATCCTCAGACTGTTTCACTTGAAGTCCCAAGAAATACTTTAGCTCTCCCATACTGCTCATTTCAAACTTTCCTTGCATAAGTTTAGAAAACCTTTTGCAAAGATTGTTGTCCGTTGAGCCGAATATAATGTCATCGACATAGATTTGCACCAGCAGAATCTTGCCTTTAACTTCCCTGAGAAACAATGTCTTATCTATTTTACCTCTAGAGAACTTGTTCTCAAGAAGAAAGCTAGATAAAGTCTCATACCAAGCTCGGGGAGCTTGTTTTAAACCATAGAGAGCTTTATTAAGAAAATATACATGATTGGGATAAGTAGGATTGACAAAACCTGGGGGTTGAGCGACGTATACTTCCTCTTTCAGGTCTCCGTTCAAGAATGCTGATTTCACATACATTTGATAGACTGTGAATCCTTTGTGCGAAGCATACGACAGGAACAATCTGATTGCTTCGAGCCTTGCTACTGGTGCGAAGGTCTGGTCGAAGTCAATACCCTCCTCCTATTTGTAACCTTGAGCCACCAGCCTTGCCTTATTCTTTATGATGACACCATGTTCATCCAGTTTGTTTCTGAAGATCCACTTGGTGCCAATCACATTCTGCTTGTGTGGTCTGGGAACCAGCGTCCAAACGTTACACCGTTCGAATTGAAGTAGTTCATCTTGCATGGCCAAAATCCATGCCGCGTCTTTGTTCGCTTTGTCGAACTTCTTTGGCTCAACCTGTGATAGGAAGCTAAGATGCAAAATTTTGTTAATAGTACCTCTTCGAGTTCTGACACCGACACGAGGATCTCTGATGATCTGATCTCTAGGGTGATCCCTCACGTGCCGGAGCTCTAGAAGTCATGCGTCTGGAGCTTCGACTACTTCTTGGGCTTCTCCTTCTTCTAATAGATGTGTTCCATTTTGATCTTCAACATTCCCAGATGACGTAGAGGTGGAAACTTTGACGTACTTAGGAGTTTCATCTTTAGCTGTCTTATCGAGATCCAGCCGTTCAAGTCGTGCACCTGCATCTTCAAGAATATCACTGGAAGAACTGCTGTTATTCCTTCATCAAATACAACATTAATTGATTCTTCTACCACTAGGGTTTTCTTATTGAAGACCCTATATGCCCGACTGTGGGAACTATAGCCCATGAATATGCCTTCGAAGCATTTTTCACCAAATTTAGTACGCGGGCACTTCCCATTATTTAGTACATAGCATCTGCAACCAAAGATCCTCAAGTAGGACATGGTTGGTTTCCTGCCTTTCAGGAGCTCATAAGGCGTCTTACGATGATGCTTGTTGATCAATGCTCGGTTTTGTACATGACAAGCTGTATTGACAGCCTCTGCCCAGAAGTATTCTGGGAGAGAAGCGTCATTCAACATTGTCGTGCAGGCCTCAATGAGAGTTCTATTTCTCCTCTCCGCAACTCCATTTTGCTGAGGAGTGCGCAGGGAGGAAAAATCATAAAAGATACCTTGTTCTTCACAAAACTTTGTCATAGCACCAGATTCGAATTCTGTTCCATGGTCACTTCTGATTTTGACCACTGAGCAGTCAAATTCGTTCTGAACCTGCTTGACAAAATTAGTGAAGATGTCAAACGTATCTGACTTTCGTTTTAAGAAGAACACCCATGTAAACCGAGAATGATCATCAACTATCACTAGCGTATAGGACTTGCCTCCCAAGCTATGAACTTGCATTGGACCAAACAAGTCCATATATAGAAGGTAAAGACATCGGGAAGAGTCTTTGTTTGCAATGCTCTTAAAGGTAGCCCGAGTCTGTTTGCCCATCTGGCATGCAGGACAGGGGCTATCTTTGATGCACTTGATAATGGGAGCATCCCTTGCTAAGTTTTTAGAAAACAGCATATTAATTGTCTTGAAATTAATATGTGCCAATCTCTTATGCCATTGATCACAAAGAGATGCACTGCCAGCTGCCACTAGACATACGGGGGTAGATGAATCTAAACTAAGAAAATTTAAGCAGAAGATATTTCTGCTCCTAATCCCTGTTATTATCGTCTCAGAAGAGGCGCATGAAATTATCAGGCATTTATCCTTGCAGAACTTAACGTCATAACCTTTATCACATAACTGACTTACACTGATCAGGTTATGGTTTAACCCTTCAACATAAGCCACGTCGGTGATAGAGATTATACCGTTGGAAATCATACCGTAACCTCTGGTGACTCCTCGATCTGACCCTCCAAAGATGACTTTGGGTCCATTCTCGACTGGAGTGTAATCACACAGCAGGCTTCTTGTCCCAGTCATGTGCCGGGAGCATCCACTGTCCAAGTACCAGATTGGCGTTTTGGTGGCCTTTGGACATTCCTGCAAAACAAAATTAATTTCCCTCAGGAACCCAATCGAACTTGGGTCCTAGATTCCTGGTTAGCATACTCCCCCTCGGTTGGTTAACCCTACGAGTGGTCGGCCTCACATTGCTAACATAGGGAGTCTCGTGATACCTTGGATTAAACCAACAATCCACGGCAAAGTGACCGACTTTGCCACAGCACCAACAGTCAAATCTGTTGTACCTCTTCCTAGGCTCCTGCTTTACCCTGGAAATGGAGGGTACAGCCAGGGCCTTGGATCTGGAGGTGAAGGCCTCAGAGTGATTGCAGTCATATGACTTCTTCACCTTCTGTATAACAGGCTTAGCTCTTGGTGCCTGCTTTCCATTATGGCCGCTAGAGAATTGACCATAATTTCCCATGTGGATTTCCTCATAAGGTGTCTTGAAGGCACTCTCACCGAAGTTCCGGGGAAAGGTCCAACCATCATATCGGCTCTTTGGCTTTGCAACCGAGGGCCGGAAATGATGACCAAATGTTGATTCAAAGTCATGTTGGTTGCAAGGAAAGCCAGGCTTTCTGAACGCAACAGGACTGAGCGGAGCCTTTCCCTTTTCAGCAGCAGAGGCCTTCTTGGCGGCCTTATTCTTCCTATGGTTCCTGTTTCTCCTGGATGAGGACCCAGATACCCGTACATGCCCCAAGCCAGGTCCTTTGGCCTGAGCAGAGAAGGTATCAACAACTGGAAGAACTGTTTTTTGGCATAGAGAAGCTCTTGACGATCTTCCTTTCTGCCGCAAGTTGTTCTTCCAACTTGTCGACTTCCTCCTGCTTAAGATCAAGGAGCTTAAGAGACTCTGAATGCTTTGAGGTCAGGTCAAGGTGCTCCTGTCGGAGAAAGATCAAACTGGTGACCTCTTCCCTTAGGGAAACACACTCACCCTTAAGGAAGTTTACTTCCTTTTTCTCAGCCTTCAATCTCTTACGACACTCCTCGAAAGTGTTGAGCAGAAGCTCATACTTCTCGAGGAGCTCAGCTTCACGGGCCGAAAGGCTATCCTCAGGTTCATCATCCTGAGACTCAGGATCAGAGTCAGAGTCGGAGAGAGGGGTGTGAGCTTTTACCTTCCCAGTAAATGGGGGACACTCTCCTTCTGAGTCGGAGCGACCCACCAGCCCGAAGTAGGCCTCCTCATCATCACTGGAGTCTGAGGAATCCGACTCACTCAGTGTCTTTGGCCTTTTGGCGATGTAGCTCCGCTCTTTCTTCTTATCTATAGAGGATTTGAGCTCCTCTCCTTTCCCTTTTTCTCTCTTGCCATGGTATCAGTCGGCCACGACGTGTCCTGGCTTATTTCATCCAAAACAAATGATGTCAGAGGAGCGATGTTTGTTTGGTTTAGAGGCATACATGTCAGAAGAGTAATTTTTCTTCTGATGCCTGGAGGAGGCGCCGTCTTTCTTTCTTTGATTCCTCATCTTGAGGAACTTCTTGAATTCTCGGGTGATGAGGGAGAAATCCTCCTCCGACAGCTCGGAGCTGGAGGAGCATGGCTCGGAGTCCTCCTCCTCATCCTTTTTCCTGGCATGGTATGAAACCGCACCCTTGCCTTTTCTGGAGTGAATGGCTTTTAGAGCCACAGTCTTTTCTTTGGCTGCAGCCTTCTCTGCTTCCTCTTCAGCTTTCCTGGTGTTCAGTTGAAGCTCATAGGACATCAGCTTCCCAAACAGAATTTGCGGGTCTGTTTCAGCTAGTCTGCCAAACTCTCGGATGGCGCAGATCTTTGTGTCCCACTCCTTAGTGAGGGACCTAAGGAATTTGTCATTAAGTTCACCATCAGTGAACAGTCTTCCATATCCCTTGAGCGCATTGACAATCTTGAGGAAGTTCTCGAAGGTGACTCTGATCTCTTCCTTAGGCCCTTGTCTGAAAGCCTCATATTTCTGGTTCAGGAGGGACCTCCGATCATCCCTCACTTCATCAGTGCCCTCCATTAGGATAATCAGGCAGTGTCAGATCTCCTTTGCCGTCCTGCAGTTGCAGAAGTTCTGCATCATTGAGTCATCGATCGCGCTGACCAGAATGTTCTGCGCCTTCTTGTCAAGTCCCACCAGCACCATCTCGTCCTTGTCCATTTCAGAAATTTTCTTTGGTACTTTCTTGGTAGGATCTATGGTGGAGACCTTAGTGGGGACATAAGGTCCCTTCTCCACGATCATGAAGAGTCTAGGATCAACTGCTTCCATGTAGAACCTGATCCTTTCCTTCCAGATAGAAAAGTTGAGTCTGGTGCATACTGGGATCTTGCCTGTGAACTTGAGCCAGTCCATAGTAGATGACACTAGCGGCAGGATTCAACTCAAGGTGTTAACCTTTTTGATGAGTAACCTCGCTTTGATACCACTTGAAAGTCCACCTAGTGTCAACAACCTTCACCTAGGGGGGGAATAGGTGACGTGCAGCGTTTTTGCGGAATTTAAAATTGTACCTGCACAAGAAAACAAAACACCACAGCACAGAAGATACACAAGCAGTTTATAGTGGTTCCCCGATTTGGGTACATCCACTTTCCCCCTTCGACCTATCTCCCAACAAGGGACGACTCGGTATCTTCACCAGCAGGATTGAAATCCAATCCTTGCACTATCGGAAGGAACCATTCCACACGTAGGAGTCAACACTCCCACAACACGGGTTTCACCCAACCCTTACACTTAGGAACCAACGTTCCTTTACAACAAAAATGGAATTAGAATGTACAAGAAATACAAACTACTTATGGAGACTAAGGTGTTCCTCTTCGCTCGACGACGAGTTCTTGAAGTCAACGAAGAGTCTACCACCCTATATCTCACTTGGAGAGAATCTCCCCGGAACCGGCGGCGGCAAGACGAGCGGCGGCTTGGTTCGGGATCGGCAGCGACGACGGTGCGCGGCTGCTGTATTTTGGAGATCCAAACTTCATAGCAAAGCTAGCTAGGTCTTCCAACGGTCACACTAGGATCGATCGTCTCAATCGATTCGGACGGGGAAAGTTTTCCCGATCAACAAATCAAGAGACAAGGGATCTCCGGTTAGACACGTGAGATGCTAAGCTTGGCTAAGCTTCTATCGCCGGGAGATCTGGAGGGAACCACGATCAAACGACCGGCGATCGACTTGCACGAGCGGAGACGGCGACGGAGTTGTTTCGCGATTCTAGGTCAAAATCGGCTCCTCGATTTTTCGTCTATTTCTCTGTGTCTCCACTGTTCAAAAATACGCATGTATTTATACTGTAGTCAACTTCAAGATGACCGTTGTGGGTCCCACAATAAGAAACCCTAAATCCGGTTCAAAATAGTGCCAGCGGCAGAATCCGGTTCAGGGGGTTCCAGAAAATCGTCTAAGGCAAAATCGGCGAGAATCGAAGAAGATTCCCGCCGAATCGGCAAGAATCAGCCAGTGATTCTCGACGATTCGGCGAGAATCACTAGTGATTCTCGCCGAATCACTTGATGATTCTCGACGAATATTACTTGGCTCTGATCTGCTCAACGAGGGATTCGGCGAGAATCAGTAGTGATTCTCGACGAATATTACTTAGCGCCGCTTTGAAGTAGCTGGATAGAGTCGGCGAGAATCAGCCAATGATTCTCGCCGAATCGGCGAGAATCACTTGGTGATTCTCGCCAATTTACACTTGGACGATTTTTCGTCTTTCCACCCATGAGGTGCTCCTTGAGCCATCCTTGCTCCTTGTCTGCTCTTGCCTTAACACAGCCCTGTACTTGAAATTAAGTACACTCCAATAGAGAGAGTACACGTAGGCCAACACACTGATCTGCTCAACGAGGGATTACGTCGTGCAGACCCGTATATATTGACCTACTGCACCCTGACATTGGTGTGCACTTAGCGTGGAAAAACTACAAGCACAACTTGAAATATTTTGTCAAAAACATTGCCTATTTACCTTAGCTTGTTCAGGGGCTTCTTCAAATCAGGTACGTTGTGGATACAATACCCAACAAGAGGATCGAGTTCAACCTGACGGTGTTCAGGAAGCTCTTCTCCTACAAGGCGACGCCGGATGTGGTCGCCTACTTTGGCGGCTCGCTGATCAAAGTTTTCGAGATCGCGAACAAGCACCATACTTGGATGACCAAGATCGCCTTCATCAAGGGCGATCTCGGCAACATTCCCTCCTCGCCTCAGCAGAAGGGCGAGGAGGTGTACCGCCCGCCGGCCGTGTCCGGCAATGACGCCAAACTCCACAAATACTTCCTCCATAAAGACTTCTAGGTCGTCTTCCTGCGGAGGGGCCTCGACGCGCTCCCCCCTGTTCTGCCCGGCGAAGGTATGCTTCTCTCCTCATCTAGCCGAGTTCGCCTGACCGCCGAACTCGCCATATCATTGCTGAATTCCTAACTTTTTCGAAGTATTTTTCCTGCAGGGGAGCGAATAATCCCCTTGAACCCGCCGTTCGCGGATCCGGGGCTCCATACCGACCCTCTTGCACGCGAGAGGGCGGCGGCGGCAGCCTGCCGAGACGAGGCGGCCCTCTCGCAACCCTCTTCCAGCAAGAGGCGACCTAAGGACGCGGGCTCGAACCCGCCATTCGGCCAGCGACAGATAAAGAAGATGAGGAGAGACCTGCTGGCTTTGCGGGGGCAACAACAACAACCCGGCGCTAAGTACATCAGCTCGTCGGAGACCCCTCCCGATGCGTCGCCGGAGAGCCCGCTGAAGGAGATAACCAGCAAGGGCCAGAAAGGTGGCGAGGTCGCCTCTTCCACGGCGGCGATCTCCCCTCCTCCATCGGCGAAGAGGGCTGACCGCGAGCGCACACCGCCAAAGCAACACCCCCTCTTCAACTTCGGCGCGCGGTGGAACGACTCGGCGGGCGAGCCCATGCTGCAGTGGGACGAGCTCGCTCATCGAGTGTCCGTCTCCACCCTGCACACCTCTTGGCACGACAGCGAGCCCTCCACCGGTCATGCCTACGCCCTCGGCTTCGGACTATATGGCCGGGAGGATGTCGAGGCCTACAAAAAGATGACCCTCCTACAGCTCAGCCATGAGGGCCTGCAGTCCCATCTGCGGACCATGGAGCTGCATCACATGCTGGCACGCTGCAGCTTCGCACTCAGCCACAAACTCAAAAAGGCTGAGCAGGCTCGCGACATCGCCAAGGACAAGGTCACCGACCAGGCGAGGCAGCTCGGCATAGCGGAGGGTCTACTCGCCCAAGCCGCCGACGGGCTGGTAAGTGTCAAGCGCTACTCCTCTCTTTTACTTAGAAAATTTTGTGCTGCTGCTAAATGTACTCTTTACCAGGATGCCAAGGCCGCTGGGGATCTTCAGGCTGGCAACACCGAGCTGGGGGAGGAGATCAGCCAACTGCGCGCACTCCTGGCCATGGATACCAAGGCTGCAGGGGAGCTCCAGGCTCTCAATGCCGAGCAGGGGGAGGAGATCGGCCAGCTGAGCGCACGCCTCGCCGAGCTGGAGGGCGCGAACACGTAGCTGAAGGGGGAGAATCAGCACCTCCTCAGCGAGGTCCATCGTCAGGCGGAGATCTTCCTCCCGCCTCACGACATCGACCCCACCCTCCCCTATAGGAGCCCGCGGATCTTTGGCGAGGCCGACCTCGTCGAGAGATTGCGGATCAACTCCATCCAAGCCACTGAGTGCACCCTCCAGATGATGAAGGATTCTGGGGTGCTGGTGGAGGGGTGCGAGGGGATCTCGGCTCGGGACCTGATGCCGAGCCTGTTCCCGTCAACGCCGCCCAGCGAGAAGGAAGACAGCCTGGACGCGATGTTCGGGAAAAGCTTCCAGGATCCTTCAGGTGACGGCGAGGACCAGTCCGGCGGAGGGGGCGAGGCCTGAGGATAGCCTGTACTTTTTGTTTTCTTTTCTTTTTGTTCACTCGCCGAGGCGAGCCCCCTGTAATTACTTTTTGTAAATAATTAATGAAAGTTTTTGATCATACCCGTGTCACTTCTATTCTTTTCTTTCTTTACTTTGTTTGTTGTGCTCTGAATATATGTGAGTGCTTTCCCACGCGACCTCGCCGAGACAGGTTCCGCGAGTAGGGTAGTTATGAGAGCGCGCCCGCGAGTGGATGCATTTTGAGTGTTCGCTGAGCCCCAAGCGATTCGGGGGCGAGTTGCTATCTGCCCTTGTCACGCCGCCATAACTCGCACGCGAGCCATCCAGGTTGAGCCCGAAAAAAGAAGAGAAAATTTTCCAAGTCAAACGGGCAAAGGGGTGAGGTGCCCCGGCCTGGCTCGCTTTCCTTTGGCGAGGCCCGGGTTCGCGGCCTACTCGCCAATGCCGAGCCGGGAATGACGAGTCCGAACTCGCCCATGCAGAATCCTCATGCTTATGCCGAACTGGGTTAACCGGGCCCGATCTCGCCTTTACAGAACCCCTTCCCCTTGCTTCCTGGTACTGAGACTTTTTGATCTTTATCTGACGATTTTGAGGCTGACACCATCGAGTGACATCCGGCCCTGTCAGCTAGGTGAGAGCCTGACAGCGGGATCTGCTCGAGGCCAAGGTTGACACCGAGTGACTTCCGGCCCTGCCAGCTAGGTGAGAGCCTACCAGCGGGATCTTCTCGGGGTCCAAACTCATTCCATCGAGTGACATCCGGCCCTGTCAGATAGGTGAGAGCCTGACAGCGGGATCTGCTCGAGGCCAAGGATGACACCGAGTGACTTCCAGCCCTGCCAGCTAGGTGAGAGCCTGGCAGCGGGATCTTCTCGGGATCCAAACACATTCCATCGAGTGACATCTGGCCCTGTCAGCTAGGTGAGAGCCTGACAGCGGAATCTACTCGAGGCCAAGGATGACACCGAGTGGCTTCCGGCCCTGCCAGCTAGGTGAGAGCCTGACAGCGGGATCTTCTTGGGGTCCAAACACATTCCATAGAGTGACATCCGCCCCTGTCAGCTAGGTGAGAGCCTGATAGCGGGATCTGCTCGAAGCCAAGGATGACACCGAGTGACTTCCGGCCCTGCCAGCTAGGTGAGAGCCTGGCAGCGGGATATTCTTGGGGTCCAAACACATTCCATCGAGTGACATCCGACCCTATCAGCTAGGTGAGAGCCTGACAGCGGGATCTGCTCGAGGCCAAGGATGACACCGAGTGACTTCCGGCCCTGCCATCTAGGTGAGAGCCTGACAGCGAGATCTTCTCGGGGTCCAAACACATTCCATCGAGTGACATCCGGCCCTATCAGCTAGGTGAGAGCCTGACAGCGGGATCTGCTCGAGGCCAAGGATAACATCGAGTGACTTCCGACCCTACCAGCTAGGTGAGAGCCTGGCAGTGGGATCTTCTCGGGGTCCAAACACATTCCATCGAGTGACATCCGCCCTGTCAGCTAGGTGAGAGCATGACAGAGGGATCTGCTCGAGGCCAAGGATAACACCGAGTGACTTCAGGCCCTACCAGCTAGGTGAGAGCCTGACAGCGGGATCTTCTCGGGGTCCAAACACATTCCATCGAGTGACATCCGACCCTGTCAGCTAGGTGAGAGCCTGACAGCGGGATCTGCTCGAGGCCAAGGATGACACCGAGTGACTTCCGGCCCTACTAGCTAGGTGAGAGCCTGACAGCGGGATCTTCTCGGGGTCTAAACACATTCCATTCCTCTATGCAGGCTAGCTATGATAATACGAGAGTTGAATAAATTTATTATAATCAAAGTATCGCTTACATGCTTTAGGGGAAAAATCATTTTAGGTCGTCACCACTCCAGGTGAGACTCAGGGTCTCACCCTCTACATTTTGGAGTCGATAGCCTCCTGACTTCAAGGCTTCCTTTACAATGAATGGTCCATCCCAGCTGGGATTGAGCTTCCTTACGGATGTCGACCTCCCCGCTGCATCCACCTTGTTCAGCACCAAGCCCCCTTCCACGAATTGTTTGACCCTGACATGCTTGTCAAAGTACTTGGCCATTCTTCTTTTCACCTCCTCCTGTCGGATAGCGGAAATGTCCCTCACCTCTTCCACCATGTCAAGGGAGAGCCTCAGCTCCTCCTCATTCTCCGCTTGCCATTCCTCACGGCCTTCTTTAGCCGCAACAACTCGCGGTGTTTGGACTTCGAATTCCACGGGGAGAACTGCCTCGCACCCATGGGAGAGTTTGAAGGGGGTCTCTCCCGTAGCTGTGTTGGGGGTGGTCCTTAGGGCCCAAATAACCGCGGGAAGCTGCTCCACCCAGCTCCCCTTCAAATTCTCCACCTTCTTCTTGAGGAGGTTGACGATGATCTTATTTGCGGCCTCCACCGGCCCGTTGATCCTTGAGTGATGGACCGAGGCGAACCTGAGGTCAATCCCAAGCTGTTCGCAAAAGCTGGTGAATTCGGCGCTGGAGAACTGTTGCTCGTTGTCCTTGACGATGGCGTGGGGCAGCCCATGGCGTCAGATGATCTCCCCCCAAACAAAGTTCCTGATTACCTGGGAGGTCACCTTGACCAGCTCCTTCACCTCCATCCACTTGGAGAAGTAGTCTATCATCACTGGGAGGAACCTTCTCTGACCGCTGGCTTGGGGGAACGGTCCGACCAAATCCATTCCCCAGATTGCGAAGGGTCAGGGGGCCGTGATACTCCTGAGTCGCTGGGCCGGCTGTAGCTGAAGAGGGGCAAACAGCTGGCACTTATGACATCTTCTCGCGAACTCTGCGGAGTATCGGCCCAGGGTGGGCCAGAAATACCCTTGCCTGACTATCCTCCCTTCCAGGGTCCGACTACCGGAGTGACTCCCACATTTCCCGGAGTGGACTTCCTCCAAGATCTTTCGTACTTCGCCCTCGGTCACGCAGCGAGCCAGCATCCCTGAGAGGGTCTTCCTGTATAGCTGCCCGTCTTGGAGGAGGTAATATGTTGACTTGTGCCTTAGTTTGTTCTTATCTACCCCCTCCGGATACTCTCCCGTGGAGAGGAAAACCACGACTGGGTCTATCCACGAAGCTCGTTGATCGATTTAGATGAGCTCTCCCTCTTCGATGGAGGGGCGGAACAGGTCGGTGATGGTGCCCCCCGCCTGGGGGCCATGCTTTGCTAGTTGGTCGGCTTGTTCATTTTCTTCCCTGGGAACGTGTCGGATGGAGAAGGTCTGGAAAGTGCCTATGACCCCCTTCACTTTGGCCAAGTACGATCTCAGGGTGGGATCCCTTGCCTCGAAATCCCCGTTGATCTGGGAAGCCACCACCATGGAGTCAGTAAGGACCTCCACATACAACACCCCCAGCTCCCTGGCCAGGCGCAGCCCTGCTATCACGGCCTCGTACTCGGCCTGGTTTTTCGTAATGGGGAAGTGCACCACCACCGTTTGCTCAATTCGAGTTCCCTGGGGGCTTTCTAGGATCACCCCCACTCCAAGGGAATACCTCCCTGAGGCACCATCCACCCTCACCTTCCAAGGAGTCGGGCGGGTGAGTTCTTCCTCCGCCACTTCAACTACATAGTCGGCCAAGAAGTCGGTCATCGCTTGAGCCTTGATCGAGAGCCTCGGAACGAAGGACACATCGAACTCGCTCAGTTCCACCGACCACTTAGCCAGCCTGCCTGAATGCTCCACCCCCTCAAAGATGTTACGGAGAGGATGGTCGGTCACCACTCGAATTGAGTGTGCCTGGAAGTAAGGTCGCAGCCTCCTAGCCGAGATGATCAGGGCAAAAGCTAGCTTCTCCAAAATCGGATACCGGAGCTCGGCCTTCCTCAGGACCCGGCTCACGTAATAAATAGGGAGCTGCCTCTTCCCCTCTTCACGAACCAAGACGGAGCTCAAGGCCTCCGCCCCGACCCCAAGAAATAAGAACAGGTCCTCCCCCTCCTTCGGCCCTTGGAGCAGCGGAGCCTGTGTCAACTACACCTTGAGGGCCTGGAATGCCTCCTCGCACTCCTTGGTCCATTCAAACCTCTGAACACCCCTCAACATTTTGAAGAAGGGGGAGCACTTCTCCCCCGCCCGAGAGAGGAAACGACTCAGCCCTGCTAGCTTCCCCGTTAGCCGTTGGACCTCCTTAGCATTCCGCGGGGACCCTAGCTCCAAGATAGCCATGACCTTATCTGGATTTGGCTCGACTCCCGCGGGGGTGAGGAGGTGCCCCAAGAACTTTCCCCTGCTGGCCCCAAAGACACATTTTAGGGGATTCAATCGCATTTTGTATTTGCGCAGGGTGGCAAAGGTTTCCTCCAAGTCCCGGAGGTGGGAGTCCACATCCCGACTTTTGATCATGAGGTCATCTACATACACCTCCAAATTCCTCCCCCTCTGCTCCTTTAAGACCCTATCCATCATTTTCTGTTAGGTGGCCCCAGCATTCTTCAGCCCGAAGGGCATCATCTTATAGCAGTAGCAACCATCCCCTGTGATGAACGAGACATCCTTGATGTCCGGGGGGTGCATCCTGATTTGATTGTAACCTGAAAAAGCATCTAAAAAACTCATTACAGAAAAACCGACGGCTGAGTCAACCAGCGCATCGATCCGAGGCAAAGGATAACAGTCCTTAGGACAAGCTTTATTAAGTAAGGAAAAATCGATACACATTCTCCATCGGCCGTCTCCTTTTTTAACCATGACCACGTTGGAGACCCAGCCGGGGTACTGAATCTCGGACACGAAGCCAGCCTTGAGGAGCTTCGTCACCTCCTCCCTGATGGGCTCCGCCAGCTTGTCCGCCGTGGATCTCTTCTTCTACTGAACGGGGCGTGTTCATGGGTCCAGGTTGAGGCGGTGGTAGGCCACATCCGCGTCAACCACCGACATCTCCGTGGCGTTCCAGGCAAAGATGTCCACATTCTTCTGGATGCACTCCAGCATCCTGCCCTGGTCCTCCGGGGTTAGCCCCCCGCTGACGCGGATCTTCTCCATCCTGCCTCCACGGGTGAGCACCTCTAGCTCCACCACTTCCTCTGCAGCCTCCAGCCTGGACTACTTCGCCCATCCTTCAGTATCCCCTTCCTCTGGAACGTGAACCTCTACCTCCATCTATTCTCCCACGGCCCTCACTTCGGCCACTTCCCCCAGGTCTCCTCCTGTCGCCTCCTCTGCGCAGCTCTTCATTTCCAGCTCCTCCTCTCCTGCTTCCTGCCCTGCATCCTCCATCCTTCGCCCCATATCTTCGGCTACCTCCATCCAAGAGATGGTGTTCACTGCGGTGACATAGTACTCCCGCGCTACCTTTGGGTCCCCCCTGACCCTGACCGGGATCCCCTCAGCGTTGAACTTCAAACACTGGTGGAACGACGAGGGGACGCAACGGAAGGCGCTAATAAGGGCCCTCCCGAAGATTGCGCTGTAACTGTTGGGGGCGTCCACGATGACGAACCTGCAGTTTCGGGACTGCCCCCCCCCCCCCAAGGTAACATGGAGGCCAACTCCTCCCTCCACTTCCTTCCTTTCTCCTGAAAACCCGAACAAGGGGCCATCTGAGGCCAGCACCCTCTTTTCCTCTACTTTCATCGCGTCAAACGCCTTTTTGAATACGACGTTGACGGAGCTCTCATTGTCCACGAGGATCCGAGAGACAGTAAAATTCTCGATGGCTGCCTTGATGACCAGCGCATCATAGAACGGATCCTCGTGGTCTGGCATATCGCTCCTGGAGAACGTGATCCTCTCCTCCGGTGGTGGGGTTTGGGACATGGAGGCAATGCTGCGCCGGTACATGGTGTGGAGGCTTGCCTTGCGGGAAGCCTCGATCCCCACCCATCTGTGGATCACTCCGATCCCTCATCGGGTCCCCACATCCACCCGGTCTTCACAACGATCCTCCTCCGCCTGAGGCAAGACCTCCTCAATCTTCACTTATTGTCGCCCCTGCTGCTGTTGCTGCTCCCTATTCCCTCTCATCTCCAAGAATTCCGGGCACATGGCTGTTGCGTGCCCCTCTTCCTGATGGAATTCGCAATAGGGCAACTCCACCCTGACTTCTCTCCTCCTCCTCCTCATAATCCCCCTCCTTGCTCCCAAGACTATGGCCATGGCTTCCTCTTGATCGGGGAGTCGGGGCCTCTGGCCCTACCTCCAGCCTGGAGGGTGGAAATGATCTTGCCTCCCCTGGTAGTGACCCCTTCCGTAGTACCCTCTCTATGGCCCCTGCCCCTGCCATTCAGGTCTCCAGCCCAGCCGACGGTCGGGCTCCTGACGCCCCCACCCCGGCCGCTGCTGCCCTTGGGGCTTCCTCTGCTCCCTCTTTCTGGGCTCCCCTCTTCTCTCCTCCTGTCCTCTCCCTCCCTTCGACTCCTTCTCTTCCTACGTGGCCCACCTGGCCAACTTCCTTGCAAACTCCGGGTTCGACGCCTCCCCGTCAACCTCTCTCACCGCCCTCTCCATTGACTCCTCGTAGGAGAGGGGAGGAACTCTCTTCAGCTCCATTCGGAAGAAACCCAGCTGCAGGCCCAGGGTAAAGGCCATCATCAGACTATGGCCCGACATCTCCTGGACCTGAGTAACCTCCTCCTGGAACCGGTCTACATAGCTTCCCAACGTCTCATTCACCCCCTGCATAATGTGGAACAAAGACTCAGACTCCTTCTTCCTCTTCTTCGAGGTAGTGAACCTCAGCATGAACCCTTGGCGCAGGTCCTCGAAGCAGTAGATGGAGCTGGCCGGTAGCTGGTGGAACCACTCCCTCGCCTTCTCCCGGAGGGTGATGGCGAAGAGTCGGCATTTGAATCCATCCGACATCTGACGGATGGAGACCACATCCTCGAACCATTGGACATGCTGGACCGGGTCTCCCCTCCCGTTGTAATAGGAAATCTCGGGTTCCCTAAACCCATCTGGAACTAGAGCTGAAGAGACCAGCTCGCTGAAAGGACTTCCTCCCCCCACTGGGAGAGCTAGCGAGTCTCGCGAGCCCAGCTCACCTAACCGACCCCGGTCTGCTCGTGCCAGGGAAGAGCTCGCGCCCGGGGAGCTCGCACCCTCGGCCTTCCTCGGCCACTTCCTTCCCAGCTCGCCTGCTGGGAGCATCCTCGCCCAAGAAGGGGGCGGCTGCGATCTGAACTGCCGGAGTCGAGCACTCAGCCCGCGTGCCAAGTGCAAACTTGACAAGAGTCAGCACCTCATTTCTGAAATCTTCAAACATCCCCACCATTGCGAGAGGCGGGGGGGGGGGGGGGGGGGGGGGCGAGTTCGGCCTGTCGGATCCTTGTCCCGTCATTGAGCTCACAGAAGCTTTTCTGCACTGACCACTGTCCACGCTCACCGCACCAAAATGTTCAAATCGATTCCTCGATCTCCTGTGGAGTTCGCCCTTGGGGAAGGGGAGGTCTCGCGCCTACTTCGCTCCTGTAAGCAAAACAACAAAGAAGACAAGGTGACACAGACCCAAGGGCTCGGCGGGGGAGGTCCCACCACAAACCCGGAAGATCTCAGAGCGCTTCCCCTCCTTAGCCAGAAGCCGAGCTAAGGTACCCTCAGAAAGCACTTAAAGATTGGAGCAGAAGAGCACAGGGGAGAACCTGCTTTCTGGGGTACCCCTTGGGTCCTATTTATAGTTTTCAAAATCCGGACTTCCAAAAACCAAAAGAACTAACCTGAAATTACCAGAGAACCCTTCCATGGGTCTGCCAACAACCAAACTCCATTGTTTTGAAAGGCTATAGGCAGACCAGCGGGGGCAAAACAGTAATAAGTACCTCATAGGTCCAGGCGAGCTAGGGAGCTTTGACCACCTCGGCATGTTCTACTCGCCTGCTGCCGCCAAGCTCCACTGCGAGGACGCGAGTTGTGGCTCGCTTGGCGAATGCCGAGCTCGGGGTCGCCGATCGTCGATCTCTGGTCGACGGATGCCGGGCTCGAGCTCGCCCCCTTTACTGCCGAGCTCACCTATTGTCCTCAGCCCGATCTGCCTAGACCCTGGTGACCTTGCTCGCCGGACACGGGGTTGTACATTGCCGATGGGAGATCGAAGTGTGTCAAGCAGTTCGACGAGTACCCATTCTTTGATGGGAATCGCACGAAGCAGGAATACCTTGCCTTCGTGGCAGATCATGTTCCTCCGGGGTTCAATGCACGCCGACCTAAGAGGGGCGAAGCGATCAATACATTCTTCTCGGACGAGCTCCCCTTCCCCATATCGTATTTCGAGGTGGGGTTGTGCCTGCCCCTCTGGCCGGAGGTTCACCATGTGTTCAGATATTTCGGGGCTGTCCCCGCGCAGATGAACCCCAACGTGATCGCCATGCTTGTGGCTTTCACGAGCTTCCTTCGGAAGGAACAGATTGAGTTCAACCTCACCGTTTTCTGAAAGCTGTTCATCTACTGCGCCACCAATGATGGGGTCGTGTTCTTTGCCGGCTTGCAGTTCAAAGTGCGCGAGACGGCCAACAAGAACCATAACTGGTACAATAAGTTCGTTTTCATCAAGGGCGATATCGGCAACATCCCCTACTCGCACCTCCAGTGGAGCGAGGAGATATTCCGGCCACCAACCGTGACGGGCGACGGCCCCAACCTCCACCAATTCTACCTCCCCAAAGACTTCGAGGTCGCCTTTCTTCGAAGGGGCCTCGCCTCACTCCCGAAAGTTCTTCCCGGCAAAGGTACATTTTCCCACTTCTTTTTCGTGAACTCGCCAAAAGGGCCATATTTTCTGACAAGGTTTAGTTTATTTACTGCAGGGGAGCGACTGATCCCGGAGCACCAACCTCTTGCGGATTCGGGGCTACACCCCGATCCACTCGCGCGGGAGAGGGTCGCCGCGGCAGCTTGCCAGAGGGAGCAGGAATCCGCCAGAACTACCCTCAGCTAGAAGCGGCCCGACCTCGCCAGCCTGGATGTTGCAAAGCCTCCTGCACAGAAGTAGAAACAGAAATAGAGGAAAATAAAGTAGCAGAAGTGTGAAGGGTCGGGGACAGGCGATGTAACGAGACATAATTCTCCATGGGATGAGTTGTGGAGATAGACACCGGATCAGCAGGCCGCAAAATCACTTCGGTAGAAGGAGGCCGTGGCAGGGCATGAGAGCTCGAAGGGCGACGAGAGTACACTTAGATGATAGGTGGCGTAGGACGGATTGGCGGAGGGGGGTGGTAGGTGTTGGAAGTAGACGGGGGGAAGGAGACGTAACAGGTACGACGAGCCGAATTATTGGAGGAGGAAGAAACAGATCTGTAGAGATGGTATGAAAGGGTTGATCTTCCCAAAAGATGATATCAGCAGAGATGATTAGTTCACCGTCGGTAGGAGAATAGCAAACAAATCCTTTTTGGGTGCGGGAGTATCCAACAAACATCACCTTGGTTTCTCGGGGAGCGAGCTTGTCAGTGGGCGGAGCCAGGTTATAAACATAGCAAGTGCATCCAAAGATTCGGGGCGTGAGAGAGAACAGAGCCTTGGAAGGAAAGAGAAGAGTGACAGGAGCCACAAAGTTCAAGGTGGATGAGGGCATACGGTTGATGATATGATAGGCAGTGGAGACGGCAAAGTTCCAATAGAGAGGTGTAACTTGCATCTGAAACATGAGAGAGCGGGCGACCTCGAGAAGGTGCCTATTCTTCCGCTCAGCGATGCCGTTCTGTTGAGGAGTATATGCACACGAGGTCTGATGAACAATACCAAACTCGGTACAGATATAAGAGAAGGTGCGGACCGTATACTCGCGCGTATTATCGGTAAGAAGAATTTTGACGCAGGTAGAAAACTGAGTACGAATCTCTACCAGAAAGGCACGGGAAGTGGAGGGAAGTTCAGTACGATCTCGAAGTAAATATAACCAGGTAACGCGTGAGTAGTCATCAATAAATGTGACAAAATACCGATAGCCAAAAACACTCGGGAGCTTATATGGCCCCCAAATATCAGATTGGACTAAGGAGAAGGGGGAATCGCACCGAGTACTAGGAGAGGTAAAGGAGACACGATGTTGTTTGTCATAAATACAAGAATCACACCGAAACTCAGAAAGGGAAACATCAGGAAGAGCTTTCTGGAGAATTGGAAGAGGAGCATGCCCAAGACGATGATGTCAGTCAACAAAAGAGATAGTGGAGAGAGCGGTGAGAGAAGAGGAGCCGAAAAAGGAGAGCCCATTGGACAGCCACCCGGTACCAAGGATGTTCCGCGTATTGCGATCCTGCACAATACAAGAGGTTGAAGAGAAGGTTATGTTTCAATTGAGGTCATAAATTAGATGACTAATAGAGAGAAGATTAAAAGGAGAGCCAGTAACATGAATAACAGATCGAACGGTAATAGAGGGAGTAAGATGGATGTCAGCAGATCCAGAGATGGGAGTGGTATCCCCATTTGCAACGGTGATGAACTGAGGATGCACGGAGGCCATGTAGTGTGGAGGTTGTAGCGGGGTAATGTGGTGCGTCGCATCGGAGTCCAAAATCCATGAGGAACTGTGTACAAGACAGGAGGTTTCGCTATCAAAGATAGACACCACAGAGCCCAGTGGTGGGGTGATCAGCGTGGAAGAGGCACACATCCTTATAGGGGTCGCCAAAGACCAGGTCGCATAGGCCGCAGCAGGAGCACAAAGCAGAGAACCAAGCAGAGGCCGCGACAAGAACCAGGAAGAAGCCGAGCCCGCAGCGAGAACCAGGCCGCATTGAGAAGATGAGGCCGCAGCAAGAACCAGGCCACAGCAAACCGGTGTAGTCGATAGCGAGTAGAGAGGAGAGGTCGTAAGTGTAGGAAGGGAGCAGTCAGTGACCAGGGAGACCGCAACGGAGAGGAGCAGTGAGCAGGCCGCAGTGGCTTGAAGTAGAAGGCAGAGATCGTAGCGGTCTGGAGTAGATCGCAGCGGTCTGGAGCAGATCGTAGCGGACTGGGGCAGGCCGCAGCGGACTGGAGTAGAGAGCAGACCGCAGCGGATTTGAAGTAGAAGGCAGGCCAGAGCAGAGCAGAGGAGAGCTCGCAGCGGACTGGAGGACAGCCCACATAACGAGCTGAGCAGGTCGTAGCAGACTATGGCATAGAGCAGGCCGCAGCAAACCCGTGGCGGACTGAAGCAGGAGCTCGCAGTAGACAGCGGAGCAGGAAGGAGAAGTCCGCGAGTAGAGAAGCTCGAGCGGACAGAAGAAGAGACCATTTGGATGAAGAATCCACGCAGCAAGGGAGAAGAGGAGCAGTCAACGGACAAGAGAAGAGCCCGCAGCGGACAGGAGAGGTGAGCTCGAGCTCGCAGTGGACAAGAGCAGTCCGCAAGAGACTGCAGATAGGGAGTAGAGAGGAGCAGTCTGCGAGTCAGAGGTGGGCCCCACGAGTCAGAGCAGAAGATGGCTATAAGAAGCTTGAGGAGGGTGGAACCACGGAGAGAGAGAGAAGAGAGGCGGATGCAGAGGGGCAGTCCGCAGAAGATCAGAGCCGACAGAAAGGCAGGCCGCAGGGGAAGGCGGGCTGTGCGAGCTGGGCGGTTTGAAGACAAGAGAAGACCGCAGCTAGAGGACCGCAAGCTCTGATACCATGTAGATAAATGGTCCCAAACCTTATGAACACTTTTCTAAGAGATGTGTCCTATACAAGAGATGTGGGACTAAAGCAAGAAAGAATAAAATGGGCCAAATTAATGGGCCTTTACAATTTATCATATTTCTCTAACAACATGCAAAAAACCAAAAGTGGCAAGCATATAACATTGCTCTAAAAATAACTCACAACCTAAGACTCCTAATATAGATAGAGACCCAATTATAGGACAAAATACCTAAAGTCACGTGGATAATTAATTGCAAATAAGATAGCCCGTAACAAGTCGTCGCATCTCTGCTCTCCAGGCATATGCATATCAACACACTCGTCCTGAAAAGCAACCTTGTCCCCAGAGTTGAGCCTGTAAAAGACCCATGGGCGCATCGTCGAGACTCAGATGACTCCTATGGTGGGTGTCTCATATGAAACCTCAAAACCTTGGAGGCGCCACGACTTACCTAGTGCTTGCAGATCTATGGTAAGTTTTTCTAAAATGAGAGCAATGTTTGTCATGCCCATGGCTATGAAGTGAAAAGATGTCTTGTCGGATAGGTTCAAAACCAAGGACTTTGGTAAGTTGAGGTGTGAAAAGAATTTGTCATGTTCCCTTGAATTCAGATGCACGAAAGGAATTTCAACGAAAAGAAAAGGATAGGAGTGGATGAGTGTTGTCATAACGAATGTGGCAAGACAAGCCAGGCTGCAAGAAGTGGGAACATAAAATCCACAAGGAGACATGAGGATGACATGCATGTGTCGTGTCAGTTGAAAGGGAAGGTCACATGAATAGGGAAGTATTAAGGGAGAGAGAACGTGGTCCATCAATTGGAAAAGAAAGTTGAGCGCGGGTGTGGGTGAAGGCACAATAAGGTGAAGTGAGGCCCCACCTGCTAATATCATGTGATCTGGAAATTGAGAGAAGGCATCGAGGGGGTGTGGCTTGCGTGTGAAGGGAGCCAGGGCACGCGTAGGTAGAGCAAGGAGAGGAAAGAAGGGTGTGCTGACGTTGGTCAGATGTTTAACTATAAGGAGTAGGAACGCCGGGAAGGGTGAGCGGAGCAAGAATGCAGGACGGTAACGGTGGGGCTGCATGAGCACCGTCATGGGAGCCTGAGCATGTCGAGCTTTGTCGAGGAAGAGATCGGAGGCTAGCAACCCGACGATTGGCAGTGGAACCTTTTTGGAAGGTCCGACTGGACATATGGGGTAGTGTGAGAGGCACGGGGGAAGAAGAAGCCAGGGAGGACATTGGCAGGGTTGCGCATAAGTGATGGTGAAGGGCAAGCACCGTGGCGAGTAGGTTGTCTTGGACGACATCGAGCAGACCGAAGCGGTGGTGCAGCAATTCGAGCGCGAGGTGTAACGCCCCCGATTTTTTTTCGATGATTTTATTTGAATGAGCAACGTCATATTTATGACGTCATGACGTTACTTTTAACGTCGAGTTGACGACGCAATGTCGTTAAGGCATTTTCGCGTCCGTGCGGTCGAGTCGGCCGAATCCTTGTTGTGATGGGAAAATTTTGCATTTGGAATTTAAGTTATGTAATTTTGGGCTTGCTCGTCAAGTTTCGTCGCAATCCGAGCATTTTTGGAGTCTCGGTGCGCGATTGAAGTTTTGGATTGTTTATGTTCGTCGTATACTTTGAAGATTAATATCTCGGGAATGACTAGTCGGATTTTGGTTTTGACTTCGTCGTTGTGTTCGTAGCGTCAGTATCCGCCTATGACGTGAGTTTCGTTTAATTCGGCGATCGTTTGGGCCTCCGTTTGATCTCGTAGTTTCCTTGTTCAAAAATATATATAAGTATGATTATTTTAATATTATAGTACTATTCAAAAATATCTTTTACTATTCATTCATATAGTTTGATCAAAATGTTACATTTGCAAAGAAATTGTTTTTACTGCAAGGCTTGGCTCGAGTGAAATTCCTGCGTCTCGTGTAGGTGTACTGTTCATTCAAATAATCGTTAAGTACTCGAGTAGGTCTCTTCTTGTACTCGGGTAGTTGTTTTACTACTCCAGAAGTTCTTTTCGTGTACTCGAGTAGCTGCCTTATAAGTACTCGAGTAGGTCTCTTCTTGTACTCGAGTAGTGATCTTACTACTCGAGTTGTTCTTTTCGAGTACTCGAGTAGTTACCTTACTACTCGAGTAGTTCCTTCCGAATACTCGAGTAGTGGTCTGGCACTCGAGTAGGCCTTTTCATATACTCGAGTAGTGATCTTACAACTCGAGTAGTTCTTTTCGAGTACTCGAGTAGTTACCTTACTACTCGAGTAAATCATTCCGAGTACTCGAGTAGTTGTCTGACACTCGAGTAGGTCTTTTCATGTACCCGAGTAGTGATCTTACTACTCGAGTAGTTCTTTTCGAGTACTCGAGTAGTTACCTTACTACTCGAGTAGTTCCTTTCGAGTACTCGAGTACTCACCTTACTACTCGAGTAGTCCTTTTCTTGTACTCGAGTATCCCTTGCTATACCCGAGTAGTACCCCTATAGTACTCGAGTGGCTCGTTCCTTCTGTCTCGGAAAACCGGTTTTAGCTGAACCCGGTTTATTTCTGCTGTTTGAGTATAAATACTTTCTTCTTCATCATTAAACCGACCGAGAATTTCTTCTTCTTCCCGAACCAGAGCGGCGTGTGAGAAATAGGTCGTCCGTTCGTACCTCTTCCGGTGGTCGCCGACGGTGCGTCGGTGCTCGAAATTCTCAATCAAGTATATATCTGGAAAGCTCTCGCCGAGAGCTACGCCATCGTGGTAATATCTTCCCCGTTTCTAGAGATTTCTTGTTAGGGTTTTACGTCCTAAACCTCCTTTTCAGCCGTTCTTGTCCAGATTTCAACTGCTCCAGCATCCTTTTGCCACGATCTACGACGTGGAGTAATTCGGTGGACTTTTCCGGTTAAACCAAGGCAAGTGGTGGTTTTCCCTCGTTTCTCCTTGTCTGATTTGATGGTAATGGCTATATTTTCATGTTTTTAAAATTTTCTACACTTATTCTTCCAAATTATTGTTATAATTAACCGTTTCAACGATCACATGATGTTGTAAAATTTTGTCATGCTAAGCTCGATCTTGTCTGGTTATGTTTAATCGTTCCTGATGTGTCTTAATGATGACTATAAATGTCTTAGCTTTCGTTATTAAACGCATTAGAGTTTATCTAGGATTGTAAATTGCTCCTAGAGGTTGATCAACCGCGTCTTGAATCGGGTAATGTCAAGTAGAATCTGTCGAGCCAAATCTCGAGATATTTGTGTTGTGGTTTCTTTGGGTTTCTTGATTGCGGGAGTTAGTGGACGATTCCACCTCCGCAGTGGTTGTTTCCTTCATTAGTGCCCTGTGGAAGTCTACCCAGCTTTTGGATGTCTGCGGTGTATGGTGGAGAGTATGAGACTCACTCGCAGTTAGACGGATTTTATATTCGTGTTTTTGGGTGGTGTGTCTAAGAGTGACCACCTTGCCCGTGTTTTTGGGTGGTGTGTCCACGAGTGACCACCTCGCCCATGTTTTTTAGGTAAAGTCGACCACAGGTGCCTAATAAAGGATTTGTATTTCTTCCTTACGAATTATTCATGTTGTCACCTTATAGCCTCGTGCATCTGGTGTACTATTGTTGTACGTGACGAATCACGTAAGAGTTCTTCTTCATGATGATGACTAGCTCCTCTTTTTGTACTTTATTTCAGTACTGTTGGTCTTGGGTTGGTACCCCTTTGACTTTTGTTTATTTGAGCTTATTAATTTCTGCCACTATTTGTTCCTTCTTGTTGAGGTGTTCTGTCTTTGGAATACCTCAGGTTCAGAGCAGTAGCAGATAACAGAGCTAGTTTTGAAGTTTTTGGGCGGTAGTGTTGGTCGTGGTTGTTACCTCGTCTCAACGAGATAGTTTATTATTTATTTAGTTACTGGTTCAGACATATTTTTCTGTATGTGGGTTCGTGTTAGTTTGTTGACGCCCACAGTATTGTTACTTGTTGATACTTGCTAGCTGCTTAATTTTTCTATATGTGGATGTGGATTGCTTGCTCTCTGGGATTATTTATGATAGGAATGCATGTTAGATATTTTTAAGAATAAAATCTACTACTATTACTTCATGCACTGCATAATTTAAAAACTCTAACTTGTTATATTTGGCGATCGTAAAAGCTATCCTTACTACTATTATAAATTTAGAGTCTTGCATAGCATGAGTTGTTCTTTGGGGACGTTTATACTCATGTAGGATGTTGGAGTCAATCTAAATAAGTATTTTTCCGCAGCGTATAATTATATTTTGATTCGTGGACTAAATGAGCCATGAAGCCGAGGGATACGGCTAACTACTGCACTTAAACTAATTTTTTTTCCTTAAAATAACTTAAACAATCTTTCTTCATTATTAAGTAGGTGTCCGCCTGAGCGTCCGCAGTTATCCCCTGCTGACGTGGCATCATGACGCGCATTTTTCCTTACTCTGATAAGTTATATTATGCGGTGAAAATGCGGGTTGTGACACGAGGTTCCTGGAGTGGACTGAAGCTAGCGTTGGTAGAATGGGGTAGGGAAGACAATCAGGAGACGATCACTCAAAACAGGGACAGAGAGCACTTAGGGTTCTGGACTTCCGGCAGAAAACCCCAGACGAGCGGCAGGTTGGACCAATTGATGTGTGGTAGCCATACAAGAACGAGAACAAAGAACACAAACTTGCATTACATAAAAGACCACAGATACAATCAGGAAACAAGCTCCTGCCAAGCACCTAAAAGTTGGGTCCTCCAAGGTACTCCCCTCTCCAAGAGAGCCAAAAGACTAACAATTTCAAAAGATAAACATAACTCACTCCCTAAGACTCATTATATAGATCCCCCCTCCATTGTAGGACAAAATACGTAAAGATAAGTGCATAATTAATTGCGAATAAGATAACTTGTAACGGTCGCCACGTCTTTGCTTTATAGGCTTATGTGTAACATCTATTCATCCCCGGATGTCTTTGAACCCTATATCTGTTATCCAACGTACTAAAAATATAAGTTGTTCTATAACTTTCACTGATAATTCTTTTTCCATACAGGATTGGAGTACGAGGAAGATGATTGGAGTAGAAACTAAATCACAGTTGGAAATATAATTTCATATCAAGTAACTCATGTATCCTAATGCATTTAATATTAGTTATGGGTCTCCCTATCTACATCCAATTGGTTAGGGGTTGGCTGGACAATTTCAAGAATATCAGAACAAGAGGACTTGATTTTGATGGGTGTTGCAATATAATTTAAATGTTTGATGATGGTCACAAGCATTAGCTTAGTCTTTGACAAGATAAAATAAGTGGAGGTTGAAAGCTTGTAGAATCAATTAAATTACAAAGCCGTTTGACAGTTCAAACAGAATATGGCTCTGCTTGGGCAGATCTATAGAATCCTTGCCACCGCCATTAACGCCATCGTGCCTCCAGTGGAGGTCACATGAAGACCTGCCTGATAGAAAGTCACCCGCATCACGTTGTTTTTGTGTGGCGATAGTGGTGATCTGCACCTGCAATAAATTAGCACCAAACAAAGCCTAGGTAAATGGATATAAGGCTATAAGGAAACAAAGATAATCTACGAAGGACAATCTTCAAATTAAATTTCCAATATAAGTTTCTAAATAAGATTCAGAAAACATTTAAATTAGCATTCAAATTCAACAAAAGATGAAAACAAACTTATAATCAGCTCTGTTAGGATTCCCACCAAAAACCTTTGAAATTGTAGAAGTGAAAAATCTGAACCTTCTATATACTTTCTCAAATGGTCAAATACAAAGTATAAAAACAAATTTATAGGAGAGAGAAAGAGAGAGGAAAGACTTATACATGACGTGGGACTAAAGAGAAGAGAGAAAATAATAATAAAATACAAAAGGAATGGGTCATTGTTATATGGGCTTTTCCAACACTCCCCCGCAAGCTGGAGCCTACAAGTCATATGCACCCAGCTTGGATAGACACTGATAAAATAAGGTACTCGATAAAATTTTTGTGAGAATATCAGCAACTTGATAAGTGCCCTAAACATGCTTTAAGTCTAGTTTCTTCATTTGAACTTTCTCCTGAATAAAATGACAGCCTACTTCGATATGTTTCGTGCGTTCGTGGAAGACCGGATTTTTTGCTATGTGTATGGCCGCTTGACTGTCACAAAATAGAACAGCAGAAGAAGGAAGTTTCACCCCCAGATCAGCAAGGAGGTTTCCAAGGCATGTGAGTTCTGAGACAACTGATGTCATCGATCGGTATTCTGCTTCTGCTGAATTTCGAGCAACCAATGCTTGTTTCTTACTTTTCCATGTAATGATATGACCTCTAAAATATGTACAAAAACAACTGGTTGACCGCCGATCGTCCAAGGAGCCAGCATAATCGACATCTGAATATGCAACCAATGTTGGAATAGAGGTGTAGGTTTTGTAAACTAGCCCTTGGCCCGGAGCTGCTTTAAGGTATTGAAGAATACGTTCAACAGCTTGAAGATGAGAGACTTGGGGAGCATGCATGAACCGACTGACAACCCCAATCGAATGATATATCCGGTCTTGTGACTGTTAGGTAGAACAATTTTCCCACAAGGCGTCGATAGTATTCCGGGTTTTGGAAAAGTAGATCAGCATCAGAGGCATGAGCACATAGCTTGTGATTTGCATCCATCGGAGTAATTTTCGGCTTGCATCCGGACTGACCAGCATCTTTGAGGAGGTCAAGACAATATTTCAGTTGGGAGAGGACAAGTCCATCTGGATATCTTGCGACCTCAAGACCGAGGAAGTAGCAAAGATGCCCCAAGTCTTTTGTCTGAAACACAGTGCTAAGGTGTTGTTTGACCGCTTGAATCCCCTTCGAGTCATCCCTAGTAAGTAGGATGCCATCAACATAAATTAACAGAAGAACAGTTCCTGCTGCCCGGTGTCAAGTGAATAGGGAGAAGTCTGCTGAGCTACGAGTGAAACCCATGTCCCAAATAACCTTACTGGACTTGTCAAACCAAATCTAAGGGGATTGTTTGAGACCATAAATGGATTTATTCAGAAGACACACACGAGACTCCCCTGTGGTCGCAAACCCGGGAGGTTGGTGCATCTAGACGGTTTCCTGAAGATCGTCATTCAGGAACACATTTTTGATATCCAGCTGATGAAGGGGCCAGTGGCGATGCATGACCACTGAGAGAGGAACGCGAACGGTGTTGATCTTAGCCACCGAAGAGAAGGTTTTCTCATAGTCAAGGCCCTGTTGTTGAGTTAAGCCACTGTCCACCAGACGGACCTTCAGATGGTCAATGGTGCCATCAGGAGCGTGTTTGATGACGAAAACCCACTTACACCCAACGAGTGTCTAACCGGAAGGTAAAGGGATGAGGATCCAGGTTTGGTTAGACCAAAGGGCCGTCATTTCTTCTTCCAGAGCGGCCCATCATCTGGGATGTTGAAGAGCCTCCTGCACAGAATTAGGCACAGAAATAGAGAATAATGATGTGACAAAGTGACGAAGTGGTGGGGAGAGGAGATGAAGAGAGACATAATTCGTCATGGGATGAGCGGTGGAGACTGGAGCTGGAGCAGCAGGTCGAGGAGCATCAGAGGTTGAAGCCGACTGTAGTAGGGCAACGAGATGAGAAGAGCGGCGAGAATAGACCTGCAAGATAGGCGGCTTGGGAAGAGCTGGAGGCTGGGCATGAGGGAGAGATGGTGGAGAAAGGTGCACGACGGGCTCAGGAACAGGTATGACTGGGCGCACGACGGGCTCCGGAAAAGGTATGACAGGACGCACGACGGGCTCAGGAAAAAGGTGCTGGATCCGGAGCAGAGAAGAAAGGAAGATCCTCCCGGAAGGTGACATCAGCAGAAATAGTCACCTTGTGGGTAATGGGCGAATAACACACGTAGCCGTTTTGAGTGAGCAAATAGCCCACAAAGATAGATTTGGCCACACGAGGATCCAACTTGTCCGTAGACTGGCCTAGGGTGTGAACGTAGCACGTACACCCAAAGATGCAGGGATTAAGAGAGAAGGCCGGAGTGGAGGGAAATAGGATGTTGAATGGAGTAGCATTGTGGAGGATAGAGGACGGGAGACAGTTGATGAGAAAATAGACCGTGGAAAGCGCAAAGTGCCAATAGGGTTTAGGAACCCGCATTTGAAGCATAAGAGAGCGAGCCACATCAAGGAGATGGAGATTTTTACGCTCCGCGACAACGTTCTGCTGAGGGGCATAAGCACACGACGGTTGGTGAATGACCCCAAACTCAGAGCAGAGGTTTGCGAAATCATGGTCAGTGTACTCACGCGCATTATCTGTGCGAAGAGTTTTGATGGGCACGGAGAATTGAGTGCGAGTCTCAAGCAAGAAGGCCAAGAATATGCGGGGAAGCTCGAAACGATCACGAATGAGGTACAACCATGTCATTTGGGAATAGTCATATATAAAAGTAAGAAAATAACGGTAGCCAGAAATAATAGGAATCTTGTACGGGCCCCATATATCAGAGTGTACCAAAACAAAAGCAGCAGAGCTCCGAGTACAATGAGGTGGAAAAGATGAACGAAACTGTTTGCCAAAAATACATATTTCACACTGAAAAGCAGGAAGAGAGATATCAGGGAGAGCCTTCTGTAGGAAAGGGAGAGGAGCATGACCAAGACGCCAATGCCAATCCTCGGAGGAGATGGATGCGGGGAGAGTAGGAGAGTCATCAAGAAGGTAGAGCCCGTTCTGCAGTCGCCCCTACCAATGATAGTCTGCGTCTGCTGATCCTGTATCAAAAAAGAAGAAGTAAATGTCACAGAGCAATGTAAGTCAGCAGTGAGGCAAGCAACAGTAAGTAAATTGAATGGAGAGCCCGAAACATGAAGAATCGAGCGCAGGGAAAGTGAATAGGTGAGAGGAATATCAGTACAGCCAGAGAGAGGGACAGCTGCCCCATTAACCACAGTAATGCACTTCGGATGAGGAGAGGACAAGTACTGAGGCGGTTGAACAGAGGTGGTGTGATGAATGGCTCCAAAATCCACAATTCATCGCGTGCCAGTGGAGAGGCAGGCGATACCTTCATTGGAGATGGAGGCAGCGAAGGCAACCGAGGCAGGCGGGCGGCTGAGCAGGCCCTGGAGATGCTAGAGCTGACAGAGAACCTCTTCAAGGTTAGTACGAGGGGTAGAGGAGTCGGTCGCAGCAATAGAGGCCAGCGGACGAGGAGGACGACCATGCTTGCGATAACACGTAGCTTTAAGGTGTCCATCCTTACCGCAGAAGGAACACTTAGGTCGCAGCCGGCCACCCCGGCCTCGTCCCCGAGAGTCGGAAGAAGAATCTATGGATAAAAACAACGGCTATGCGAGAAGACCAGTGAACAGAAGAAGAAGGCCGCGTGAATAGGGAAGACTACGCGAACAGGGGTGTGGCCGCACGGTTACGGTGTGGTCGCACCAGCGACATGAAAGATGTCGCGACCAAAGTGCAGAGCCCGAAAGGAAAGGAGGCCGCAGCTAGGAGGACGCAGCGGACAGAGACAAGCCGCGTAAAGAGACTGCGGCGGACAGAGACAATCCATGTGAAGAGACCACAACGGATAAAGAACAAGCCAAACGGACAGAGGAGGTCTGTAATGGTAAGAAGACTGCAGAGCAGACAGGAGAACTCTGCAGCGGTAACGACGACAAAGTACCAGCGGCAAGAGACGCCACGACCAAGAAGACGAGACCGCAGTGGATAGAAAAGGGATCCCGCAGCGGATAGAAAACGAACGCCTTGGAACCAACAGACCGTAGAGACCACAAGGGAGACCGCCAGGAACACCGTAGTGCAAGATAAGTCTGCTTCCAGCAGAAGGCCACGCGGACAGAAACCGGAATGAAAGTGAAGGCTAGATCTGAAATACTCTAGAGGGGGGGGGGGGGGGTGGGGGGGGGGGGGTGAATAGAGTATTGTGCTCTCTTAAAAACTTTTTAAAACTATTGCTGTAATCCTAGGTGAACAAATTAGTAAATAAAGAAATAAGCACAGCAACCTAACAAATCACAGAACACAAACAAAACAAAAGAAAAAGGGCAACCAGACGACACAAGAAATTTTTATAGTGGTTGCCCAACCTGGGTACATCCACTCTTCTACCACCCTGGTAGGAATCCACTCAGATTTTTGATCAGGTGTCTGACACCAATGAGCTTTTGTTCAGGTGCTCAAAAACCAAAACCTCAAGTCTTTTGGTAGGAGACTTGCAACCAGGAATAATTTTGAAGGGACTTAAAACCCTGTACAGAAGATGGAAAAAGGGTGATAATGTCTTCTCTTTCTCAATAACAACTGAAAAGACTTGTGGATTGATTTCAGCAGATTGCTCCCCCTGAGATCTTGAATGGATCAGGGAATTTGGAGCACTGCTTCAGGGTGACAGGTCTTCAAAACTTGATTGCCTTGACTAGAGATTGCTTCAGGAACTTCTTTGACAGATAGAGTTATTGTTGTCCTTCTGAAGTTGTCTTGTAGGATTGAAAGAAGAAGACTCTTGATGGAAATTGTATGTTCTTCTTCTTGATGATGTTCTCTGGCCTAGGCTGATTGCAGAAAAGAACTTTAGATTTCTGTAAGACTGTTCTTTAATGCAATGTCTGTTTGATGTGTCTGACTGCTTAATCCTTTCTTTTCTTTTTGTTGAAACTGACTGAAAAACACATTCGAAATTTGAATGCTTGAGCAGTAGTTGCAGTTGGCCTGGGAAGGAAGCGACAATCAATGAATTCTCTAACTGTCCCATGAAAAAATAACATGAAATAATCCATGATCAATGCTCGTTCTAACGGTAACATTCCGAGAAGATTGAGCATTAATTACCCCGGAATCATCGCCAAGAAAAGGGACGGAAAACTGGAGAAGACCTAAGTCTGGAATTGTTGAACAAAGAACAGGAATCGTCGAGCTGAGTTCACAGTTCGTCGAGCTGAGCTGATGAGTTCGTCGACCCGACAATAACAATTAGTCTTCAAGGGAATCTTGTCAATTCTGCTACAATCTTCGTCGAACTGACAATCTTCATTCGTCAAACAGACAATCTTCATTCGTCGAACAGATAATCTTCATTGTCAATCCTTATTCGTCGAACAGAGATCCAAAATTCGTCGACCGAAGAATGATTGTGGACTTAGAATCTGAGAAGTCTCTGGATGAAAAGAATTCAACTCGTCGACCAGAATTCATCGACCAGAATTCATCGACCAAAGAATAAGATTCGTTGAGCTGAGATCGACGAACGCCGCTGATTCGTCGAGCTGAGATCGACGAACGTCGAACAGATTTCCTTGAGCTGAAAATATCTCTAAGTCTTGAGTTTCTCTGGCAGTCTGGAGGATGGCTGGTCCACAGGATGATGTTCTAAGGACAAACCCTAGACTCTAGGACACAACCAATGACCCATGACTATACATGGTGGGTCAAAGACATCCTAACTCAGTGAACCTAGCCCAAATCCAAACTAGGGTCCAAAACGGAGAAGGCCTCCAGTCAAAGTGGAGTGGACCCACGTAAGAGAATGAAGAGGACTATAAGAGGAGGAGGAGGGGAGAGACATTGGAGCCAGCGGCAAAGGAGAAGTGCCATGACCTAGATGCGGAGCGTGCCGAGAAGAGGAGAAGCCGCCAGTACAAGAGAAGCAAAAGCGCGGCGAGCAGAGAGAGCGGCGACCAGAAAGAGCTGCGTCGAGAAGGCGCGGCGACTAGAGACAGTCGCGTAAGAAGCAGCGACAAAGGAGGTTGCACGGAGAGCAGCGAGCAGAAGAGGTAAAGCTGCAAGATAGCCGCAGAATATGGAGCGGTCGCAACGGGTTATCAAGGAGGCAGACTGCAACAACAAGAGGAGGAGAGCCGCATCGAGTACCAGGAAGGTGACAGAGGGGGCAGCAGGAAACAAGGCTTGGGACGGTCCAGCAGGAGGGCTATAAAAGCAACAGAGGAAGGAGAGAAAAAGGAGAGGGATACGAGAGGAGCTTGCCGAAGTAGCAGACGGATTAGAAAATATTATGGCTGGCA